>JAGFNQ010004575.1:0-57453 GCA_024364735.1 Boesenbergia rotunda | reverse complement strand
CAATTTTTTTACTCTTTTATACTCAAGTTTCACTCTTTTATACTCAATTTTCACTGATGTATACTCAATTTTCATTCTTTTATACTCAATCCATCAGAGAGTAAATGTAAAGAAAAACTTGTATGGGGAATATATGCAAAAATTAAAAGGCTATTGGAAAATTTTCTACAATTTACCGTATTCTTTCCCAAACCCTAAAAAAATAATAAATCAAATAATTATTAAATTTGACACGATGAATCTGACTCCACTAAAATTTTTATCGATTATCTAAATAAATCAAAAAGATATTTTAAAAAACCATCTAAAAATTTAATATTCCATAATTATAAAAAAAATTATAAAATATATCATAAGAACTGCAAATACCTTAATAATAAGGTAGTACACTTTCACTGTATCAAACCCGGAGAGTTCTTTTCTCTCAAATAAAATAATATATATATTACGTTAATAAATTTTTTCTCCTTCCCATATAAAAAAAATTTAATTACTTTTGTTTATCCCTGTCACTCTCTCTATCCCTCCGTTATTCCTTTTCATTTCTTCACGTCCCCGAGATTATAGTACAACGGAAAGATAATTAATTATCATCTTAGATATATACGATTCGAGTCCCAATTATAATATATTTTGTGAGAATTTTTTCTTCAAATGAAGTATAAACTCTGAGATGTTGAGCTTCTGCATTATCCGTCGCGAATATTTTTCGATTTATCCTGACGGTTGATGAAAAATTTCTATGAAATCGAATCTTTATCGTTCGATATTGAAAACCCCTTAATAATTGTTTATCATTTCGTTTCTTCGCCTCTCTCCCTGCCGTTAACATTCTTTCATCCATCGATTTCTAAATAGAATGTTAATGGTTTTTTATCAAACGACGCACGTGAGAATTCGTAATTACCAAAAAGCGTACTGTGATTTGGTTTTTACCAAAGGGCGCATCAAAATTAGTGTTCTTCCTCTTATACCCCTCCCGCCAACAAATCTCTTTCTCAGTTAGAATTTCGAGACATCTGAACCACTTTTTCAGACTTTTCAATTTAAAATAATATATTGTGGGAGTCGGCTACAAAAGCGTAAGATCTGTGTTCCTATTTGTTCGATGGTTAATTGCGCCTATGCCCTATGCAGTTATATCTTTTAATTTTTTTAAAAAAACATATGTTTGGTCAAGCGAAAGTAAATAAGATCTTTCATGCTAACTGGTAATATCAAACTAATTCAAATACTAGTTTATTTGGAATTTGATTCGACGAGGCGTATAACCTATCACAGCACATGATTTTAGGCCCACGTTGGGCCTGAAATCAGATGACTTCAGGCCCAACGTGGACTCAATTTTTTTTCATTTTAAAAATATTTTTTATAATATTTAATCATGATTTATTAAATTAATTATTTATAGGATAATCTTTTATATAATTCTACAAGTTGTGACAAAATCTCTCATTTTATTGAAATACTTAGGTATGATCAAAACATGCTTACATTTGTTTAAACTTGAAACAAGAAGGTTCCATCTGGATACTACCTAAATACACAATGCATAGTAAAATTGGGTTCCTTACAACATCAACTCATATTTTCAGAATTTGTTGCAATAGGACTTTTGTAGGTCCATCAGTGAGTTTCGGTAAAAAGTGGTAATATAGATCCTGAAATCACGCTGCGCCGTTTGGAATTTCAACAGAATTTGTTGCTATTATGGTAATCAACTCATATTTTCAGGCTTGGAGGGGTACTGGGATCCTTATCCTCACGTCTGGTTCAAGTTGTTGTATGGTAAAAAGTGGTTCAGGCTTTGATTTCAGGCCCACTCTATAAGGGCCTGAAATCTTTGATTTCAGGCCCACGTTGGGCCTGAAATCAGATGACTTCAGGCCCAACGTGGACTCAAATTTTTTTTCATTTTAAAAATATTTTTTATAATATTTAATCATGATTTATTAAATTAATTATTTATAGGGTAATCTTTTATATAATTCTACAAGTTGTGACAAAATCCTCTTATTTTATTAAAATACTCATGTATGATCAAAACATGCTTACATTTGTTTAAATTTGAAACAAGAAAGTTTATCTGGATACTACCTAAATACACAATGCATAGTAAAATTGGGTTCCTTGCATACTATCAACTCATATTTTCAGAATTTGTTGCAATAGGACTTTTATAAGTCCATTAATAGGTTTCGGTGGAAGCCCACTGATGGACCTAGAATATTTGGATTTCTCAATACTCGATATCACTAGTTATTGATGAGCTAGGAGATGATATTTATGGTGTCCAAACTTAGTCCCAATGAATATCGATTATGTTCTCATATTGTATCAGTTGGCACAGAACGATGCAGCAACAATGCAGAATCATAGCTTGTTTTAATAAATCATCCTTATCTCTTTAATTTTGCTTATCAATATATTTTATTATATATTTTAATTATTTTTTACAGTTATAAATTTTATTTATATTTGAATTATATTCATTTATTATATTTTTACTCTATAAATTGTATGTATTTATTAATATTATATATTTCTTTCTTTCGTTATAATTCCTTATAAATAAAATTTATAAATATAAAAAATAATTAAGATAGATAATAAAATATATTGATGAGCAAAATTAAAGTATAAGGATGATTTACTAAAACAACTATGATTCTACATTGTTGCTGCATCGTTTGTGCCAACTGATACGGTATGAGAACATAATTGATATTCATTAGGACTATGTTGACACCACAAATACCATCTCCTAGCTCACTCTAACTAGTGATATCGAGTATTGAGAAATCCAAATATCCTAGGACCATCAGTGGGTTTCCACCAATACCCACTAATGGACCTACAAAAGTCCTATTGCAACAACTTCTGAAAATATGAGTTGATGGTCTACAAGGAACCCAATTTTGCTATACATTGTGCATTTATGTAGTATCCAGATGGAACCTTCTTGTTTCAAGTTTAAACAAATGTAAGTATGTTTGGATCATACCTGAGTATTTCAATAGAATGAGAGGATTTTATCACAACTTGTAAAATTATATAAAAGATTACCCTATAAATAATTAATTTAATAAATCATGATTAAATATTATAAAAAATATGTTTAAAATGCAAAAAAATTTGAGTCCACGTTGGACTTGAAGTCATTTGATTTCATGCCCAGCGTGAGCCTGAGATCATGTGCTGTGATAGGTTATACGTCTCGTCGAATCAAATTCTCTAATAAATTAATTTTCGAATTAGTTTGATATTACCAGTTAGAATGAAAGATTTTATTTACCTTCGCTTGATCAAACATACGATTTTTTTAAAAAAATTAAAAGATATAACTGCATAGGCGCAGTTAACCATCGAACAAATAGGAATACAGATCTTACGCTTTTGTAGTCGACTCCCATAATATATTATTTTAAATTGGAAAGCCTGAAAAAGTGATTCAGATGTCTTGAAATTTTAATTGAGAAAGAGATTTATTGACGGAAGGGATATAAGAGGAAGAACACTAATTTTGATATGCTTTTTGGTAAAAACTAAATCACAATATATTTTTGATAATTACAAAGTCTTATGTAAGCTGTTTGATAAAAAGTCATGGCGTTAATGAAATTGAGACACGAACCACCGTGATACCTAAAAAATATCATATTTGAAAGTATCAAAAGATATAATGCTTGTCATACAACGACACGTGTGCATGGCAGACGAGTGGGAACAGTGTGACAACAATCGAACACCATGCAATTATTTTATTAGGGTTTGCAAACTTTTCCATGCATCGGCGTCATGTTCCACAACCGGTACGCATCTGCCATCGCCTCAACTGCAGCTTTTGAGATTTGAAGAAGAAAGAGGAAGAAGATAACGAGCATGTGATGTCAACAGGCTTCGTGTCTCTCCGTTACCTCTTTAACTAATATGCCTTGGCGAATCAGGGCGGGAAAAGAGAGGTGTTTGTTGGAATCTGGAATTTAGGATCCAATCTTCTTCATGCTGACCTGGACGACAACGCTGGGGCCTCCCCTCTCTCTTTCCATGCATTGCTGCATTCCCTGTTCAGTTTTTCTTGGTGCGCTACGCATCAGAAACAAGATCGGTGAAATTAGTCATTTTCTTTTGCAGTAGAGAGATGATTATTTATTTCAAATGTCTTTCCCAATTAGTCTTTAAATTATATTAAAAAAAATCATAAAATCAATTTATAACTGACCAAAAAAAAGAAACAAATTCCTCGAAAACATATCTCCGCTGTGAAATTATTCATTCACAATTAATGGCTTGGACAGTAAATAAATTGAACCTTTGTCCATAAATTATTAAATTTGATGTATGAATTAATGGTAATACATATCGGATTAATTCAATAAATAAATTTAAAATAACTCCTTAAATAAAAATGTAAATATATATGTACTTTTAGTTCGTTAATATTTATAAATAATATTCATCATCTCTCTATGGGATTTGATACAGTTGGTACATACATAAATATTTACTCTAATAAATTTTGAAATCAAATTTCAATAATTGTGATCCTGTCATAAAGTGAGGCAGACTCCTAAGAATAACGTGGTCTCCCAAAAGTCACAAGCTGCTGATGCTAGCTTCGATCTGCAAGAAAATGACCGTTAGCAACCCGTCGGAAAAAGTTCCCAACAAGGCACTCCGACGGTCAAGTCAATCCCCGGTGGTGGAAGAGCAGAAAAGAAATGAAACAGTGAAAAAAATACTCTTGCGCATACTTGTGCGAAAGGGAGCGGAGAGACTTATATAGCCGAGGGAGCCGACAGCTTCTGCCTGGCCTATCTCCTATTGTCGTATGCGGGAACAGGGCAAGACATAGCCAGTGGTGGTAGGGTAAAGCGTCGCATACTAGAATAAGGCAAAGGGGCGCTGTCAACTCGCGTGCGAGCACCGTCAAGCACCGCTCGGCCTAACACAAGCGTAGGTGGTCTTAGTACAGGGTGCCAGGGTATGGCAGGAGGATCATGACGTCAGCGGGATACTCGCAATTCAGGCCTGAATGATATCAGGTCTGCGTCGACCCCGTACCTCTTATGCTAGTGTTGTGTCAGGGAGTGGGTGTTCCTGTGAGTTGCGACAAAACCTCGAACGGGAACACCGACCGGTGGCTTGGAGTGAACTTGGGCCCTACGGTCACTATCACATAGGATATCCGTGTTTTCTGAGTCGGGGTATGCTTGGACTAGAATACCCCGACTGGGTTTGAAGTGAGGGGGTCGAGGACTCGGTACCCTTCTGGCTCGGGGATCCCCTGACTAGGGCGTTCGCCGCTTGGGAACTCTGGGGTTCCGACATCCATTGGCTCAGTAACCGTCCTTCGACCGGGGTGGGTATCTCACCGCCCTTAAGGAAACGGGTCAAGCCGACCATCTAAGTACTCAGTTTGCCAGGCCCCTCGGACTGTCGGTCTTAACCCCCTCTAACGAGGCGCCAGGCCGGCTAGCCAAGCTACATGCAAGCTGGGCCGGGATCATAAGCATCCCCTTCGAGTCTAGTCGAAGGAGGCACCAAGTCCGACTAACTGGACCGTTGTTTGTGAAACGAGTCTGGCGCACCCGAGAGACCTAATCTCTCCCGCTAGCCTGTATAGTTGAACCCAAACGGATTGTCCAATCGGCAGGCTCTTGTCCCCTTGCTTCGTCTTTTCTGTCTCATCCTTGACCTGAGCCAGGCTGACTCGTATCCTTTTCATTAATTATCGCGTTAACTGTATAGCCACGTGCAAACCAGCTAATGGCTCCCCGAGCAACGAGGAGTCTACCGCCTGACTCCGCAAGTGGGCGCTGCACATGTGCGCCACCTGGTCTCGAAAATTACCGAGAACTTAATCGAATGGTCCAGGTCTAATCTCGCCTTTTCCCTGGATCATCATCGGATGACCGTCCTTGTCCGCTCGGCCCAATAAACAGGCATTTTCCCTCAGCGGTTTTACCACAGTCTTTAGCTTCAAAGTCGTCCTGCGTCCTGCTGCTGTCGCGCACTCTGCTAAGGTTCCAGCGATTTCACCCTTCCGATCTTCTTCTCAGGCGACCTCTCGTTCTTCGGTTAGTCTCTTTGTCCTTCTATTTTCCCATGGAGTCTTCTTCTTCCCACCCTAAGCCATGGTACTCCTGTAACGCCCGAAAATTCTCAAAACTAATTTTAGAAATATCCTAGAATTTATTCCGAATTTATGGATATTTTTATAGAATTTTTCCATGGACAAATAAGGCAAAAAGGAATAAATATAAAATGTGCAGTAAAAAGAAATAAAGGGAGTTGAACCCTAGACCATTCAATGAGAGGAGAATGGGCGGACCAACCGGGATGGTTTGCTTTTGTTGAAATAAATTAAGGGAAACAATAGATAAGGTGGAATTAGTTAAATTCGCCCCCATAAGTATAAAAGAGGGAGTTACGAGTTTTAGGTAAATTTTCTCCCAACCCAGCGACGCCGACGCCCTCCCTCACGCACGCGGCCTCTCCTCTCGCCCTCTCTCCCGCCCAAGACAAAGGAGAAGCCAAGGGAAGGTCTCAAGAGGCCCTATTCTCTACGAGAATTCTCGTAGACGCGAGGAGAACGCCAAGGAGCAAGAAGAACGTCGAAATTCGACGTTCCCTCGGGAATTTCAGATTTTATTCGTAAGGAAAACCTACCGCAGGATGTAAGTACCCCTCACCTGCAGTATAAGTAGTTTCGGTCGATTTTCCATATGCTTTATCTCCTTATATGTATGTTCTACGATTAGAAATCGTAAATTATGAACAAGCACGCACGTTAGGTGTTTGTTAAAATGTTCAGTTCAGTTAATGCTATAGAAAGCATTAAAGAATAGAAATTCTTGCTCCAGTTTGTGATTGGGACTAAGGTCCAACGGGATGGGCTCCTAGTTGCCCCTAGGTTTAGATAACCTAGTAAAACCAAGAATTAGAAAAGGAAAGAAAAGTATAAAGGACTATTTTATTTTCAGTGGCATTGTACCGGACTCCGGTCCAGGGATAGGCTCCAAGTTGCCTCTAGGTTTAGATAACCTAGTATGGGATGGACTCCTAGTTGCCCGTAGGTTTAGATAACCTAGTAGAACCCTAATGGATTCGGGATTTGCTACCTCGGGTTTATTAGGGATGCGCGCACAGTTGGTACATTGCCGGGCCCACAGCAGTTGATTATTACTTTCACCTACTATATGTATTTAGTTTTCAGAAATTCATATTAGCATGTGGTGAATTTAATAATTAGTTTTATATTAGTTAGTTCAGTTCCAGTTCAGATATGTATGCCATGCTATAGCTCACTTTTCAGTTTTAGTTCAGTATGTGCCATGTCTCAGTTATATGCCATGACATTTTATGATATGTATTTTAGCATGAGCCTAGCATGATTACTTATGGATATGAGCATGTATGTGCATAGCATGTTTTACAAAAGCATAATTCGAGTTTTCATAGTTTTGTGAGGCTAGATGGTACTTACTAAGCTTTATGTTTATTAGTTTGCATTTCCTTATACTGCAGATACAGGTAAAGGAAAGCACTAGTAGCGGAGGCGGCGGACTTGATGCAAAGTGTGTGTGATGGTGGAGTTGGAATAAAAGTCTTCGGAACTTGCAAAGCATAGAAATAATCCTTTTTATGCTTCTTTAGTTATTCCGCAATATATTATGTGAACCATGTATGAACTTAATTAGACTTGTATTCGTGGTGCCTAGTATGCTTGAAGTAGTTTACTTACCTGACTTAACATTGGTTTTGTGAATGCTTGAATGTCATGAGTCATTTACTTGTGATAGGGTAATTTAGACCCAGGTTTACGCTTTAGGAGTAAGAACTTGATACTTTTGATCTACATGCTAAATACTTAAGATATGCTTGTTCTAAGATTAATGCATCATATGGAATGACATGTAGTAGCTAAGGATGCCTTTAGATAGGAATACTGAATAGTTTCAATAAGAAGTTGATACGAACTTGACACATTCATGTTATGCTTCTACATGTTGTTTTTGTGATTTCTAAGTTGCTATACATGCTAGAAACCCTCCAAAAACATGTAATAAATGCCCTAGAATAGTTGTGAAACTTTATTTATGTCATTCTGCTTGTTAGATATGATTTTGGTACATTGTAGTTCAAGTTTGATAAATTCTGAAAATCTGAAAGCTGGATTTTCAGAACTACTAGTCAACTGGGAAAATACCAGTCGACTGGCATATAGTAGTCGACTGGTACTGAGTAAAACAGAAGTGATATAGAGCAGCTGCTTTGTGCTTTAGCCATGCAATGTAGAGGTTGGGGGATCAAATCATGTCAAGATAATAAAATAAAAGTTTTGCTTTATTTTGGGCTAGTTAGTACTTTCCACATGATTATGAATTGTTAGTTCAGTAAATAGCGAAATGAGAATTTTTGAAATTCTCCCAGTTGGTTTAGCATTATCAGAAATCACTAATTAGTCAGTCAGCCAGTTAGTTAGTAGTGATCCGCCTTAAAGCTTAGTACCAGAAGGCGGGTCGTTACAGAGTGGTATCAGAGCAAGTTCCATCTTTCCTCCCCACACACATCAGCATCAGACCTGCAGCTTCCAAGTAAGAGTACCTCTCACATTACTTATGTTGTCTTGCTTTTTCATTTCCTACTTAACTGAAGCATGTTTATAACTCATGACACTTTAATATAGTTATAGTAAATATGTATGCCCTCTGTTATTTAGATAATGGCTAGAGGACGCCCAACTAGAAGGGCACCAGCTACTGAGCCTCAATAGGAGGCAACTGACATAGTGACTCCACCTAATCTCGTGGAGATAGTGGCTCAGCTCCAGAGACAGATAGCTGAGCAGCAGCAGGAGATAGCCACTTTAAGAGCTAATCAGCAGACCACACCTACTGCTACGCCAGGACCAAATGTGGAAACCCCAATAGTGACAGGGGTTCCACCTAGAGCATCAATCCCACCAATAGCACCAGAAGCCCCAGCAGTAGGGGTTAGAAGAGAAGCATATCTAGTTCAGTGGCAGAAATTCAAACCAGAGAACTTTTCAGGCATTAGTGAACCATGGGATGCACAAGCCTGGTTCAAAACTCTCGTGATTACCATGGAGCTTCTGGACTGGCCAGAACATGAGAAAGTCAAGTGTGTCTCCTTCTGCCTAGCAGGAGATGCTAGAATGTGGTGGGAAAGGGTTAAGGCCAAGTGGGACATAAATCAGATGACGTGGGCCAACTTCGAAGCTGAGTTCTTCAAAGAATTCTTTCATATACGGGTTACTAACCGGCATTATGATGAATTCACTGAATTTCGTCAAGGTAACCTATCAGTAGAGGAAGCCGTGAAGACATTCAACAGATTGGCTCGCCTGTGCCCTGAACTGGTCAACACTAAAAGAGAGCGAGTCAGGCTAATGCTCAAGATGCTAAGGCCAGAAATAGCATTGAATGTGGCCAGCGGCGTCCATAGGCCGCAAACCTCAAAAGAACTAGTTAGCAGTGCTCTGATCACCGAGCACTACCTGAACAGCATGCAACAGCAGAAGTCAGTCATGATAGAAAGTAAAGGCCAAGGCAGTTCAGGAACTCAGAAACCCCAGGGCGTTCGCAGAGAAGTTAACTATACCTCCAGATGTACTCAGTGGCCAGTTCTTAACCACCCTACCTTCAGGAGAGATTATGGCATCCACGCACTGGCTCCGTGCAGTGTCAATCAGTATAGCGAGCAGAGAGCTTTATGGTGATCTGATAGTGCTAGATATGACTGATTATGATGCCATTTTTGGAATGGACTTCCTAATCAAGTACGGTGCCTCCATAGAATGCCGTAAAAGGAAAGTCATATTCCAACCTGAAGAAGGAGTGCAGTTTGAATACATTGGAGAACCCAAGAGAAAGGCCAAGAAATTTCTCTCAGCTCTAAAAGCACAGAAACTGCTGGATTCAGGATGTACCGGATTTCTAGCACATGTAGTCAATACCGAACAAGAGAAAGACCAAAAGCTAGAAGAGGTCCCAGTGGTATGTGACTACCCAGCAGTCTTCCCTGACGAGTTACCAGGCTTAGCGCCCGACAAGGAGATAGAGTTTGAGATAGATCTCATTCCAAGTACCAATCCCATTTCAAAAGCACCATACCGTATGACTCCAGCAGAATTAAGAGAACTTCAGGAGCAACTACAGAAGCTGCTCGACAAGTGCTTCATACGCCCTAGTCATTCACCTTGGGGAGCTCCTGTATTGTTCGTGAAGAAGAAAGACGGGTCCATGCGCTTGTGTATAGATTACCGGGCCTTGAATCAAGTCACCATCAAGAACAAGTATCCCTTGCCAAGAATTGACGACTTGTTCGATCAGCTAAAGGGAGCAGCAGTGTTCTCAAAAATAGACTTGAGATCGGGTTATCACCAGGTGAAAGTTAAAGAAGGTGACATCCCCAAGACAGCTTTCAGAACAAGATACAGACACTATGAGTTTGTGGTTATGCCTTTTGGCGTAACGAACGCTCCAGCAACTTTTATGGACCTCATGAACAAAGTGTTCCAAGAATATTTAGATAAGTTTGTTATCGTCTTCATCGATGACATTCTGATATATTCTAGGACTCAGAAGGAACACGCAGAACACCTGAAAACAGTATTAGAGATTCTTCAGCGGAGCCAACTCTATGCGAAATTCTCCAAGTGCGAGTTTTGGCTCGATCAGGTGTCTTTTCTGGGTCACATCATCTCCAAGGATGGTGTGATGGTAGACCCCAGCAAAATAGAAGCAGTAAGTAACTGGGTTAGACCAAAAAATGCCAGTGAGATCAGAAGTTTTCTGGGTCTAGCCGGTTACTACAGGAAGTTTGTAGAGGATTTCTCCAGAATAGCCTCCCCACTGACAGCTCTTACCAGAAAGAACAGGAAGTTTCAGTGGACACAGGACTGCGAGAACAGATTTACAGAATCAAAGAGAAGATTGACTAGTGCTCCCATCTTGACTCTTCAAGAGACCACTGACAGCTTTGACATATATAGTGATGCTTCTAAATTAGGACTTGGAGCAGTGCTGATGCAGAATGGCAAGGTTATTGCCTATGCCTCTAGACAACTCAAGGATTATGAAAAGAACTACCCTACTCATGACCTTGAGCTAGCTGCAGTAGTGTTCGCTCTCAAGATTTGGAGGCATTACTTATACGGAGCTCAGTGTAGGATTTTCACAGATCATCAGATTCTAAAGTATTTCTTTACTCAGAAGGATCTGAACATGAGACAACGCAGATGGCTTGAGCTAGTCAAGGATTATGACATTGACATCCTCTACCATCCAGGTAAAGCTAATAAGGTGGCAGATGCACTTAGCAGAAAATCTAGTGCCACCCTACTAGCTTTGTCCACGATGTCACAGCCCCTTCGGAAAGAGTTATCAGAGTTCGAACTGGAAATTTTAGTTGGGCAGCTCTCCACTTTGACATTAGTGTCAACCCTGATTGAAGACATCCAGACAGCACAGGATCAAGATCCTGACCTTCAGGAAATCAAGCAGGGGATAGCAGAAGCAGAAAATGGAGAATTTCGCCTATCAGCTAATGGGGCACTGTACTACGGTGACCGCTTATGTGTTCCGAACCAAGAAGAGCTCCGAAGGAAGATCCTAGAGGACGCACATAGATCTCCTTATGCAATGCATCCTGGTTCCACCAAAATGTACCAAGACCTCAGGGGACGTTTTTGGTGGCCTGGGATGAAGAGAGACATCGCCAGATATGTCAGTACCTGTCTGACATGCCAAAGGGTCAAGGCAGAACATCAGAGACCAGGAGGAGTTCTGCAGCCTATCCAAATTCCAGAATGGAAATGGGAAGATATTTCCATGGATTTTATAGTGGGACTACCCAGAACAACGAATGGATATGATGCAATTTGGGTAATAATAGACAGATTGACTAAGTCTGCCCACTTCCTAGCTATCAGGATCTCCTATTCCATAGAACAGCTAGCTCAGTTATACCTCAAGGAGATCGGCAGACTACATGGGGTCCCTAGGACTATCATCTCAGATAGGGACAGTGGGTTCACTTCACACTTCTGGGAGTGCGTACAGATAGCATTAGGCACCAAACTGAAGTTTAGCACAGCTTTCTATCCTCAGACAGATGGTCAGACAGAGAGAGTTAATCAAGTACTAGAAGATATGCTCAGAGCTTGTGCTCTAGATTTCAAGGGCAGTTGGTGCAGATACCTGTGCTTAGCAGAATTCGCCTACAACAATAGTTATCAGGCCACTATCGGCATGGCACCCTATGAGGCTTTATATGGGCGGAGGTGTAGATCTCCTATCTGCTGGTACGAGGGTGGTGAGAGGCAAGAGTTAGGCCTACAGACAGATCTTATAGATGATACCACCGTAGCCATACAGTAGATCCGCCAGAGAATAGAAACAGCTCAAAGCCGCCAGAAGAGCTATGCTGATACACGGCGCAGACCATTAGAGTTTGAAGTTGGGGATTTAGTGTTCCTCAGAGTGGCTCCCATGAAGGGAGTAATGCGTTTTGGGAAGAAGGGCAAGCTAAGTCCCAGATATGTAGGACCATACCCCATCACTAGAAGAGTTGGCAAAGTAGCTTATGAGCTAGAGCTACTTCAGGAGATGTCAACTATCCACAACGTATTTCATGTCTCCATGTTGAAGAAGCATATCCCAGATGCCACCCAGGTGATAGAGCCATAGACGGTACAAGTTCGCGAAGATCTCAGTTATGATAGTCGGACTATTCAGATAATAGACCGAACAGTTAAGAAATTGCGAAACAAGGAGGTACCATTAGTGAAAGTCATATGACAAAATCACAGAGTAGAAGAGGCAACATGGGAATCAGAGGACAGCATGAGGCAGAAATACCCAGAGTTGTTGTAAGTTCAAGGATGAACTTTTTATAAGGTATGGGGATTGTAACGCCCGAAAATTCTCAAAACTAAATTTAGAAATATCCTAGAATTTATTCCGAATTTATGGATATTTTTATAGAATTTTTCCATGGACAAATAAGGCAAAAAGGAATAAATATAAAATGTGCAGTAAAAAGAAATAAGGGGATTTGAACCCTATACCTTTCAATTGAGAGGAGAATGGGCGGACCAACCGGGATGGTTTGCTTTTGTTAAAATAGATTAAGGGAAACAATAGATAAGGTGGAATTAGTTAAATTCGCCCCCCATAAGTATAAAAGAGGGAGTTACGAGTTTTAGGTTAATTTTCTCCCAACCCAGCGACGCCGACGCCCTCCCTCACGCACGCGACCTCTCCTCTCGCCCTCTCTCCCGCCCAAGACAAAGGAGAAGCCAAGGGAAGGTCTCAAGAGGCCCTATTCTCTACGAGAATTCTCGTAGACGCGAGGAGAACGCCAAGGAGCAAGAAGAACGTCGAAATTCGACGTTCCCTCGGGAATTTCAGATTTTATTCGTAAGGAAAACCTAGCGCAGGATGTAAGTACCCCTCACCTGCAGTATAAGTAGTTTCGGTCAATTTTTCATATGCTTTATCTCCTTATATGTATGTTCTACGATTAGAAATCGTAAATTATGAACAAGCACGCACGTTAGGTGTTTGTTAAAATGTTCAGTTCAGTTAATGCTATAGAAAGTATTAAAGAATAGAAATTCTTGCTCCAGTTTATGATTGGGACCAAGGTCCAACGGGATGGGCTCCTAGTTGCCCCTAGGTTTAGATAACCTAGTAAAAGCAAGAATCAGAAAAGGAAAGAAAAGTATAAAGGACTATTTTATTTTCAGTGGCATTGTACCGGACTCCGGTCCAGGGATAGGCTCCAAGTTGCCTCTAGGTTTAGATAACCTAGTATGGGATGGGCTCCTAGTTGCCCGTAGGTTTAGATAACCTAGTAGAACCCTAATGGATTCGGGATTTGCTACCTCGGGTTTATTAGGGATGCGCGCACAGTTGGTACATTGCCGGGCCCACAGCAGTTGATTATTACTTTCACCTACTATATGTATTTAGTTTTCAGAAATTCATATTAGCATGTGGTGAATTTAATAATTAGTTTTATATTAGTTAGTTCAGTTCCAGTTCAGATATGTATGCCATGCTATAGCTCACTTTTCAGTTTTAGTTCAGTATGTGTCATGTCTCAGTTATATGCCATGACATTCTATGATATGTATTTTAGCATGAGCCTAGCATGATTACTTATGGATATGAGCATGTATGTGCATAGCATGTTTTACAAAAGCATAATTCGAGTTTTCATAGTTTTGTGAGGCTAGATGGTACTTACTAAGCTTTATGTTTATTAGTTTGCATTTCCTTATACTGCAGATACAAGTAAAGGAAAGCACTAGTAGCGGAGGCGGCGGGCTTGATGCAAAGTGTGTGTGATGGTGGAGTTGGAATAAAAATCTTCGGAACTTGCAAAACATAGAAATAATCCTTTTTATGCTTCTTTAGTTATTCCGCAATATATTATGTGAACCATGTATGAACTTAATTAGACTTGTATTCGTGGTGCCTAGTATGCTTGAAGTAGTTTACTTACCTGACTTAACGTTGGTTTTGTGAATGCTTGAATGTCATGAGTCATTTACTTGTGATAGGGTAATTTAGACCCAGGTTTACGCTTTAGGAG
The DNA here is from genome assembly GCA_024364735.1 of Boesenbergia rotunda. Taxonomy (NCBI): domain Eukaryota; kingdom Viridiplantae; phylum Streptophyta; class Magnoliopsida; order Zingiberales; family Zingiberaceae; genus Boesenbergia; species Boesenbergia rotunda. Next base: position 42,825 of record JAGFNQ010004575.1, on the reverse strand, counting down.
TAAGAACTTGATACTTTTGATCTACATGCTAAATACTTAAGATATGCTTGTTCTAAGATTAATGCATTATATGGAATGACATGTAGTAGCTAAGGATGCCTTTAGATAGGAATACTGAATAGTTTCAATAAGAAGTTGATACGAACTTGACACATTCATGTTATGCTTCTACATGTTGTTTTTGTGATTTCTAAGTTGCTATACATGCTAGAAACCCTCCAAAAACATGTAATAAATGCCCTAGAATAGTTGTGAAACTTTATTTATGTCATTCTGCTTGTTAGATATGATTTTGGTACATTGTAGTTCAAGTTTGATAAATTCTGAAAATCTGAAAGCTGGATTTTCAGAACTACCAGTCAACTGGGAAAATACCAGTCGACTGGTATCGGGCACAGAAACATTCTGTGGCCCGACCAGTCGACTGGCATATAGTAGTCGACCGGTACTGAGTAAAACAGAAGTGATATAGAGCAGCTAGTTGGTGCTTTAGCCATGCAATGTAGAGGTTGGGGGATCAAATCCTGCCAAGATAATAAAATAAAAGTTTTGCTTTATTTTGGGCTAGTTAGTACTTTCCACATGATTATGAATTGTTAGTTCAGTAAATAGTGAAATGAGAATTTTCGAAATTCTCCCAGTTGGTTTAGCATTATCAGAAATCACTAATTAGTCAGCCAGCCAGTTAGTTAGTAGCGATCCGCCTTAAAGCTTAGTACCAGAAGGCGGGTCGTTACAACTCCACCATGGTTACCGACCTTCATTTCCACGACCTTGACCAGCTCCAGTCGGACTATCAAATCTATTTTGACCACCGACTCCGTCTGCCCGACCTGACTGACCGACCCGACACCGCTCCTCTTGGCTTCATCACCCTGTCCCGAGACCATCTATAGGCCGGGCTTCATTTTCCTATCCATCCTTTTATTTCATCCCTTTGCAGATATTTTCGAATACCTTTACCTCAACTAGCCCCGAACGTCATTTGTCTGATGTGCGGCTCAGTTATCATATTCACCTTGTACCAAATACCTCTCCGACCTGAAATCTTTCATTATTTCTTCTACCCCAAAAAATAAGAGCCGGGTGATTTTTTCTTCCAAGCCCGAGCCAAAACTTCCTTCCTAGCGAAACTTCCATCCTCTAACAAAGGTTGGAAGGAGCGCTACTTCTTCATTAATACCACCCCAGCCCCGAGCTGGCCCACTGCTTGGGTTGAGGATCTTCCTTCTTCTCCTCTCTTATCCAAAAATTATCGCACCTCCCCAGCTTACCAGTCGGCTCTCTCTAAGCTCGGCGGTAGGCATTTCCACGGGGTCAACTTGCTAAGGGAGGAGATCCTCTCTACCTTTGGCCTCAACCCGGTGCCGACTTTGAGGCCCACTTCATTCGGTGAGTACTTCTATATTTCCCTCGAATATTTTAGCTCTAACTAAGATCGTGTTATCTTCACAGCCACGATGATGTTAGTAGCGGCCTTGGAGGAAGGCTTCGGTCTCGACGACGCCGAGTTAGAGACTCGGGTCGTTTCTCAGCTGAAGCAAAGGGAGGACGCTCTGCCCGGAGCTACTCGCATGGACTCTGCTCCTGCCGCCCCTGAGGAGACCATGACAGCCACCGAGCCTAACACGAAGCTGCTGGAAATCGATGAGCAGCCTCTTGCTCTGAGGCGTCGACGAGATCCTTCCCCGGTCGGGGCCTCGACCAAGCCCTCCTCCAGCAAATGCCCGAAAACAAAAAGAAGAGGGTGACAGCCAGCCCGGAAGCCCCTATGGAGGTTCCTGCCCCCGCCGTCTCTTCCAGTACGCCCGATCTCCCGCTACCAGAGGGGTCGGGGTCTCCACCGGCCGAAGTCAGATCAACCGGCCGACCATGCACCTCCTGGTGCCAACTTTGTCCGATTGCGGAGTAGGAGTACCACCGGGCGAGCTAGCCGACCGGTGCCAGGAGCTGCGATTGTATGGGTCGGTAGCCGACCGTTATCTACAAGGGCTCGAGGGGTCCTACTACCGCGGGTCCAATAGCAAGGCCAACTTCTTCTTTCTCGAAGCCACTCAGGTATATCTTGAATCGACTCTTCTCTTTGCTTGCTACTAACTTAGCTTTAGGATCTCTATGACCCTTCTCTTTTTTGTAGTTCGGGGGGTCGTGTCATAGCTTGTCTATGTCACTCCTGACCCACTCCACGCCCTGGGAGCGAGCTGAGCGACGGGTGGAATTCCTCGAGACACGATTCAAGCACACCCAACTCGTTTCCAATGAATCCACCCTGACCTGCGAGTGAAGATCATCGCTTTGCAGGACCGCTTGGCGCATTTTGAAGAACAACTGGAGCTTGCCCGAGTCCAAGGCGAGACGGCGGACTTGGCCATTGCTCAATCAAACATCCGAATTTCCAATCTGGAGTATGCTGAGCGTAAGGCCTGGGCCCTCCAGGCAAGGACTCGGGACGAACTGACTGAAGCCCAAGCCGAGCTCCTTGAGTCGTACAGAGCCTCCGAGTCTCTCAAATCCCAGTTACAAGACAAGGAGGAGGAGGTGGCGACCTAGGCTAAGAAGGCGGAGTAGCTGACGACCAAACTAGCTTCTCGGAATCAAGAGCTGAACCACCAAGAGGAAGTGCTCGGACGTCTTAAGGCAAAGAAGGCGGAGTGGGACGCAGCCCAAGAGGAGCTCAAAGAGCTACGCGCACACAAGGAGGGGGAGGCTGGTCGGTGGGACGCCCGGAGAGTTGAGTATATCAACTCTCTGGAGTTTAACCGACAACTGTCCGAGCTGCTCCGAGTCATGTTGAAGCATCAGATGCTCACCATATTCGAGCAACTCAAGCAGGGCGGGCATATTGCTCCCGACCTACCCTTCTCGGTGGTCAAGCTTTCGGGTATGACCCAAAATATGCCCGAGGAGGCCCTCTGACCCTTCAAGTGAGGGTCGGGTTTTTGTTTCTCATTTCCTGTTATCTTGTAGAGGATTGCCTTAGCTTTTGTAATGCAATTGCTTTTAACGCAAGCCTTCTTTTGTTTATGCTCCGTCCGATATAATTGTTTTTGCTTCTAAGTGTTGGTGGCTCGGACAGGTGTCAGTGAGGCGACTTGGGTGAGATAACGATTAATTCGGCTTCGTGAGCGACTAAGTTATGCTCTCGAGTGCGATTGTTTCTAAGTGTTGGCGACCCGGGGAAATTAGCAAATAATCTAGCTAAGGAAACTGGGCCAAATATAAGGTTGCTGGCTCAGGAGGTTCAGGATTTTGCCATTGGGTCGGCTTAATCCAGGGGAATGTGGATCGCCCCACGTCCGGACCGGGGGCCAAGCCGAGGGGTGTGTTGGATTGAGAGAACCGATAGAGGGGGGGGGGTGAATATCGGAAAACGTTCGGATTTGAAAAGAGAATGCGTAGCGGAAGATTAAAAACAAACACACACAGACACCAAGGTTTTTACTTGGTTCGGAGCCTAGGTCGACTCCTACTCCAAGGTCCACGGCCGCTGACCGTTTACTGCGGGCAATACTATAATCGCGCAAAATCAGTGACAGAAATGGAATTACAGTTAAAGTGCAGTACTGAAATTAAACTCTTCTTTTTACCGACGTCCGATGTAGATTACTTTTTTCGGAGCAGTAGGACGTCGTTGACGCTTGTATCTTGAGTCGGGAGGTTGCCGGAGAAGAGCGCGGAAGCAGAAGAGCGTAGAAGCATTGAAAGAATTCGTTGTCAGAAGCTTCGGGGTCGAGGGCCCTTTTATAGGCCCTGGGAGCGCCCGGAACGTCAGGGGCGCCCCCCCACATTTTGGCCAATCTGCCTTTAACTCGGTCAGCTTCTGATCCCTTCAAGCTCGGGATCAGATCTTGACCGGGGCTCCCGGGACGCTGGGGGCGCCCGGATTGACCGGGTCAAACTCTTATCCTCTTGGCTTCGCTGGAGTTGCTTCAACTTCTTGACCTGGGGGCGCCCGGAGCGCTGGGGGCGCCCGGGAGCAGTGGGGGCGCCCGGGAGCACGGGGGCGCCCCGAACATGTACTGTCGAAGCCTTCCTTTGCATTATGTGTTTTGTGTTCGCCTTGGGGGCGCTCAGGACACTTCGGGCGCCCTGGTCAGCTGTTGCCTCACTCCTTTGAGGCTCTCTGAGCTGCAGACACTCATTCCTTCGGTCCTGCATCCAGGGTTAGTCCAAAACACCATAAAGCAATAAGATGTTAGTTTATACAGCCTTAGCTGTCTTGGTTCTGACTTTGGGTCTCCAAAATGGAGCCCTAGGTAGAACCGACGCCTACTGTTTCCTCGACGGGGAACTCGTCCTCACCTACTCCTCTCGGGAGAATGTACCTGATGCCAACCGGCTCCTCCGGTTGGACTTTTGTCTAGCAGTCCTTCGCCAGGTCTTGGACACCAAGCTGTCCTTCGCCCGGTGCCTAGCTGTCCTTCGCTAGGTCTTCAGTCCCAAGCTGTCCTTCGCCTGGTGCCTAGCAGTCCTTCGCTAGGTCTTTGTATCCTGGTATTCCTTCGCCAGGTGCCTAGCAGTCCTTCGCTAGGACTTTAGTACCAAGCTATCCTTCGCCTGGTGCCTAGCAGTCCTTCGCTAGGATTTTGTATCCTGGTAGTCCTTCGCCGGGTGCCTAGCAGCCCTTCGCTAGGACTTTTTTCTGCACACTCAAGTAACTTTGTTAGATCACCAATAATACTTAACTTTGAATCCTTTGCCAATATCAAAACAAGGTTTGATATGGTGCTTTCTGCACCAACAATCTCCCCCTTTTTGATTTATGACAACACAATTCAAAGTTAAGTAAAAATTACAACAGTTTAAGAAAGAAGGTTAAGACCAATAAAACATAGCAATTCTGAACAGTCTAAAACCAATGTAATTTGAACAGAAATTTTTTTCCTCATACTCCCTCTGAATCATTGTGTTATAAAATACTTAACTTAACCCTTAACTTTGACCTTTCCTCCCCCTTTGACATATATCAAAAATAAACATGGGTGAACAAGGTAAAGTAAAAAAGTTTTTGCAAACCTAAATTTTGTTACAAAACTTTTACTTGGCTTTGCAAAAAGAATTTTACTTAGGCAAAATTTTGAAGCCAAATTTCCCTACCAAATGGTTCAACTTTGCGAATTGGGAGAAAATTTATTTTAAACAACTTTGCTTGGAAATACTTTGTGTATTTTGAAAAACAAAATCTTTAAAAAATTTCTAGACAAGTTTTTCACTAAAACAAACATTTCCCCAGTGGAGTCGCCAAATTTTACTTAGAAAAAAACATGTACTTAAAAACATTTGAAACATTTAGACATACTTAAAAATTTTTTGAAGCACTAGAAATACTTGAAAGCATTTGAAGTAGTTTGAAATTTTAACAACACTTGGCACTTAAAAACAATTTGAAGTACTTAGAAATTTTTAAAGTACTTTAAAAAAAATTCTTAGACCAATTTTAAAGCACTTAGAAATACTTAGCTTTTTGTGAAAACGAGAAAAAAATTTCTCTCTCTTTTCTATTTCTCTCCCCCTTGGCCATATATCAATAAGGAGGTTTTGAAAGAAGATTTAAGAAAGAAATGTGTGTATTAGAGTTTATGAGCTTTGAAAATAAAAATACTTGTTATAATTCTGAAAGTATAGCAAGTGGCTTAAATTGTACCAATGAAAACTCCACTTTGAAAAGTATTGTGAATTTAAAAATATTTTGTATTTGTAGGCAAGTTTTTAGAAAATTCACGTACTTAGAATACTATTGCCTTAGAAAAATATTAGTACTTTTTGAAAACAGTACTTTTGAAAGATATTATGCAATTTTTGAAAAATATGAGTACTTTTTTTAAAAAAAATTGAGCCTTTTTGGAAAGACTAGGTATTGTTTTTGAAAACTATTAAACTTTGAAAAATATAAATAATTTCTGAAAAGTATTATGCATTTTGAAAACATAATATTTTACTTGACTAGGTTTCTTTTCCAGTCTGACACAATCCTAGGAAACCTTGTTGACTACAAGGATATTTTCCTAAGTGTCCTGGAAATTTCTCCAACCCAAGTAAATATTATTTCAAAAATAATTCCATAAGCCATAAGAATTTTGAAAAATAAAATAACGGTATTTTGAAAGAAAAATTATTTAAGTTCTCAAAAAGATTTTAAATGTCACTACAAGAAAAAATGCTTTTAATGACATTGAAAAGTATCATCATATATTACTTATACTGGCATTTTTGATATAGTGACATTAAGTCAAAATGTCCTCTATAGTGATGTCGTCTAAAGTCTTATCACTTATGACAATTCTTAATGTTACTATAAAATAAAAATAGTGACAACACTAATAGCATGAATAATTGTTATAGTGATAAAAAATAGTGTCAATATAAGATTTGTAATGACATTTATATATGTTGTTTTATTATAATAATGATGACAAATTTATATGTCCTTTAAAATTATTTATCAAGATAATTATAAGTGTCTTGAATTTTATTTATAGTCATAATAAAAAATGTCACTAATGATAGTTTATAAAGTTAATTTAAAATGTCTCGTTGTGTAATTTATAGTGACACATATAAATGTTTGCTAGATTAGTCTATAAGGACATTTAAAATTATCATTAATAGTTATTTATTATGATATTTTGAAATGTCTTCATATGAGTTTTATAATGATATTTTTATCTACATGATTTGGTATTCTATTGTGACATAAAAAATATCATATATTAATAAATATCTCATCCATTTTCAATATTTTCATGATATAAATATTTACGCATATAACTAATTAACATAAACACAAATAAAAATTTTAAATTGAAATTAAAGTGATAATCAATAATTGCCAATTTTTTTGCAATACAAGACTGTCAAATTGGTCACCTCAAAAATATTTATGCACTAATCACAATCACAAATGTACCCAATATATTTAGTTTAAGAACTAGCAAAAAATTAAATCTCTCCTAAAGCAAAATATAACCAAACTTCCAAACTTTGTTGCATCTTCAATCTTCAACCATCGCATCTTGAACAAAATCCAATATTCTTGTCACCTACAAAAAAAATCATATATTAATTTGTGTAAATGAAATAAAATTAAAACAAACAAATCTCGACAGTACTGATATTGGCTCTCCAAAAAAACTCATTGATCTTGATAAGTGAAAGATGTCCTTCAGATTTGCCAAATCTGAAAGATAGCTATTCATATCGCTATTTAGGTTTCTTCATATACACTATTACAAGCAAAGCCAGATAGATGCACATGACCATGAAAAAAGAAGCTAGGCATGAATGAATGCAATTAAACTGATATATATGGTTTATGGCTTGTCATATGAATTCCATGGCTTATGTACAGAAAGACTAACATGTACAATAACTTTTATTGTTATATTTAATCACCGTGCATCACTGTTTGTTTTCACTGTCTGCTAGCTACAATTATTATAACAAAAAGTTTTCAATTCTTTGTTACTTCAAGAGCGACATTTCGACAGTTCTGCAAAATGTCCTCCATCCTAAATTGGAATTCTTACAATAAAAACATCACCTCTGGAATTATTAACAACTTGGTTGGTGAAAAAGTCACATAAAAAATGTTGTTCCAAGAATAATGACAAAAAAGGAGATACAAGGAGCATCCGAACACAACCTTATGAAGTAGTACTTAAAGGAAATAAAATTAGAGTGAAAAAAGTATTCCACCCTTACCTTTTCATCTATCCACATTAGAGTGCTCAGCTGATTGTCAAGTATTCGCACAACAACATCAAGTGGATTCATGGTATCAATCATATCTAGGCCACCTCCCTAAACAAGTGTATATAGAATGAGTGTTCACAATTTCAAGATTTCAATCAGACACACACACTTGCAGGATTATACCTGAGAAGCATTCACTGTTTGAATTATTGACTTCACTTGTTTAGTCATATTTTGCATTTCTCTTTCAATAAACTCTGCTTGCTCATACCTGACATTAACAGATGATTCAGCTTGCAGATAATGATATATAGGTATACTTCTCAAACACATCAATTTGTAACATCTTCTAAGGAAAATCTAGGAGAAAAATAAAATTTAAACAAAAAAAATAATGCTAATACTGGTAAGTAACTACAAGTATCAATTTGTATACTAATGCAATTTTGAGTGGATACACGTATTAGCTAAATTGTGTCTGAATTCATAAATCTTATGAAAGGTGCCTCTACTTTGGTTGTTGTCTGTCATAATACCAAAGCTAATCTTGAAATGAGTATCAAAGATCAAAGTACTTTCTCCCACTTCAACTACAACAACAATATTAACATCAACAAGCAGCATTAATTTCAACTATTCAAGTAGGCTACATGGGCTTGTCTCCTCTATTGAATTCTGTGACATATATCTCTCCAATGCCTCCCACCTATGCAAAATAATTAACTAATTGTCATACTCGTGTGAGACTAGATATCAGTCTTTGATTTTTGATGCTAATATAAACTGTGAAAGATATAAACCTCCAGAATCTCTTTCTATTCCACCAGTTTGACATCAAGATAATTTCAAAATGTTGATCAGATGAAAAGAAGATAGGTGAGGAGATGAGCAGTCCATGGAAGTACAAGAGGAAGAATGTGTGCACATTTGAAGAAATAAAATACACCAAGACAAGTCAATATTGGCATTAATATTATCCACGGAAACGAAAAGTTCCTGAAGCCATCTCGAAGGAAAGAGAAAAAGAAAATGGACAATATGGTTTATCTAATATTGATTGTTAATGAATTCTCATGATCTCATCAACAACATTGAGTGTCACAACTCAAATCAATAATAGAGTGATTTGGGTCCCCACGGTAACTCTTATGTATAGTAGCGTATAATCTAGATCTAGATAAATTAGTGTATTTATTTTAAAAATGGAAGCTTTGAATTTGGAGCAGGAATTACCTGCACAAACTTTCCAAAACCACGTCCAAGAGGAGATCCATGGTAGAGAGCCATAGTAGCACCATTTAAGAAACATGAATAAAGTAAAATTGGTCCCATTACCCACCCTAAATTTGTTGGCTAGCAACAAATATCTCATGGTCGAATATCTATATGGGTCCATGAATTAGCTGCACATCTTATTGGGGATATCTGAGTCTAAGAAATAGCTTTAGGTTCTCCTGTGTGAACATATTAAATTAAACAATCAGCTATCAAGTGAAAAGCTATTGAAGATTATTCTAGAATCAAAACAACTGTAGTACCTGTCATCCCTGAAGAAAATAATATATTGGTTACTCTATCTCCTGAAGAAAACAATCAGCTAGTTCTATCTCTTTATTAGCAGACGGAGAAACTCTTTGACACAACAGATGATCAACCTTGTGAGTTTCTCCATTGTGTCAAATAGCTTCCCATTCATCAATAACATATTTTCAAAGACTGCACTAGCAGATAGCACTAACACCAGATGTATGAGTAGTCATGATTGGAGTACTTGGTTAATTCACTAGTAGATAGCACTAACACCAGATGTATGAGTAGTCATGATTGGAGTACTTGGTTAATTCAGATATGAAAGAGAAGAAAAATTATCACAGTGATAGCAGATCCAACAGATAGTGCATTCACAAACTATAGAAATATTAGCAGAGGAATGGGAAAAACACAAAGGATTAGAACAATGGTAACAAAAACAATGGAGTATGACCAATATCTTCAACACCCAAAACTAGATTAAAAATATTAAGCTATCACTAAAATGTTTGAGTAATTGAAGACAAAAATCAAAGGAACAAAACAGATTATTTTAAAACAAAAGCTAATTTAAATTCTTGATAAACTGTAGTTAATAAATGCATCAATGTATTCAGATGCTATTACTAGAAATGAGTAATTTAAATTCAGATGCTATTACTTTAAATGCATCAATTTAAAAAATTGAATTTTTTAAAAATCCAATTTTCTCCCTTGTCCCGGAGCAGAGCTCATATGAGCCTTTAAAAGTGAAGGTCCCTACTATCCATGCCACAGAAGACCATCTCAGGGCATTTGAACATGGACGATCAAGTGAAGAACTGTGATTGTAAAAGAATTGTATAAATGAAGAAAATTTAAATAAGATAAAGTAACTAAATTATGGTCAAATGTAGACTTTGAATTGTGCGAAACACTGATGTTAATAGACCACTTCTTCAGATGCAGTCCTTCAACTAGAATGAAAGAAATACAAGGTTTTTGAAGACTAGTGTGTATGGTGACTTAAAACTAGTTTTACATGGCTACTCTTTTTGTCATTATAGTACTGCAAAGTTCTAAGATTTAAAGTCTCTCTCAGTGGCACTAAATAGTTGGTCAGGAATTCATACTATCTTCCAAACTCCATCTGTCAATGTTCGCTTTGAAACTCTTCAGCTTCAAAGTCCCAGTAATATGTAGTAAACTAACGTGATAGGAAGAGCAATCAGCATCCCAAATATAACCCTGCAGTAATTCAAAACATATTTTAAACAACAACACCCTATCAAGCAAAACAATCATATGAGAAATTGAAGCACATACCCTGTGCTTAAAATATCAGGATGCACGTTGTACTCTTTAGCAAACACAAAAGGCACAATCCCTTGGGGAAGAGCTGCCTGCAGCAAAAAGAAAGCCTTACTTTTTAGTTTGTGTTCTTCTTTCCTGCTGAATATTGTTTTAATACTGACAGCTAAGTTTAGTTTACAAAACCTGTACTATCGCAACGTGTAAGAGAACTCCTTGCAACCCAACTACAGTAGAAGCAGCAGCCATGACAACAGGACCAGTGATAAATCTTACAGCCATAGCAAATGCAGCAAGGGAATTGCCACAAGTTATGATTCTCGGCTGCAATGCCATAAATAAACCTGTAGAAAGATCCAAACTCTTTGATACTCTATGGCATAGCCTCCCGAGGAACATGATGCAAACTCTTACTCACCGAGACTGAACATGGCCATTCCAAGTCCCGCATCAGAAAGTATTGAGATTGATTTTGCAATAATAGCAGGCATTTCAATTTCGTACCTGAAGGAATGGTCAGTTGTTGTATACATTACACAACGAAAAAACTCAAAATGTGTAACTGGAAGCCTGCAATACCTGAAGGAGACGAGAGACTAGATGAGACTGATAAGGCTCGAATAGGTGTTAGGATTCCGGATTAGTTTTCGCCACACCATGATCAATATAAGTCTGGTCATCACACTCGCAGGTGGCATCGAGGTCTTTGCGACTTCATCAGCCCCAGTTTTCGAGTGAAGCTCTGTTGCACTTATAAATCTTCAAACGAAATAGAGCACATAGAAACATACAACCTAGGGTTCGGATCGTGAAACGGTGGAAGAGGAAAGAAACATGCAACCTAGGTTTTGGATCTCAACGGGGCAGACGACGGACCAGATGACACTGGTAGCCGGCGGAGCAGACGTCACTGGTAGCCGACGGAGCAGATGACGTTGGTGGTTGGTGGCCGACGGGGCAAGCATCGAGGTAGACGACGTCGAGGTGTGGGGGGGGGGGGGGGGGGGAGAGTCGCACGGCGCTGGTGTCGGTGGGGAGAGTCGTGAGCACAGGGGTGAGCATGAAAAATTAGGGATCACTTTTAATTATTTATGAGTTTGGGCAGGCGAGCGAGTGAAATTTTTGTAGGGAGATTCGAGAAAAAAATGAGTCAAAATGTAAACTTTTAGTGACATCCATTATAAATGTCATAGCAATATATTTAATCAGATTTTTATTTTATTTATTTATAATCAATGTCATGATATATATAAATCAATGACACATTTTAATAAATGTCATTAAGAAAGTGTCAGGAAAGCTATTTTTTCTTGTACTGTGTGCAATGCATGAAAACATATAATTTTGAAAAAATGTTCAATAATTCTTTTAATTTAATCTCCCCCTAAGCTTGACTCAGTCCTAGGAAGCTTGTTGACTACAAGCGATCTTCCTCTGAGTTTTAGGGTTTGATTTAAATTATAAGAATTATCTAATAACTTCAAACCAAAAAAAAACATTTCAGAAATTCTTCTTTTGACTCAACCTCCTTCTAAATTTGACACATCCTAGGAGTCCTTGTAGATCATGAAGTGGACCTTCCTATGTGTCTTTAGGGTTTATTAAAATCAAAAGAATAAGTTTGAATAACCTTTTGAGTATGATAACTTTCAAGGAGATAAATTTTTGAAAACACAACTTGGAATGATAGCACAGTTTTCGAAAATCATGATGTTAATTTTTCAAAGAGATAGTAATATACGAGGGTTTTTGAGTCAACTTTTGAAAACCTTATTTTGATATGATAATAAGTTTTAGAGCATAAGTTTTTTGAAAAAAATCTGAATTTTTCGAAAAAGATTAAGAAGAACTCCCCCTGTATCCGACACAGACTGACTTTTATCTAAGTTCCTTAAGGGATATCAGTGTTGACCAGATTTAACTATGTGGACTAGGGTTGACTATTTTGACCAAGTTAAAGACTAAATCAGAACAAGTCCTAGACTCTATTTATTGTGATATTTGACATGAAATTAAAAAAAATGTTAGGAATGAAAAAGTAGGGTATAGTACAATAAATTAAAAATTAGAGGTAAGTTTGAATAACTTTTGCAAACTTTTTTATTTAAAAGGATAGCGAATCATACTTTTAGGTCCTAGATGTCTCACCCAGTTCTACGTGGTCAAATATGTTAACCTTATGGGTTGTGTGAGACAAATATTTAATTTTAACAAAAAATGGTTAATTTTGAAACATTAAACCTTAGTTTAAAAGTTAAAATGATTTTTGAGGATTTTGAAATTAATTAAAATTTTAACTTTGAATTTTAAAAATTGTTAAGTTGAATTTTGAAGATAATTGATTGAAAATAATTAAGTTGAATTGAGAAATAATTAATTGAAAATAATTAAGTTGAATTTGATAATAATTAATGAGAATAATTAAGTTGAATTTGATAATAATTAATTGAGAATAATTAAGTTGAATTTTGATTTGTACGGTTGATTGGGTTGGACTAAACTTTTAGGTCCTGAGCATCTCACCTATTTCTAAGTGACAAAACAGGATATCCTTAACTGTTTTGTGAGATGCATATTTTAATAGAAAGATTTATTTTGAAAGGCCATGATTAATTTTGAAAAGTTAAATTAATTTTTAAACTCAATTTAAATTTATTTTGAAAAGAGATATTTGAATCTAAAATTAACTGAAAATTTATGTTAGATTCGAATTTAACAAAGAGTAAATTGAATTTGAATTTCAAAAATTGACTTCCAGGTCTTGGCGAGGCACAAGGCCTTATTTGGTCGTAGCCTTATTGGATCATCAACCCTTTCCTAGACAAAGCCTTTTAGTGAAATTTCATCTTCAAAATTACTTTTTGGTAAATTCTGGTCTAACTAGTTTGGGTCTTGGATCGGTAGCTTCGGCTAAGTCGTGAGGGTTCGAGGGCTGAGAGAAATGTACTCGAGAAGGGTAACCCAAGACTTAGGCAGTGGACCAGTCGACTGGTGTGAGACCAGTCGACTGATAAGGTTCACAGTAAGATCAGTCGACTGGTCTAAGTAATGGCCAGAATTCGAAAGGTCAAGCAGTGATATTCGAATTCAGAATGGACCAGTCGATTGGTAATGGACCAGTCGACTGGTAACGGTCATATTCAGCCTCAAGCTCTATTTAAGGGAACTCGTTTAGGGCTGTTTCTCCTTGGAGAAACTTGCTTGGTTAGAGCTTGTTAGTAGTCTGGTGTTGCTCAGTGATTGTCCAAGGTTGTGGCGAGGTTTCTCCACCCACAAGGAGTGACAAGAGCTAGCCGGATGTGCTCTGGGGAATCATCCACCGATGGATCAGGATCGTCCACCTTACGGACGACCGTGGAGTAGGAGTTTCATCTCCGAACCATGTAGATCGGTTTGTGTTAGCATTGTTTTAGTTTTTATTTAGTATTTCCGCTTGCGCACGCTAACGTTGTAGGTAAAAAAATCGAGAAGAACTATTTACCCCCCTCTAGCTTCACTATAAGATCCTAANCCCCACTAGTTCTTGTGTAAGACCTCAGGTTCAAAATATGTTTGATAATTGGGATGAAGAAGAAAAGAGCTTTGTGTTCCATGGGAAAAAACTCAATTTCACAAAGGTTGACCTATCACTTATTCTAGGGCTACCTGACATGGAGAGGTAATCCAACTTGATTTCAATGAGGCCTCTAGCCCACTGTACAAGGAATATTTTGAAGATTCCAGTTGTTCTGCAAAGCATTTGGAGAAACTGATAACGAAGTCTACATCCAATGACAAGCTGTACTGTCAGATGTATATACTGTATTTTTTTTTCCAAGTTCTTTTTTGTGGTACAAGCAGCACACTTCCCATTCCAGCAATGTCACTCCATTGATTGCGTTGATGATTTTGACAATCTACCAAACTATAATTGGTGCAATGCTCTGTACAATTTCATGGCTCCTCAGTTGGAAGCCATTGGAAAGGAGGTCACATTGAGGCGTACAACACATGTAGGTGATACAAGCCAACCGGCCAAGGCTCCCTTGCTCAAGGGATTTCCAAATATTTTGGCTGTAAGTTAGAGTGCATCTGCCTGCTAATATATGATATGATGGATACTAATTACTGAATATAATCATGTTGCAGGTTTGGGTTACTGAACATATTAGTATTGCTGCTCCTCATCATCCTCATAGATTGCCAAGAATTCTTCGGTGGAATTGGCCTAAGGCTCATGTAGAGAGTATCAAAAGGATGATCGACCGTGTGCCAACAAATTTAATTCTGGTTGATTTAATCCCATTTGATATAGAACTGGATTTAGTACCTCACTACTCTCCTCCAACTGAAGCACTTGAGGTACACAGTGAGGTATTAAAGCAGGCAACCGAAGGAAGCCAGGCTGCAGAAGATAGACTACAGGCCTTAGAGAAGGAAAGCTGCAATGAATGTATACAAAAGCAAGAACATATTGATACCTTACAGCAACAATTAAATGTAGCTCTTAAAAGTTTGGAGGATGTAAAAATTGAGTTGGCAACAGCCCTCAGGGACAAGGATCAAATAAATGCTCAGAGCCATAGACTACTTGCTGAAAAGGATTCCCTGGTCAAAGAAAAAGATGAAATAATTGCTCAGAAGGAGACAATAATTGCTGATAAGGATTCCCAGCTTAAGGAGAAAGATGATCAGTTGAAAAGAATGATAGTTGATCAAGATATAATCAAAGATAAGCCTGACGAGACAATCCGACAACTGAGTATACAATTAGAAAGCAAAGGCTCAGATGACCCTCAGCCACTTCCAAAAAAAATAAAATTAACTCAGGTAAGACCACCCAACGAGGACAAAGGCAAAGAAAAAGAAATTGTTCAGGATGAGGACGAGGATGAGGGAGAGGATGAAGCTGAAGATGAGGAGGCTCCTGCCCAATCAATGTCACAATCTACATCGCAAACAACACAATCTGCAACCTCTACTCAAACAAATTTATCTGATCAACAAGTTGCTAAAGGGAAAGAACTCCAAAAGGTCAAAAGCAACATCTTGAAGAAAGCCAAGGCATTTTTTAAGAAGAATAAAGATGCGGAGATTGCAGAAACATTATTAAAGCTTAGTAAATTAAAGTGAGTTAGTTGCTATTGCGGTTGCATCTATTTGTAAAACAATGATGGTTATTGTCATTCATTAATAAAATTTATTCATTCACTTTTAAATAAGGTGCTTACATTATGTTGATGTAGGTATCAATTGCAACCAGTATGGTCCAATGGGACCTTTACATTAGATATGCAATCATTTTTGACAATATTTGATTGGAATGACTACACCTCCGGGGATTGCATAAATACTTACTGGACTATTATTGTAAATGAAGCCAAATCCTGTAACTCACCTTACCACCCCTCCATATTCTGTGGGGTGGGTTTTGAGGTAAGTAAATTAGCAACTTGGCCTCAAATGTTTATTTTATAGGATTGAGTCAACTAACACTTCCTTTTTAATAAACATAGGAATTGTTTGAGGTGATACATGCTGCAGCATTTGAACAAACAATTGCTACTGATACAAATAAGCCAATTAGATATATCTTCTGTCCTCTAAATAATGCAGATGATCACTGGCATCTATTGATTATTGACCTGGAGGAAAGTAGTTTCCTTCATTATAATTCTCTCGGCGCCACAGAAGGGTACACAGCCAAATATGAAAAAACTGTAAGTTTTCTATTTGATATATAAACGTTTACAAAAACTATGTGATGAGCTAGAATTTTGACTAATGTAATTTCTATGTAGGTGGCGTTTTTCAAAAATTTGAACTGGTCATATTATTTGAATTGGAATAAAGGTTTGCCAGAAATATCGGGGAAAGAGTTTAATCAAATTGTAGTACAAGGACCCACCCAAAGCAGATCGTAAGCTAATGTTTTTTGTATTTTGGTTTAACACTACCTAATCTTTCATGCTTGAATTTATATGCTAACAACACTGACTCATAATGCTTGTTTCAGGTTGGATTGTGCTTTCTTCATCATGCGATTTGCTGAAAGTTTGTTCTTTCAACGCTCTACCAATTTTAGCCAAAAACAAATGAAACCTTATCGTTTTCAGGTGGGATACAAATTAATGAGAGACAAGTTCTGGAAGCAAACTCTGTAAATTTTTTTTTGTTGCTACAATCTATATATGTAAGTGTAATGACAAACATTGTATATTTGTAGTTATAATGTATGTAATTGATATTGAAATCAATGGAGCATTTCTTTCGATCCATGGTTTTTTTGTAATCTCTAATCTTTAAACTGTAATTGTTGTCAATTACATCAATAATTTTTTAGGGAAGTATTTTGATTTCAAGCCCACGGTGGGCCTGAAATGACATTATTTCAGGCCCAGAGGGGCCCGAAATGATTTATTTCAGGCCCACACTGGGCCTGAAATGCTAGTATTTCAGGCCCAAGAAGGGCCTGAAATGATATTATTTCAGGCCCTATCTGGGACTGAAATGAGTTATTTCAGGCCCACACTGGGCCTGAAATGCTATCATTTCAGGCCCACGCCTCTGGTTGCAAAAAAATTATTTACAGTATGATTAAATTTTTATACGCCAATCTTTTAAATAAATGAACATGTTGTGACCACATTTTTAAAAGATAAACAAGAAGGAGAGTACCTAAATACACATTGCACACCACAATTGAATTCCATTCACATCAAAACCTCATATTATCAGAATTTGGCACATCAGGAGGTTTGTATGATGGACCTAGCATATTTGGATTTTTCAAACCTCATTATCAGTTCTCAGACTTTACCTAATTATTGGTATTTTAGCTAGGATATGCTATTTTTCGTCTCCAAACAAAGTCCTAATTATTATCTAAAACTGTGTTGATACAGTATCAGTTGGCACACAACACTCATTTAACAAAGCAAACATCAGAGGGGGTTAAACAACAGATTTTCAGAAAACACAGGACTTCAAGTTCCTGAAATAACATTATTTTGGGTTTACAAATGATACAACTTCAATTCTGATATATTCTGCATATAACACAAGGTAAAATGTATCATAATATTGAAATACTTCTATAAGTCACAACATTAACAACTAGTTCGATGTGAAGATGGATTTCAAACAAGGAGACATGAGTAGAATCAGATTTGAGCTGACAGTTAATATTCTGAGGGACATGTTTTGTAAAACTTGAGATAATCTGAATGCTGTATTGGTGATGTAAAAAGCCATTGCTGTCGATTGACCTCCATTTGTATGGAAAAATCTCATTATGTCGATGTTGTTATGATTATGTAGATGTTGTTATTCTATATAATATATTGTCAACAAAAACAAAACAATTGAGTGATGTTTATTCAAATCCAGTTGCTGCACTGTTGTGTACCAAGTGATACGGTCAGATATAATAACTGACAATGCACTGTTGTGTGCTAGTTGCTGCCCTGTTGTGTGTCAAATGATCTATTCTGTCACATCTTGTAGGTAAATATAGAATATTCTGTCACATCTTTAATTTATATGCTAACAACACTGACTCATAATGCTTGTTTCAGGTTGGATTGTGCTTTCTTCATCATGCTGTTTGCTGAAAGTATGGTCTTTCAACGATCTACCAAAAATAGCCAAAAACAAATGAACCCTTATCGTTTTCAGTTGGGATACAAAATAATGAGAGACAAGTTCTGTCCTCTAAATCTGTAAATTTTTTTTTTGTTGCTACAATCCATATATGTAAGTGTAATGACAAACATTGTATATTTGTAGTTATAATGTATGTAATTGATATTGAAATCAATGGAGCATTTCTTTCGATCCATGGTTTTTTTGTAATCTCTAATCTTTAAACTGTAATTGTTGTCAATTACATCAATAATTTTTTAGGGAAGTATTTTGATTTCAAGCCCACGGTGGGCCTGAAATGACATTATTTCAGGCCCAGAGGGGCCCGAAATGATTTATTTCAGGCCCACACTGGGCCTGAAATGCTAGTATTTCAGGCCCAAGAAGGGCCTGAAATGATATTATTTCAGGCCCTATCTGGGACTGAAATGAGTTATTTCAGGCCCACACTGGGCCTGAAATGCTATCATTTCAGGCCCACGCCTCTGGTTGCAAAAAAATTATTTACAGTATGATTAAATTTTTATACGCCAATCTTTTAAATAAATGAACATGTTGTGACCACATTTTTAAAAGATAAACAAGAAGGAGAGTACCTAAATACACATTGCACACCACAATTGAATTCCATTCACATCAAAACCTCATATTATCAGAATTTGGCACATCAGGAGGTTTGTATGATGGACCTAGCATATTTGGATTTTTCAAACCTCATTATCAGTTCTCAGACTTTACCTAATTATTGGTATTTTAGCTAGGATATGCTATTTTTCGTCTCCAAACAAAGTCCTAATTATTATCTAAAACTGTGTTGATACAGTATCAGTTGGCACACAACACTCATTTAACAAAGCAAACATCAGAGGGGGTTAAACAACAGATTTTCAGAAAACACAGGACTTCAAGTTCCTAAATAACATTATTTTGGGTTTACAAATGATACAACTTCAATTCTGATATATTCTGCATATAACACAAGGTAAAATGTATCATAATATTGAAATACTTCTATAAGTCACAACATTAACAACTAGTTCGATGTGAAGATGGATTTCAAACAAGGAGACATGAGTAGAATCAGATTTGAGCTGACAGTTAATATTCTGAGGGACATGTTTTGTAAAACTTGAGATAATCTGAATGCTGTATTGGTGATGTAAAAAGCCATTGCTGTCGATTGACCTCCATTTGTATGGAAAAATCTCATTATGTCGATGTTGTTATGATTATGTAGATGTTGTTATTCTATATAATATATTGTCAACAAAAACAAAACAATTGAGTGATGTTTATTCAAATCCAGTTGCTGCACTGTTGTGTACCAAGTGATACGGTCAGATATAATAACTGACAATGCACTGTTGTGTGCTAGTTGCTGCCCTGTTGTGTGTCAAATGATCTATTCTGTCACATCTTGTAGGTAAATATAGAATATTCTGTCACATCTTTAATTTATATGCTAACAACACTGACTCATAATGCTTGTTTCAGGTTGGATTGTGCTTTCTTCATCATGCTGTTTGCTGAAAGTATGGTCTTTCAACGATCTACCAAAAATAGCCAAAAACAAATGAACCCTTATCGTTTTCAGTTGGGATACAAAATAATGAGAGACAAGTTCTGTCCTCTAAATCTGTAAATTTTTTTTTTTTTGCTACAATCCATATATGTAAGTGTAATGACAAACATTATATATTTGTAGTTATAATGTATGTAATTGATATTGAAATCAATGGAGCATTTCTTTCGATCCATGGTTTTTTTGTAATCTCTAATCTTTAAACTGTAATTGTTGTCAATTACATCAATAATTTTTTAGGGAAGTATTTTGATTTCAAGCCCACGGTGGGCCTGAAATGACATTATTTCAGGCCCAGAGGGGGCCTGAAATGATTTATTTCAGGCCCACACTGGGCCTGAAATGCTAGTATTTCAGGCCCAAGAAGGGCCTGAAATGATATTATTTCAGGCCCTATCTGGGACTGAAATGAGTTATTTCAGGCCCACACTGGGCCTGAAATGCTATCATTTCAGGCCCACGCCTCTGGTTGCAAAAAAATTATTTACAGTATGATTAAATTTTTATACGCCAATCTTTTAAATAAATGAACATGTTGTGACCACATTTTTAAAAGATAAACAAGAAGGAGAGTACCTAAATACACATTGCACACCACAATTGAATTCCATTCACATCAAAACCTCATATTATCAGAATTTGGCACATCAGGAGGTTTGTATGATGGACCTAGCATATTTGGATTTTTCAAACCTCATTATCAGTTCTCAGACTTTACCTAATTATTGGTATTTTAGCTAGGATATGCTATTTTTCAGTTGGCACACAACTGTGTTGATACAGTATCAATTGGCACACAACACTCATTTAACAAAGCAAAAATCAGAGGGGGTTAAACAACAGATTTTCAGAAAACACAGGACTTCAGGACTTCAAGTTCCTGAAATAACATTATTTTGGGTTTACAAATGATACGACTTCGATTCTGATATATTCTTCTTATAACACAAGGTAAAATGTATCATAATATTGAAATACTTCTATAAGTCACAACATTAACAACTAGTTCTTTTAAAGAATACTATACATTCAGTTATCCTCCTTACAAAATAAACACTTCCATCAGAAAATTTCTGCAATTCATAAACCAATTAACTCAAGACCTTGGGGCTGGCGGCATTCTACATGTCCTTTTATTATGGCCAAGTTGTTTGCACCGGCTGCATTTAAGTTTCACCTTGCCATTGTGTCTTGACTCAATCCGTGCCTTCTTTCGTCTACCAGGCTGCACAAGGCTACGGGGACATCGAACTGTAATGTTGTTTACTCCACTAGGCCAAAACTGCTTGCTTCTACAAGGGTAAATACGATCCATGTAAACCCACTTCCAAGTTTCAGAATAAAAATAATGCTCACAATATCGGAGTGTATCGATATTCCTGTGAACTATTACAGCTATAGCATGTGAGCAAGGGAGTCCTGAAATTTGAAACTCCCCACAATGACAAAAGTTTTTTTCCAAATCAACAATGTATGAAGTGCCCCATGTTTCTACCTCCATTTCTGATTGAGAGTAAGGGTGAACCTTATAAGCTCTAGCTTTCTCTCTCCTTGATTCCATTTCTTTTGTAGCATAAGGTGTCAAAGCAACATGCCATTTGGAAACTTCCTCTCTACGGTTATAGAACCATTGAGCTACCTTTCTTCTTGTATTATCAATTAACCTATTTATGGGAAGCTCACGTGTAGACTTAAACAAAGCATTCAAGCTCTCCACACAATTCGTGGTAAGCATTCTGTACCTTCTCCCAGTAAAGTGTGCATTTGCCCACCTTTTAGGGTCAATGTTCTGAAGCCACTTATGAGCATCTGGATGTTTTTCGAGCATTGTCTGCATTATCATATCATATTGAAGTGTTGTGTTGGCTCGTGCTGCTGCCCAAAACAAACCTACACCAGCTCTACTTCCAGTATCAGTTACCATATTACAAGACATGTGGTGGCAACAAAAAGCATGATGCGCGTTTGTGAATACTTTTCTGACTGCTGATATAATGCCCCGATGTCTATCTGATACTATGGTGAGTGAGTGATCATCAACAGCAAAGAACCTCTTTGTATGATCCAAAAACCACTCCCAAGCAGACCCACATTCTACTTCAGCTATTGCAAAGGCAACTGGGAGAACATTGTCATTACCATCAATCGCCGTTGCAATCAACAATACTCCTGGATACTTTCCTCTTAGGTGTGTCGCATCAATTCCGATAATTCTACGCAAATAAGACCTGAACACCCTTCGGCAAGCACCAAAAGCCCAAAAACACCTCTGGAACTGATTGTCACCATTCGTGCATAGTGCCACATAAGTTTCAGGATCTCTAGCTCTTAACTCACGCAGATATTGTGGGAGATCTCTGTATGCCTCATCATAATCTCCAACAACCTTTTTCAATGCTTTCTCCCTAGCTATGTATGCTTTTCTGTATGATATCGTCACTCCAAATCTAGCTTTAATATCTGAAATAATCATACTTGGTTTGTATTGTTCATTATGAAGAAATTGCTCTTCAACAAAAGAAGCAACAAATGATGAAGAGCATGCATGATGATCAGCACTTTCCCTAACACTTCGACATTGGTGTTCCTTTATATATTTTGTAACAGTGAACTCTACTTCCCCCCTTCCTACTACTCTCCATGTACATGGTTGGTTAAAACACACTGCTTTAACTCTGTTTTTCCGGGTGTCAACTGGGTTATATCTCATATGCTTAACCATCGCATGTTTAACAAGTGCATTCTTGAATTCTTCTCTAGATGGAAATATCTGCCCCACAAAAAATTCATGCTCATCTCTTGCCTCTAGCTCTCGAATTGGCCCAGCAAGCAATCGAGAATTCAAAATATATGGATCTTCAGCTAATGGAAACTCCTCCTTTAGGTCACTGTACTGATCTGGGGGGAATTCATATTGCTCAATCTGCATATCATCAGCTTGGAATTCTAGTACACTTGTACTGGGTACAAATTCTTCTGCATTCCGGATTTCAATTTCTTCCTCCCCACTCCAAGTTGGCTGAAATATTTCAACTACTCTTGTAGAAGAATTCAAACTCTCATCTTCTAAATTATTTGCTTCTTCATTTAGATCAATTGTCAAATTCCTTGTAATGCTATTATCACCATACTGGGAACATAATGGAATATTATTACTAGTTATTTCTAATCCTTTCCCCGTAGCCACATTATCATCAAGAGTATTCCATATCTCAGAGGGAATTTCGTCAACAACATTATCATCCCTGAAAAAAATTACATATAACTTTATCAAACTTTGAAATTGATAATAAAGACTCTAGGAGCCCCTGAGGGCCTGAAATCATTTGATTCAGGCCCAGGGATTTGATTTCAGGCCCTACCAGGGCCTGAAATCATTTTATTTCAGGCCCAGGCAGGGCCTGAAATCATTTCCTTTCAGGCCCACTCCGGGCCTGAATCATTACATTTCAGGCCCAGGGAGGGCCTGAAATCATTTGATTTCAGCCCCTCCCTGGACCTGAAATAAAATAAATTCAGGTCAGGTCCTGGGAGGGCCTGAATTTCTTTTATTTCAGTCCCTCCGAGGGCCTGAAACAAAATTTTTCAGCCTCTCCTATTGCCTGAAATCTAATGACATCATGCACTCTCAGGGCCTGATATCATGTAATGCATATCACCCTAAGCCTCCTCCAAAATAAAAATAGTAGAAAGAGTTTAACTTGATTAAAACTATATCTGATACCATATCAAAGATGACAATCATACGTACATTCCTATTTCTCTTAGTTACCAATCTGTTGCTTCCTTTTTCTCCTTCGACAACCTATTTTGTTGCTTCCTTTTTCTCCTTCGACAACCTATTTTCCTCAGGTGCTTTGGTGATGAATCGAGTTGTGCAAGGAAGCAATATATACGTACATTCGTGATCATTCGACTTGTGCAAATCATTTCACATATATATATTGGCTGAGAAAAATTCGACTGCTACCCATCCGAACCACAAATTAATATTTTATTGATAAAGTGGTTCGGTTGTCTCGAAAATGTGTTTGATAAAGCCATTCTTTGGCGGGAGGGGTATAAAAGTAACTTCACTATATGGGATGCGCCCTTTGATATAATAGAAACCATGGTACTCCTTTCGGTAATTACGAATAGTTGGATACGCCCTTTGGTAAATTGCCCTTGTTATATTTGTTAAAATTTAAAGTTAAAACATAAAAAAAAAGTTCATAATTATCCTTTCATCTAATGCCATGGCACTTAACCAACATTGAGAGGATTATGAACGATGATATATTTTATGGTTATATAAAAGCTCTATAAAATTCTTAAGAATTATAAAATATATATATTTTTTTATATCCCATTAAATATTAATTAGGCTAAATAGAATATCGTAGAAGTAGATGTTGGAAAAGTGTCGTATCCTTGAACTTAAACCTCTAGCCGCGACAAGGCTTTTTATCAATGGCCTGAAATTTTTCTCGAAGGAGGTAAATCGTCATCATCAGATTCCACATCACCATACGCCAAATGTTCAATCTTTCCTTTCTAGCTTTCTCTTGGAACTCTTCTAAATTGTAAAGAGCTGCCTTGCATTCCTTGGTGTCCCGTCTCTTATTTCTTTCTAATCTGGCAAGCGCTTGCTACGCTCCTTTAGTTGAAGGAATCAGAATCCCACTGGGAATTCTAGGCAACAAATGAAAATGTCATCCGGAGTATACCGGTCTATGTGGAAAGGATAAACAACTAGATGAAGTCGGAGGCGAACATAAGATACAGATATTCAATTCTTTGAATTCGAACCGATTAATTCTAGAATTGACGGGTCTGATCCTATAGAAATCTCTTATCGGCCATTATGAGTTTTGACGGAATGGTCCTATTCCAGGAATTATAACTGAGCTAGGCCTATATCGCTTCCTTTATGTTTGGTGCAGCAAGTTGCTGCTGGATAGCAGCCACCTTCTGGTTGCCAACCATTTGGACATAGAATTTCCCTCCTCCAAGAACTTCGGTGACTATAACAATCTTAGGTTATAGAGAACATAGGAAGAGACTAAACTATTAAAGAAATCAATTAACAAGCATATTAAGTCATTTCTCAAGGAGCACCTTGAGCACTTCTTTTTACTTGCTTCAGTAGATGGAGCATGTAAAACTTCTTGTCCTTAGACATAGTTTTCCCTAATCTACAAAGGGAATGTAAATTCATGTCATCCAATATCACAGCTACTTTAGTAAATGATGAAGAAGAGGCTGCAAGTCTCTGTGCAGATGTTAGCGGCTTCTGAATTTCATTGGCATTTTCTTCATTCTCTGGAGTAGCATCATTAACCGGCCTTCTTCCCAAGGAGAAAAATAGCTAGTGTATCTTAAACCTAGATTTTCCTATAGAGAAGATCATTTCTTACTTAGTAATTCAAAGAAATTATGTTTTACAGAAATAGAACATTAGTAAGTGAAACAACAATTTAAGATTAATTATTGAATCCTAACCCAGAGTAGGCAAGCCTAAAAATTACTATACTTAGAATAAATTGAGATGGGTTAAGTAGCCTTAACAAATTATGCATGCAAGTTTGATGTTTCAGTAAGTATTCCAGGTTGATTTTGACATGGTCAACCGATTTAAGTTAGGTTCTGGTATTTTTAATCTCTATGTCTAAGTGTACATGAACTTAGGAGTGCAGGAAGTCGAGCGGAAGTTGTAGCGGTCAAGAAGGATTGCACGGAAAGAGAGCCGACGGGCTCGGTGCATCCGAGGCACGCGAAGCTCTGCGGAAGAGTACACCGGTGGAGTGAGAAGGACGCCCGCGTCGTCCAAAGAACGAGAAGCCGGGCGGAAGGATGCTCGAGGGGCGAAAGACCGGAGTCGGGTTCAGATGAACCTAACTCTGGTTAGTTAGAAATCACTCAAGAAGACCGGAAGTCAGGCTAAAGAGTAGTCAGCGGTTGCTGACCAAAATTAAAAGGCCATTCTCGGGTGCCTGTATGCTTACGGGCGCCTGGCCTCTCAGGCGCCCGAGAGGCTAATTTTAGCTGTTTGCGAACGTTACTCTCTGGATAAGCATCAGGCCACGTGTCAGGCGCCCAAGAGCACTCGGGTGCCCTATAAGTGTCACATCAGCAAACGGATAACTCTGACCAAGGCTATAAATAGTGTCACGCCCCGAGGAGCTGCTCGTCCGATGCTGACCGGACTGCCACTCCCTCGACCCGGCGGACAACTCAGAAAACCAAACCTCTACAACTACCTTAGCCGATTGTATCATAGCCTATAGGACTAGAACAAACGTCTGAAATAAACGAAAACAAAAACAACGACAAAAGCTGTGTACCGGTACGACTTACGACAAATCAAAATGAAACAAAGGCTTCCATAGCACACAAAAGTACAACTATACCGCCGTATAAAATGACATAACCGAATACAAATACAACAGCGGAAATGTAAAGTAAAAAAAGGAACGAAAAATAGGTATTAACATGTACCACCATCAATATATAAGAAAAATCCTGAAATCGTCTCGAAGAATACGTGAACTGGGACAGACTGTAGGCCACTCCAGACAATCATCCTGAAATAAAAACAAGGAGCTAACGGGGTGAGTTTACTCAGCAGATATCTCATCAAATATGTAAGATAGTCTAAGCTAGCAAGAGTAGTAATAGGCAATCGAAATAACACATGTACAGGCAATGAAAAGTGCAACTGAAAGGAGGAATAGAAAATACCATACCAATGTGGCAGGGTCGCCAAAACCAAGGCATAAAGGTCTCCTGTATGTGCATGTCAATTATATTCAGCATCCAAGTATAGCAAACACGGCAAATGCAAAATATGTGTATGCACATGATGCAATGACATGGTCACCCCTGCCGTCGATCAAACATCGTCACCTATGTACGGGAGGAAGCTGAGTGGAGGCCACCCTCCGACGTAGGGATGTGACTACCATCAGTACTCTATCATCACTGCTCCTGAGCGATCGAGTAGACGAGAATGTTGTCGGTGTATCACTCCTACCCCATGACCTATCTGGGGGATATCTCTATCTGAATGTTACTTCCCTGCCGAAGTAACACCCCTACCCTAGGTCATCTCTGGAGGATATCTCTATCTGAGTGTTACCCCTATCCCATGTATATATATATGGAGGAGAGACCTCTCTCTCTCATCTCCTGGTATATGGACTACTCAAGGAGGAACTCTACCTGCTACCACGCTCCGATTCATTAACCCATGAGTGCATGAGCGAGGCAGCACAGAGGACACTACTCATACTCAGTCAACCACTAACCCACGAGTGGTCGTATGGGTAAGTCATCCATGACTGTCGACCTGACTCACCCACAAGGGGGCCCCTAATCGACAGCGATGCACAGTGCACGATAATATATGACACTAGTCAAACAGCATCCACTATCTAGTCCACCTATATCAACATGATACGCAAGGATCATAGATAATGCACCATAGCCTAAGTCCTAAAAGTATAGGTATCACATGTCAGGTCTAACATAAACAATATCAGCAAAAGGTAGAACAGGTATATAACAATACATTACCCTATCGCTAAACATAACATATCAAGCATATAATCTATGACTAATCCAGAAGATAAGTCAGAGGTACCCGCCTCCAAATGCGAAGTCCGTGAGCGACGAGAACGCATGTCCAACATAATAGTCGCGACGTGCAAACTATGTCAATGCCCTGCATCAAAACATTCCACTTAGATATTTATATTTTTATTAAATAACCTAACCCAACCAATCAAGTTTGGGTTCAGATTAGGTCCAACCTAAAACCTAACCCGATTCAAATCAAAACTAATATATTAACTAAAGAAACACCAACTAAACCAACACCAAGGAAAGCCACCCCTCTCGGCAGCACCCAACAATTGAACCGAACAAAAAAAATACCAAAAGAAAACAAATCAAAACCCACAACAAGAAGCAACATCACAAGATCTTCCAAATCTGAGTGTAACAACACAGATACTCCACCCAAGCTTGCGATCCCTCACATGTTCAGGTTGCAAATGCCTCAAAAACAAAGCAACAAATCCTCCAATTTGAACAGAAAAGGTGCAAGCAACTCATGATGAAACAGGATCAAACACTCACCAATAAACCACAGCAAGAACATCCTTCATTCGGATCAATCGATAAGAACAACTCAAACTAACTCACGGCAGCTTTGGAACAACTATCACGCAAATTTCTAACAACTTAAACCCATGATTACTCAAGAACACAAGAACATAGATTGAAATCCAACACCCGGATCGAATCCATCAGGAAACAGAGAAATCAAGATTTTACCTCTCAGCGCACACGCGCGTAGATCATCCCCTGCTCCAATCGGCTCAGAATGGAACACAGCGGATCAATCAACCCAAATCCTAGCTACCCATTCCAATTTGCCAAGAACAGATAGAGAGGAAGGATCAACCACAAATAGCCCTAAATCGAGACCAACCAGCGATTAAGACAGGAAATCAACTCCCAAACTGACAACAATTCCATCGCAACAACTCGTAGAAGAAGAAACATGATCAAGATCCCTAACTCACCTTCACCGATCGAAAGAAGTGAGGAGTCGGCGGCGGCTAAGTCAAAACTTCCCCATCTGCGTTTCCCTCCAATGAGAAGAAGAGAGTACGCGATCTGTGAAGACGCGAGAAACCGTGGAGGTAGCTGTGGCGAGATCGGAGAAGGAGAAGAAGAAGGGAAGTGGAGGAGGAAGAAAATAGACTCTGGTTTTAGGGATCGCGAGCAGAAAAGCTTCGGGCGGATCGCAAGGGAAAAAGAAAGAAAGAAGGGTTCTTAAGGAACTTATCAATTTACAATTTAACCCCTAGATTTCAGGGTATCCAAACTATACCCTTAAGCCATGTTAATTAGCATTTAAGCCCTCCGTATTTTTTTCTGCATTATAACATTCTCCCCCACTAACAAAAATTTGGTTCCCAAATTTCACTATCTAGATATGCCAAGTATGATCATACAGTACAAAATAATGAACCAAAAGACATGCAATATAAATACTGAATGAAATAATTCGCAAATACCTCAGTTGAACAAATGGGGGTATCGAGCTCGAATAGTGTCCTTGAGCTCCCAAGTAGCCTCTGCATCCGAGTGATGATGCCATTTGACCCTGACTAGCTGGATCGTCTTGTTCCGTAGCCGACGCTCCCGGAAACCCAAAATTCATACAGGTACCTCCTCATAAGTAGTATCAGACTATAGCGAAACGGGCACCTCAGATAATATATGTGTAGAGTCTGGCACATAACCTCTCAGTATGGATACATGGAACACGTCGTTGACGCCGGTCAAAGACAGTGGAAGTGCTAGGCGATAAGCTACAGCTCCAATCCTCTCCAGAATCTGGAACGGACCGATATACCGGGGAGCTAGCTTACCTCTGAGACCAAAACATTTCACACCTTTCGTGGGTGAAACTCGAAGAAAAACATGATCACCCGCAGCAAACTCCAAGGGTCTGCGCCTTCGGTCAGCATAGCTCTTCTGGCGATCCTGTGCTGCTAATAATCTTTGTCTGACAGTCTGTACTAACTCTGTCTCTTGTTGAACTCTCTGGGGTCCCAGCAGCTGAGTCTCTCCAACCTCATCCCAGAGGGTGGGTGTCCTGCACGACCTACCATACAACGCCTCAAACGGTGTCATCTGTATCGCCGAATGAAAGCCGTTGTTGTAAGCGAACTCAACCAAGTGCAAATGGTCCTCCCAACTACCCCCAAAGTCCATCACACACGAGCGCAGTAAGTCCTCCAAAGTCTAGATACTACGCTCTGACTGTCCGTCTATCTGGGGATGAAAAGCTATGCTGAGGCAGAGCTCTGTGCCCATAGCCCTCTGCAAACTCTACCAGAACCGAGATGTAAAACGCGGATCTCTATCAGAAATAATATTCAAAGGGACTCCATGCAATCTGACTATCTCCCTGTAATACAACTCTACCAATCTATCAAAAGAATCTGTCCTCCAGATAGCTAAGAAATCAGCAGATTTGGTTAGTCGGTCCACAACTACCCAAATCGCATCATGACCTCTCCTAGTCCTCGGCAAACCCACAACGAAATCCATAGTGATGTGCTTCCACTTCCACTCGGGAATGGGGATCCTCTGGAGGAGTCCAGCAGGTCTCTGGTGCTCTGCCTTAATCTGCTGACAAATGAGACATCTAGCAATAAAATCTGTGATGTCCCTCTTCATGTCGTTCCACCAGTAGGAACGTCTCAAATCACGGTACATACGAGTGCTACCAGGATGTATAGCAAAACGTAATCGGTGGGCCTCCTGCAGCAACTCCTCCAAGACAGGGTGCGCCTCTGGTACACACAACCTCCCTCGGAAGTACAAGATACCCTTCTCATCCCGTGAAAAATCCGGTTGCTCTCCTGAGATCGCCTGACTACCCAAAAACTGAATGTGCTAGTCACTAGCCTGAGACTCTCTGATCCTCGTCTTGATCTCTGACTGAGTCATCAAAGTCACTAGCAATCCCCTCTTTGTCCGAGACTGCTCCTCTAACCCAAGCTCAGAGAAACCCTGAATCAAATCTGTGACCATCACTCTGTGGCATGCCAAAATAGCTCTGGACTTCCGACTGAGTGCGTCGGCGATTACATTAGCTTTCCTAGGATGGTAGCTAATGGTGTAGGTAGTCGTAATCCTTCAGAAACTCTATCCACCTCCTCTATCGAAGATTCATTTCTTGCTGAGTGAATAGATACTGAAGGCTCCTGTGGTCTGTGAAGATCTCAAAGGTGATCCCGTAAAGATGATGCCTCCAGATCTTCAGCGCAAAAATGATAGCGGCTAACTCTAAATCGTGAACGGGGTAGTTTCTCTCATGCTCCTTCAGCTGCCGAGAAGCATAAGCAACCACCCGTCCATGCTGCATGAGTATTGCGCCCAATCCCAAGAGAGATGTATCAATATACAAAGTGAAACCATCCTCTCCAGAAGGCAGTACTAAAACTGGCGCAGATACAAGCCTCTACTTTAGCTCCTGAAAGTTGGTCTCGCAGGCCTTAGTCCATACAAACATCACGCCTTTCCTGGTCAGCTATGTAAGTGGTGATGCAATGCTGGAGAAACCCTCTACAAAGCGTCAGTAATAGCCAGTTAAACCCAGGAAACTGCGCACGTCATGGACTGACTTAGGCTGCTCCCAACTGGTGACAGACTCGATCTTCTAGGGGTCCACTGAGATGCCTCCACTGAATACTACATGACCAAGAAAACTCACAGAAGATAGCCAGAAGGCACACTTGTTATACTTCGCATAGAGTTTCTCCTTTCAGAGAACCCCCAAAATGATGCGAAGATGGCGAACATGCTCCTCCTCGGATCGAGAATAAATTGGAATGTCATAAATGAATATGATAACAAACTGGTCCAAGTACGGAAGGAAAACCCTGTTCATGGGATCCATGAACACAGCCGGGGCATTGGTGAGCCCAAACGGCATCACCAAGAAC
Source organism: Boesenbergia rotunda (assembly GCA_024364735.1). Classification (NCBI taxonomy): domain Eukaryota; kingdom Viridiplantae; phylum Streptophyta; class Magnoliopsida; order Zingiberales; family Zingiberaceae; genus Boesenbergia; species Boesenbergia rotunda. Next base: position 11,598 of record JAGFNQ010004575.1, on the reverse strand, counting down.
TCATAATGTCCATAGCGGGTGCAAAATGTCGTCTTCTGAATGTCTGAATCTCTGACTCTCAGCTGATAATAACCAGATCGCAAATCTATCTTGGAGTACACCGATGTACCCCTCAGCTGATCAAACAGATCATCAATACGCAGCAGTGGGTACTTGTTCCTGACTGTGACTGAATTAAGCTGTCGATAGTCAATGCATAGTCACATGGAACCGTCCTTTTTCTTCACAAAAAGAACCGGAGAACCCCACGGTGAAACACTCAGTTGGATAAATCCACAATCAAGTAACTCCTGGAGTCAAGTGGGTCAATGTCTGGTAAGCTTGGTAAGCTCACTTAATCTCACTAGGCTCAGGTGAGCTTATGTCTAGTAAGCTTGGTAAGCTTAAGGTTGAATGTTTTGATGTTTGATAATGATGTTTGAATGTCACATGATGTTTGAACATCGTGTGAGTCAAGTGGGTCAAGGTTGATTGGAGACTTGACTGGAAAAGACCTACTGAGACTAGGCACACCTAGTGGGATTAGGTGAAGTCCAGGTGGATCAGGGAGATCGCACGCTGGCATGGGAAAAGACCTAGTGGGACTAGGCACACCTAGTGGGATTAGGTGAAGTCCAGGTGGATCGGGGAGATCGCACGCTGGCATGGGAAAAGACCTGGTGGGACTAGGCACACCTGTGGGACTAGGTGAAGTCTAGGTGGATCGGGGAGATCGCACGCTGACATGGGAAAAGACCTAGTGGGAGTAGGTGAAGTCCAGGTGAATCGAGGAGATCGCACGCTGGCAAAGTGGAAGTCTACCGAGAGACTAGACCTAACTCGAGGGTTAAACAAACCTGGTTGGGAATCAGGTTAAGTCCTAGTTGAGAGCTAGGCAGGAGAAATCTAGGTTGGTCAAAGGGTTGATTGGACACTTGGTGGAGAAGTCCTAACAGGTCACGGTTGACCAAGGTTAGGCAAGGGAACCTTAGAGTTGTGCACACAAGTTAAGGTTGGACTCAATCGATTTGGGTTTGGTTTCTCACGAACAGAAGTCTTCTTGATCGATTGGGAGAAATAAGTTTGCGAGAACAAAATGTGGCTGGATCGACTGGGCAATCGATTCAGCCTTCTCTTAATCGATTGATCAATCGATTAAGAGGTCCGGTAATCGATTGGGAGATCGATTACCGCAGTATTGCATGAGAGCACAGAAAAGTGCTGAATCGATTCAGCAATCGATTAAGATTGGCTAATCGATTAAGCTTCAAAAAATAGCCGTTGAACGGCTAAGTCTGACGTGGTAATCGATTGGGCAATCAATTAAGGAACCCTAGGCGTCCGATATATAGGGTTTTCACGCAGGTTTGAAGCGGGATCGCTCGCGCAACTTCCTCCTCCTTCATCGCCATTTCAAGTGAGGCCTTGGAGCTTAGTGCTTGTGCATTTCCAAGGATCAAGAGGCGATTCCAAGCTTGAAGATAGCAAGAAAAGCAAAGAGGGCTAAGTTGTGTAAATCTTGTAAGATTTCTTTTGTATTGCTTAGATTCTTGATGTATCTTCTTGAAAGTTTGTAAGAGGTTTCTCCACCTCAAGAAGGAGATTTTTCATAGTGTATGAGAGAGTGAAGAGAGTAGACCCTTGGATTAGTCACCTCAAGGAGGTGGATACCAAATAAAATCGAGGTGTTAGCATTGCGCAAAGATCGAAGCTAATCATCCTCCCCTCCCCCCTCTAGCTGTCTTACTGGTCCTAACAATGTGTTTTTGTCGAAAAATATCGAAACAAAATTTATGACGAAAATAGCTTTTCCATCAGATATTCCTATGAAATAAGCAGTTTCCGTCAGGGAATTTCTGACGGAAAAGCTGTTTCCGTCGGAAATTTCCGACAAAAGTAGCTCATTTCATTGGAAATTTCCGACCGAATGAGTTGTTTCCGTTGGAGAATTTTCGATGGAAAAGCTGATTCTGTTGGAAATTCCTAATGGAAATAGCTGATTCAGTTGGAAATTACCGACGAAAAATACTATTTCTGTCGACGATAGTGTCCGAAATATTCCGACGGATCAATATTTTGTCAGAAAATGTACCGACAGTATAAATTTCCGTTGATAATATTTTACCGACGGATTTTACGCCGATAAAAAAAATTCTATTGATAATTGTATTTACCGACGAAACTCCGATGGAAAATTCCATCGGTCAAGTTGATTTTTGTAGTGTACCCATACAAGATCCATATTTAATAACATATATGCAATAACTTTGAATTAAATCACTTCATGAATTTAGGATTTAGGGTATTATAATTTTTAAATCATATATGAGCAATCTGAAGAGATATTAAATCTAACATAATGATATACTTTACTCAACTAATGCATAAAAAACTTATTTTCGTACCTCAAACAGACGCCTCGCTTTCGTATTCAACCACAGCTTAATGCGGAAATCGGAATTGTAGTGACAAATTCAAGAGAACAGAAAGAAACATCATTCTTTCATCACTGGCATTTTAAAGAAGCACGAAAATTACTCAGATTTGATTTATGACATCATATATTTAATTTAAGTCAATTAATTTTAAAATGATGAATTTAATTTATAAAAATTTTCTATCACCTAGCATTAGACTAAATAAATAACTCACAGAAAGTAATCTGTCAACACAATATCTTTAAATTAATCATTAATTAAAAAAATATTCATTAATTTAGCAAAATTATGATTCCATGAAAAAAAAAATTGGCAAAACCTCCCGCAGCTGACTACGTCGTCCCCACTTCGGATCATCTGTCCTCGAAAAATCCTTATCCTGTCTGTCCCGCTCCCCCGACAACGACCGACGAATTATTCGATCATCGATCAGATACTACCGATTGATTTTAATCGTCGTACCGAATCAAATGATATCTTAAAAGAACGGTAAACTGATCCAAATCGTTGCAATTGTAATCTCGTCAGATTTGACGGTAAATCTAACGAGATCGCAACTACGACAATCCCGACGGATTCATCGTATCCCGTAAGGTATAATTTTGTTCAAGACGGTAACTGAAGATTACCGGTGATGTCCGATCGATGATCGAACGACTCAACGATCGTCATCGAAAAATGAGACAGATAGATCAGGAAAATTTTTGGAACAGAGGATCGGTCCTCCGACGTCCCGGCGGCAAAAAGCACGGGACATCGTGCATGAACCACACCATTCCACACGGGCGCACTATGCACCCACATGCACGTCAGCTTGTGACACGTGTGATGGGAGTTATATTATGTAATATAACGTTTTTTAAATAGTAATTAAATCTAAGGATAATTAATTTTAATTATTAATACTTAGTATTTGAGGGTAATTATTTTTAGATTATTAATTATGAAAAAATATTATTTTCCTACTGTTAATTATTATTTTAGGGTTTATAGTTGTAGGATTTATCAAATTTTAGATAATTCTATAATGATATAATATTATTTTTTAGGTCCATAATTTTATTTTTGTATTTTTTAAAAAGATTTTATACCAATAAAGGTATTTTAATTCTTTTTAAATTCATGATTTTTCTATATTTTTTTCAATATGAGATTTTGATTTATCCCAAATAATGATCTTAAATGAGTCAATTTTTTGTGTATCACATTTGTTTGGTAAGTTAATCAAGCTAAGCTAAGTTAAGTTTAAAATAAATTAAGCCGTTGAAATGACGATTAAAGTTTGATTTGATTTATTTTTTATAAACTTAAGTTGGATTTAATTTGGCTTGAATTTGATTTGTTTAAATATTATCGAACTTCCAATTTAAATTATTTTTTGTTATTTGAAATTTTAATATTTTAAATTTAGTTGATTGATTATAAAATTTGATAATATAAAGCTATTTTATTCATTTAAAAGTTTTATTTATTTATTTAATATATTAATAAAAATTGTATTGATGAATATTATTCATAAATATTATTTATGAATTATATATATATAACCAATTATTCAAGCTTATTAAATTAATTAATCTGGTATTGAACACGTATAAATAAATTCTTATTAATTGGATTGAACAATAATTAATAGAGTAGAATAATTACTGAGAGCGGATTGACAAAATCTTCCCTAAACCATTGGACATTATTTTTGCTTAAGTACTTCAATATAGAATATCATACACAATTTGATTGGAAAGTTCTTGAGTTAAACGGAATCACAGAAATTATAAACTAAATGAAGAAACGCGCTTCCTTCGCGGCATAAGGTAAATTCGTCTTAGAAGCTTCTTCAGTCTCTACACCAATTTTACGTTCTAAAAGAGAATAAATACGAGTATTAATTATTCAGTTTTAACCGTCGATAATCAAATTATACTGTAATATAATAAATCATATCTAACTATCTGTAGAAACAATGCGGTAAAAGGTGATTTACTCCTTTTAATATCATCGTCAATCCGTCTCAAAATTAATATGAAAAAGATAAATTATAAAAATTAATAATTTAAATAGTGATTAACATATAAAAAATATAACAGACACCTAACTTATTCTTAAACTGCATAATGATCATCGGACTATCGCAGGGAACAAAAATGCACTTCCCATGCTATGGTTAAAGACACCTTCAATTTGATTTACACTTGCTCAAATTAAATAATCATATTTCATTAAATCAAATGAAGACACCAGTTACAATTACATGGTGACACGTACACACCTATACTTTATGGTTCAGATCATTTTCATGTTTTTTATAAAGCAAACGTGGAGCCATGTGACATTTCATTGATATGTCCCAACCTAATTTAATTAATAAATAATACATTATATATATATATATATATAAACAATATGAGGCTAGAATCATAAGACGGCGACACAGGTCTACTTCTATCTATTTGTATTTTTTTTTTATTTTCTTGAAAAAAATTATCTTCTTTGTTTTTACTTCGCTCATATGAGGATTTACGATTGCCCGTTGTTGAAAAAAACTATCTCTTTTTTCATGTATGAAGAGTGAGTGAATAGTAAACAAGTCGGTGTCAATTGCCCGTTGTTAGAATGATAAAGACTTTTGGAGGTATTTTTGAGGATTTAAGATTCTAGAATAGTTGAAGCGGAGCGAAATGGAGATTTTTTCCCCCTAATTTTCATCAATCGTGCACGGCAAGGGTTGGATTAGGTCGTGCCCGAACACTTCGTCGAATCAGCTGGTCCCCGATTGTTGCGGCGCGGAGGAGCCCGGCTTCGCTGAAAGATCGCGATTTGCGCCTTCGCTGGTCGCGCCATGAAGGTATCGTTCATTTACTGAGTCTTCCTGGCTGTCGCCTCCGCTCGTCGCTCCGCGTCGTTTCTGCGGGATCAATTGAAGGGCCAAAGCTTGCTAGTTTGCGTCTCGCGTTAAAAAAATTGAATCTTAGCGCAGTTTCGTTGACTCCGAAGGCGTTAAATTCGGCGGGAATGGGCAGCCATCGTCAAGGTGCGTTTTCGAATTTCTGTACGACCCTTTCTCGATTTCTTTTCGTTCTTCGTCGCCCTAGCGTTTGCTTGGGGGCTGTGACTTGGGGAAACTTTGAATGCGGCGAGGTGAACCTTCTGATGGTCAAGAAAGAAGGTTGAAGAAGACAAAGTCTCCAATTTTTTCGGAAAAAGACCTGGTTTTCAAGGGTTGTCACAGCGGGAGTATAAAGATGGAGTTTTGAGCTCTTCCGCGCCGAGACCTAGTGGTGGTGATCCCAGGTGAGGTGGATGAATTCCATATTGCTAATAATTTGCTTTTTTTTTATGTTTATTTTTGCCGGCGCTGCTGATCTCCCTATCGTGTGCTTGTGTTCTTGTTTTTGTTTGGCAAAAGGTAGCAGCTTTCCGTTGACAGTGGAAGTATGTCGTCTCTTCTGCCTGCTCGCAAGGGCCGCCATCAGCAGCGGTATCACAACCAGCTCCGGCTAGTCGCAGGGTACCTCACACTCTTACCGTTTCTTTTCTTTGTTTAAATGCTTCAATTAGAAAGACAAGGTTCCGGAGCGTTCAATATTTGGCCTCTGTGTTACATATGTCCGTGTTGTGTATCCATGAAACTGAAAACAAAGGATATCATCAAGCTGTTGTATCAGAGAATTCACAGGTCAATTGAGTAATATAACTGAAGAATTCACTGTGCAGATGCATTCCTTACAAGATAAGTAGAGTAGGCAACAATCAATCTGGTGATGTGCTAGATAGAGTGGAAGTTCTCATGATCAGTTCTCCAGGTCGGCATGATTTTGTCTTCCCAAAGGTAAAGAAGCTCCTGTTCTTTCAGATCGTAGCTCAGTAGGAGAGTCACTGAGGTCGTTGCTTGTTTCTTGTGTGATGTATCGGCTGCGACAGGGCGGATGGGAAATAGATGAAACTGCAAGTGAGGCGGCATGCCGTGAAGCTTTGGAAGAAGCAGGAGTGAGGGGAACTCTGAATGTGAGTATTAAAATAGAACCTTGTTGTATTATATGGAAAATTTTGTTGCTCGAATCTTTCTGGATGCCGAAGAGAGAGTCCTCCAACCGCTCTGCATGTGCTGTGATTCTTGTTTGTCCAACACCGTCAATATCTCTTTGCTGATGGCGAAGCTTTTTTTTTCTTCTGGTATTGGATAACAATGATAAACTAACCTAATCTCGCTAATCATTCGCTTATGATCACAATTTTTAATAGCTGAACTTTATGTCACTTTCTGAGTCCAACTTTATGTATTTAATGCTCTTTTCACAATAATTCAGGGAAGTTTGAATGTGTCCAATGGATTTGAAGGTCTTTTTCTTCTATATCAATCCTTGTCTGTTGAAAGAAATAGCCAACTGAAAAAAAATTTGGCCAAGGAACATACTTCAATTCTTTGGCTGTGTTAGTTATTAATCTCCTGAAGTGGCATGAGGTCATTGCTAATGACTATCCATCCAACTGAATGATCTAGGGACTCTTTTGGCTCCTTTCTTGGTCGATACGACCAATTCAACATTGATGGCTTTCTCCTATTCCAAAATCTCTTTTCCATATTGTTGATTGGTAATTAAAATATGTTCTCATTATCTGAAGTTCGATACAGTCATCAATATCATTCCTTATCCAGGAAACTGCATTAGGTGTTTGGGAATTCAGAAGCAAGAGCAGACAGAACACATGCAGCTTGGAAGGAACCTGCAAGGGTTACATGTTTGCCTTGGAGGTCACCGAGGAGCTAAACTGCTATCCTGAGATGGACATGCATGCGAGGAAATGGGTCAGAATTTGATAGATCTAATGACACTTTCAACCCTTAAAACATTCCGAAAACTTTAATTATCTTCTAACTTTTGTTTTTCCTGCAAATCAGGTGACTGTTGGAGAGGCCTACGAACTTTGTCGATATAATTGGATGCGCGAAGCGCTTGATTCGTTCAGAGATCTGATGACCGGAAAGCCTGTTTCTAGTGTGCCTGAGCTATCTGAGCCATCTGCCTTTCGGATTGGAGAAGTCAGTAAGTCACTGCCGCTAACTATGCAATAGTGCCAATCTGAAAATTCTTGGCCACTCTATGTAGAATTATCATTTAGGTGCGCATCACATAACTCTCATTGCAACTCTGTTGTTCATGATCTAGCAAATACTGTTAAAATCTGTCTGGAAGACTAAAATAGGAGATGGTGGGTGGAGGTGTTTTATTTGTTCTTTAATTATCCTTTTAATTACATTCGTTTCTGCTGTGGTGCTTGTTCTGTTTGGTTGTTGGGTGTGTAAAGATAGATTAAAAAACTTCATAGTAGGTGTTTGTCTATGAACTCATTAAAAAGGTTAATATGCATTTCTTTAAACAAGTTACTCATTAAAAAAGTCAATCAGATTACGAAAATTGGACTGTATACGGCATCCTTAAAGTTAATTATTTTCGGTTTTCAATTCGGTTGATTCAATCCCTAAACTTACCCTATAAGAATTACTATATTATTCAGTCCCTAAATTTACCCTGTCGTCTCCACCCTATAAGAATTACTAGATCGTCCTAAGGACGTCTTTGGAGCAATCATAGATCTTGTTCAATAAGTGGAACATATTAGTCGCCTAACTCTTGATTGGACATTAAGGGTAGTAGGACTATCATTTGTTCATAAAATTAGTATAGGGTCGTAGAAGGATTATCATTAGTTCTTAAAAACAATATTCTTAAGATAAGTTTTGACGGGAATGGGAAAAGGATTCAAATTTCATGGATGAATATTTTAGTGATCATGCTTTGCATTTATTAGGTAGGCAAACATATACTCGACCTCGAGTCGAGTTCGGCCTGAATCCGTAACTAGGTCACTGGGTTAGGTTGGTTACTTGTTGACATGGTTGTCGGGCTAATTTTTTTTTTTTTTTTGGCCTTTTGTCAACCGTGGAACTGCCGGTTAATCGGTAGTTCCAATAGTTAAAATCGCCAATTCAAACAGATGGGATAAAGGTATTTTTTTTATAATTTTTTCACGGTTGAAATTATTTTACATATTTTTATTAATGACTAATTTAATATAAGTTAATCAATCTTCAAATTATATAAATAGAAAGTTTGCTTCATAATTTTCACTCTCATTTTCTTTTTTTTTTTTAATTCTCAATTTCGTAATCTTTATGTATTTTGACTCCAATTATATATGCTTTCGACTTCCACTTTCAACTACACTAGGAGGAGGCCAATTTTACATATTTTCATTTTGATTCTTCTATATCCTAAGTAGACAATTTTAATAAATACAAGTTATTTTTATTTTAATTTTTAAAATTTTTTAATTTTAAAATTTTTTAATATAATATTAAACTGTGATGAATCGTAAATCTTAATCGTCTAAATCGTTTTGGGCACGAATCAGATCAAGACGAACAGGCCCTCTATTTTTTTTAAAAAAAACTAAGTATTGGTCAAACATGTCATTTGAAGCGAACAAATTAAAAGATGTTTTTCTGCTAAATATTATTTTTATATCTTTCATTTTTAGATAGACAAATTTTAAGTAACCGAGGGGAAAAAATCAAACTTCTAAATAAAATAAAATAAAATAAAAACAGAACAATTAAATTTGATTAGGCCATTAAATCCACTTATAATTAATTAAAATTAATTAGTTAAAAATCAAGACTCGCAACAACATTTGGTATAAAATGTTACTCATCAAATTAATTTGAAAGATTATCTTACATGTTTAAATATAAAATAATAGATTGTCTACTGAGAACTAATCCAATAAAATTCCCTATTTCTTCTAATGAGTAATATTTTTTTAAAAAAAAGATTCATGTTATGAATATCAATAAATTACGAGCAAAGCAACAAAAAGGACATCTAAGAGTTTACAAATAATGAAAGGATAATTTTTTCCAAAGACAATTAAATCGGCGTCTGTCCTATGATTTTATTCCGAACTTACCATTTGGTCCAACATTATTATAAAAACTATCGAACAATTTCTATAATATATAGTAGCTACTAGATAACTTTTATAATATGCATAAGTTACTAGATAATTACTACAACACATTTTGGTGAATTTAGAATTTATGATTTAGGATTTTTATACAGTATAAAAGCTAACTAGTAGTTGTTATAATATGTAAAACTACTTATAACTGATATAATGTGTTTAGTGTGAGTTTAGAATTTAAGATTTAAGATATTTTAACACTACTAACATCAAAATAGCTTTTATAATTGTTTTAAAATTATTTTAATGTAGTTTAAATAATTTTAATCAAATTGATAAATAGTATTTTGATATAATATTATTTAGCTATATATCCAAAATCATAAACCCTACACTTACTCTAAATAACTTATAGCCCTTACTGATAACTTCTACACATTATAATAGTTACCGAGTAACTTTTATATATTGTAGTAGCTATTGGATAACTATTACAAAATATAAATCTTAAATTCTAAACTAATTTTAAAGATACTGTAATAGCTATTGAATATTTTTTATACATTGTAGTAGCTATCAAATACCTTTTACATATTATATTATTAGATAGTTTTTATAAATTTTATATTATAAACTCATTTTAAACACATTATAATAATTACTATATAGCTTTTACATTTTATAGTAGGTAGTCAGTAATGATTACATATTATAAAAACTATTCTATAGTTTTTATGACAATGAGTCAAAGATAAAAGATAATTTTAGGATAATATTATGATAAAGATGTCTAATTGATTTATTTAATTTTTGGGGAAAAACGGTAAATTGATGCTTTTCATAATTCGGGGCGTCAACTTAGTTTTTTTTTTAATTTTAAATGCTTTATGAATTTTTTTTATTTTTTATTATTACGGTGGAAGAGCTTTTTGGAAAGAGTACTATCCCCATCAAATATAACAAGTATTTCTTTTGAATTATAACGCTGCCTTTTGCACTGTTAATATGATAAAATAAAATTAAGTTAGGGTAGAATTAATCTTTAAATTTATTATTACTTATTTATTATATTTTTTTTTGTAAATCTTAAATTTTATAAATATAATTATTTAATCATCGTTTGTTCTCTTTTTATAAATATAATTATCTAATCGTCGTTTGTTCTCTTCTTTCTCTTATCAAATTCTCCTTTTCTTTGCATCGTCTTATAGATTATATTTGTATTATTTTCATATTATCAGAGCAAGGTCTTGTCATGACAAAAAGTTTGAATTTAGAAGGATTTCAATGTCATCGTCGAGATTTATGATTTTCAGATGTCTGAAGGTCGATCATTGTGAGGCTTCTTCAACGATTTTTATGTCCTGGTTAGTTTGTCAAAAAAAATTGACCCACTATATCCATACAAAAAATGATGTTTTCTTGAGTTTTAACCGTTAGAATGGCTTGAAACTTTGAGGGAATGTTACTCGCACTCAGGACTACATTTTGAACAGTGGAGAACGAATTTTGAGTTCTTTAAATCCACCTAATAACTGAAAAATATGACTATTGATTCTATCTTCTCTTTGAAAATTCAATAGTCAATCACAACAATGATTTCTTAAATTTAGAGTATCCAACATGGCAACAATAGTTCCTCCTACAGACTCTGGAGTAACTCAATCATCTAATGCAATAATTGCATCTACTGTTGAACAGTTTCAAAAGTTCCTTACATCTCATTCACATATCATGTTTGCTTCTTCTCACAAAAGTTTGCCCTCTAATAGTACCTCAGTTATACCTTCTACTATTTGGGTCCTTGATTCTAGAGTTTCGCATCATATATTGCTTAATGTAACTTCTTTTGCATCTATAAATTCTTTTACTTCTATGTCGGTCACGATTGTAGATGGTTCTCCCATGCCATTAGCTGGTGTTAGCTCTATTTCTACGTCTAATTTATCTCTGTCTGATGTTTATCATATTCCTAATCTTACTTTGAATCTTGTCTTGGTCGGTCAATTATGTGATTTTGATTTCTCAGTTTCTTTTATTTCACCTTCTTGTTATGTGCAGGATCCACGATCTCAGAAGCAGATTGAGATAGGTCGTAGACAGGGGGACTATATGTATTAGAACAACTGAGAGTTCTAGATGTTGTAGCTTCCAATGTTGATTTGTCTTCCTTTCAATTAAACTCTACTTTTTCTGATTTTTATTTGTGACATTCTCG
>JAGFNQ010004574.1:208480-252883 GCA_024364735.1 Boesenbergia rotunda | reverse complement strand
AATAGTGAATTATCATTTATTAAATAAATGTTTACAATCATAAGGCGATTGCCTTAGGACACTTCTCTCATATCACTAACAAACTCCCACTTGGCCTAATGCCAATCGCTACGGTATCCAATACCACAGGCTCTAACATGACCCTCAAACTTGCTTTGAGGCAAGGCCTTAGTTAAGGATCCGCTATAATTCCTTTCAGTGGGAACTCTCTCAATTTGTATGTCATTCCTACTTATAATCTCTCTGATCAGATGATAGCGTCGAAGCACGTGTTTGGATCGTTGATGAGACCTTGGTTCCTTCGCTTGTGCAATAGCTCCATTGTTGTCGCAGTAAACCGGCACTGCTTCATCAATGGTTGGAACCACACCAAGTTCTGAGACAAACTTCTTGATTCAAACTGCTTCCTTTGCTGCTTCCGAAGCTGCGATATACTCCGCTTCCGTGGTAGAATCCGCTACGGTGTCTTGTTGGAACTTTTCCAACTTACTACGCCTCCATTCAAAGTAAATATGTATCCAGACTGTGATTTGGAGTCATCCTTATCTATCTGGAAACTGGCATCTGTATATCACGTATTACCATATCTCCTTCTCCATATATTAGGAACACATCCTTAGTTCTTCTTAAGTATTAAGGATTGTCTTGACAGCGCCAATGATCCATTCCTGGATCCGACTGGTATCTGCTTGTGACACTCAAAGCATATGATACATCGGGCCTTGTACATAACATAGCATACATGATAGATCTATTGCGGATGCATAGGGAATCTATTCATGCAAATCCTCTCGTCTTCTGTGCGCGGACACATAGACTTCGAAAGGTTGATCCATGCCTGATGGGAAGGTAACCTTTCTTGGATTCCGACATGCTAAACCTTTTTAGCACTCGGTCTATATATGTAGACTGCGAAAGACCAAGCAACCGTTTTGATCTATCTCTATAGATTCTAATCCAAGGATATAGGTTGCTTCTCCCAGGTCTTTCATGGAGAAAGTTTTGGACAACCAAATTTTAACTGTCTGTAAAATGATATATTGTTTCCTATAAGTAAGATGTCATCGACATATAATACTAGGAATACGACTGCACTTCCACTAACCTTCTTGTACACACAAGGTTCGTCAGGATTTTGTGAGAAATCAAACTCTTTGATTGTCTCATAAAACGGATGTTCCAGCTCCTAGATGCTTGCTTTAGTCCATATATGGATCGTCGAAGCTTGCATACCTTGGTTTTATCAACCGATGTGAAACCTTCAGGTTGTATCATGTATACATCCTCAAGTAGGTTTCCATTAAGGAAAGCTGTTTTCACATCCATTTGCCATATCTCATAATCATAATGAGCTGCTATGGCTAGGAGCATCCGAATGGATTTAAGCATAGCTACTGGCGAGTAGGTTTCGTCATAATCAATTCCTTGTTTTTGACGATATCCTTTTGCCACTAATCTAGCCTTAAAGGTAACTACATTACCTTCCATGTCGGTTTTCTTCTTGAAAACCCACTTGCACCCTATGGGCTTAATCCCTTCAGGTGGGTTAACCAAGTCCCATACTTGATTTTCGTACATGGAATCCATTTCTGACTTCATGGCTCAAGCCATTTGTCCCTTTCTGAATTTTCAGAACATCTTCATAACTGATAGGTTCGTCATCACCAATGAGCAACACGTCGTTCGATTCACTTACGAGAAATCCGTATCTCTCTGGAATGTTGCGTGTCCTATCATACCTACGAAGAGGTGGTGTAGTTTTAGGTTCAACTGATAGCTCATCACTATGAATTATCGGTTGTGGGCCTAGACTAGGTGTCTCTGTAATGTCTATTGGAGTTTCTTGAACTTCATCAAGTTCAATCCCACTCCCACTGTTTTCTTGTAAAAGAAATCTTTTTCTAGAAATACAGCATGCCTTGAAACAAACACCTTTTGTTCCAAGGGATGATAGAATTGGTAGCCCTTCGTTTCCTTAGGGTATCCAATAAATAGACATTTATCAGACTTAGCATCCATTTTGTCTGATACAACCCGCTTCACATAAGCAGGACAACCCCATATCTTAAGGTGAGTTAAGTGAGGTTTCTTACTATTCCAATCTCATATGGAGTAGTAGAGACTACCTTAGTCGGGACTCTGTTTAGTAAATAAACAGCTGTCTTTAGTGCATAACCCCAAAAGGATTTTGGAAGAGTTGCATGATTCATCATAGACCTAACCATGTCCATCAAGGTTCGGTTGCGCCTCTCAGATACACCATTATGCTGTGGTGTATACGGCGGAGTCCATTGGGACAATATCCCATTGTCCCTTAGATAATCTTGAAACTCTTGACTTAAGTATTCACCACCCGATCGGATCGAAGTATCTTAATACTTTTGCCAAGCTGTTTCTCTACTTCATTTCTGAACTCTTTGAATTTCTCAAAGGCTTCAGATTTGTGTTTCATCAAGAACACATACCCGAATCGTGAGTGATCATCGATAAGGTGATGAAGTAGCTATAGCCTCCTTGTGAAAGAGTTGACATTGGTCCACATACATCGGTATGTATTAGACCAAGCAATTCTCCCACTGGATTACCTTTTCCGGAAAGGGTAATTTGGTCATCTTGCCTTTTAAGCATGATTCGCATGTATCAAATGAACCGGGTTCAAATGATTCCAAAATTCCACATCGGTGTAATTCGGTCATGCGTTTCTTACTTATATGGCCAAGACGACAGTGCCACGTGTAGGAGTCTATTTGATTATCTATTCGAGCACGTTTGTTGCTAACTTCGATATTGAAAACGTCACTGGATAAATCTAACGTGTAGATGTCATTGCACAAAGTTCCATTTCCATAAAGAACACCATTTAAAGTTATGTAACAACAATTGTTACTGAAAGTTAAATGATAACCCTTTTCATTCAAACATGAAATAGATACAATGTTCTTTATTAACGAAGGAACAAAATAGCAATTATCCAATTCTAAGATACGTCCAGTCAGGAGCTTTAGCAAATATGTTCCGATGGAAACAGCAGCAATCTTTGCTCCATTTCCAACTCTCAAATTAGCTTCTCCCTTGACGAGTCTTCTTCTATTCCTTAGCCCCTGTATGTCATTACATATATGTGAGCCACACCCAGTATCAAGTACCCAGGTATCCGAGGAAATAGAGTGACATTCAATAACGAAGATGCCTGAAGAAGATGGGGCATCGGATGCCTTCTTCTTCAAGGACTCAAGATAAATCTTGCAGTTTCTTCGCCAGTGACCCTCCTTGCCACAATGATGGCAAGTGTCTTTTGAGGTTTTTTTTCAGTCTTTTTGGCCTTTTTCTTCTTTCCCTTATTCTGTTCTTTGGGCTTCCTCTTAGAACCTTTCTTTGAGGAACCAACTAACAGTATCATCTTCTGATCCTGCTTTACAGAAGGCTCTACAGTCTTCAGCAGGTTGAGCAACTCAGGAAACTAGTCTGGAGTTGCATTTTCAGAAGGACGTTTGGGAAGTTGATCTTCAAGGACACAAGCAGGCTTTTCTGCCTTAAGGACTATCCTCAGGTTTCTAAGCCAGTCCATGAAGTTCGGCCCGGTCAGTTTATTGGTATCCAAAATGGAACTCAAGTTTATGTAAGACATGATCGAGTGATTATCCTAGAAATACAAATTGAGATTATGTGAGAAGATTGATTAAAGAATGTATCAACATACATAAATTAAATCCTATTTATTTTACGAATTGAATCACCCTTATTATCAATTCGGGAGATCGTAGGAACATCTCCAAATAGGTTAATATCCAACCATAGGTAAGATCCACCATGGCTGTGGCATCAAGTTTTTCTTAGCTATGAAGGTAGGTAATTATACCGATTACACATCACATATATGTAACTATCACTTTATGCTATCAACTAATTGAATGTTTGCATAAATCATTAGGTTGTTAACTCATTAACAAGTATGTATCATTATACATAGCACCTAACTGCACCTCTCTTTACATCGACCTTGGCTGTGGCACAACAAATCGATGCTCCAAGCTTAAGGCTGACCCATTAATCAAGAAATAGTTTTAATATGGTTGGAGCTCATTCAACCGTTTAGTTAGGCTTGGATGTGTCCAACAACCAAAACTAAGGATTGACCTCTGACTCCAACTATATTATTCATAAACTAATTCCATGGTTTGAACATGTTGAGGTTCAAGTTGGGTATGGATGTGTCCATCAACCCAAACGAGAAACAAAACTCCGATTCTAACCATATTAATGGAAGGTGTTGGCCTTAATATTTTGTAAGGGGTTTTGGGTCTCATCTTTTCTAAACACATTCATGACATGTGTCATGACTAACGATTTCCTTAATAAAGTATGTATGTGACTCAAGTTATCAAGTCTCATTAATTGAATTAGGAACCGGATTTCCTAATTCTATTTCATACTATATTGAAGGAATTGTTTTGGGAAACAATTTCCTAAATTGTCATAATTAATTTCGGAAATAATATGTTCAAGACTTTGATTTCTCTAAATCAAAACTTATTAAATTAAGAGATAATTCCCTTAATTCAACCACATATTATTTTCATGAAAATCTCATTTAAGAAACTCTATAGGAAACCATTTTCCTAATTAATTTTGGAGACAACAATATGTAAGAGCATTACCTCTTAAAACATATTTTATTCATGGATTTAATTAATTACAACAAATCGTTTTCTAAGGGTGGCTCCCCGAGGCTCAGATACCCAAAGAAAAATAATTTGTCGTAAATCCAATTGGACGGCTCCCCGAGGCTCAATCCAAATCAAACATGACAATTTCAATTAAAAAATTGGGAAATTAAATTACAACAACTAACTTTAAATAGGACGACTCCCCGAGGCTCAATCCAAAATAAAGAATTTTGTTGTCAATTTAAAAACTAATTCAAATCTAATTATCAATTAACTGTCCATGAATTTGTCTAGACTTTCTTAAAAGAAAGCGCCCAAAATTGTGAGATTTCAAAAATAGGTTTTCAGAATAATTGTAAGTTTCCGGTATAAAGAAAACTTACATATTTCCAAAATTGGAAAATTTCTAAAATAGAAAAATTTCCAAAATTGGAAAGTTTCCAAAGATGGGAAGTTTTCGAAATTATTATAAAATTTCAGAAAATAGAAAATTTCAAACGTTTGCGAAATTTCATGAGGATTTCCAAACTTTGAAATTTCTAAATCTAAAATTTATTATAATTTGAAAGTTTCCATAATTGAAAATTTTTTCCGAAATTGAGATCATGACAAAGTTTTCCACAAAACAATTATATGATTAAGTCGAACACTAACCGGCTCTGATACCACTGTTGGGACCGGGTGCATGTCGACAAGGATACGAGTTCGTAAAATTCAAAATTTTTCGTGCAGCTGAAGAGTTTGCATAAAATAATTTCCAAAATTATTTTAACTTCGTATCTAGCATGCAACCTTACATTGTGTTGACATAATCATAAAATAAAACTTTGCGGAAAAGTAAACAAATTTACCAAGTACCTCTCGTAACTCGAAGTAAGGGACGAGATCCAACCGTAGCGTCCCTTGGAAGCTCCGCCTCTATTCGCGTCCACGCCGAGTTCTCTTCGGGATGACTTCACAAAGTCACGAGTTTTGTGCCGACGAGAACTACTAGATTCTCGGAAGGCACAACTAGAAGATTAAGAGAAATAATGGAAAAACTAACCAACGAAATAACGGAATCGAATTCCGGGAAGAGAGGAGTCGCTATCCGCTTCTTCTTCTTCGCGTTCGGGTTCTTCTTCTTCTAGTGGCTCACGGCAACACCTCCTTGGTGTTGTGATTGGGCGCCGACCCTAGAGGAACTAGGGTGCGCCGGCCCTAGAGAGCTAGGGTGCGCCGGCCCTAAGGAAAGAAGAAGAGAAGGAGGAGAGAAGAGAAGAGAGGGAGAGAGAATTCTTTATCTCTTAATTAGTTGATTGGAATTAAGGGCTAGCCTTTGGTTCCTTTATATAGTAGCAACTCCTTTGCTAAGTCTCCCTCTAAACCGAATTAACGGAATTAACGGAATTAGTTATAAGAAATTTATCTTATAAATTTTCTTATTGCTTATTCCGTTTAAGCCTAGTCTTATTATAAACAATTTATAATAAAATAAATTAGTTATCATAAGAGATTTATCCTATAAATTCTCTTATGAATTTTATTATAACTAACTTTATAATAAAACTAATTAATTATCATAAGAAATTTATCCTATAAATTCTTATGAATTATTCCGTTTAAACTAAGTCTTTATTATAAACTAATTTATAATAAAACTAACTTTTCTTCTCTTTAAATTATGGAATAAATTTTTATAAGAAATTTATAAACTTTCTTATTATGAAAAAATCAATTCATAATTGATTTTATAAAATTAAAATAAACCAATTCATAGATTATTTTAATCTTCCATAAAAAGAATGAATTTCTATAAATTTATTTATATAAATTTCTTTATACAAATTTATTTATCCATAATTTATAAAATAAATCACACTAGATTTATTTTATTAATTAAACCAATTAAATTGGTTTTTCTCCTCTTATTTGGCCGGTTTAACACCCTCTTTGGCCGGCCAAAACCAACCCAATGAGCCGCGAATTAAACTCATTTAATTCGCCCAAAAAGCCTTCAAAAGACTTAGCCATTTTTAGCTTCCATTGCGCCTCTGACTAACTCAGATTCGACTTGTTTCTCTTGATCGAAAAATCCAATTTTCAACTCGTTTTAAACCCCTCGGATTACTCGTAGTGCGTGTGACTAAATAGGCTTTCGATTTATGTTGGCCATCTATAATTAACTCATTAATTATAGAACGATCATGAGTGGCACCTAGTAGTACATCATGATCCCCAATTAATCGAAAGATCAACGGTTTGACCTCAGAAGAAATTATTCTGAAACCCTTCAGCAGCTCTAATGAATCGTGCCCCATTCCCTTCACCACCTTATACCCACTTGGTTCAGGACACGGTCAATGGTGTCAGTCCCCACTAGGCTGACTACGTCACACCTAGCCCAAGTAATGTCTTTCTCATCCTTTGGATTTCTAATTACTCTCATGTATTTAAGAGACTCGCACTCTTAACATGATATGCTCTGGCCAGAGGCTTTGAGTAATAATCCGACGATAGGCCTGGGTATACATCTCCTCGCAAGGAGTGGTGAATCCTTTGTAGGCTGTTCAAACATCTTCGGGCACTTCGGCTTATACCCGATCATCCTGGGTCCACACCTCCTTGGAGATGCTTGCTTAAGATGTCAAAGTATAAGTCTCCATGACCAAGATGACTTGAACACCGCAAATCAAAGGAACATCGCACTTAAGCCACAGTAAGATCTTCATTGACATATCTATATGTAGATTCCCATATGAAGTCTTACAGCTAGTCACTCCAATGAACTAGTTCCCTTAACTAGCATCCATGTTTATCTCCGGACATCCCAATGTCACCAGCTAGTGAGAATCAGCTGATTAGAGAATAACCCATGCTAGTCTCGACAGAATTGATAGTGTCCGTTTTTATCAATTCATCGACTAGGGATAATTTCAATACTTCACAATTACACATTAGAGATAATCACTAGTTGTGATCCCATCACAAATTCTCTTATGCTGTGAGTTGTATTGTGGACATTCAATAGATGAGTTTAAGATCCCAATCAAATACACAAAACATGTACACTCAAATAGTGAATTATCATTTATTAAAATAAATGTTTACATCATAAGGCGATTGCCTTAGGACACTTCTCTCATATCACTAACACAAATAAAGATATACGGAAATGGAGTGAGGAAACTAAGGCAATTAGGGTATTATTTGTTGTAACAAAACTCGATCCCATTTTCTAGTAAGTTCTTTCTGACAATAATCATCGTCTTTTGTAATAGAGAATTATTTTACGTAGTCAAGAGCTTCTTCATATTTTGAATTTTCAAATCTAAGTTTGTTCTTTTATATTTGATTTCTTCCAGAAGATTTTGTATAATATCTAACTTGTCATATAACTGACTTTTATTTGTGACTATTATTTTTATAATATCCAACTTTAATTGTTGCTCTCGATGTATCCACTCACTAGTTATCTTTTATCATTCTCATCCGCATCAAACGAGTTGACAAGGATGAAGGTTGACAATGAGTGAATTGTCAACTATGCCAACACTCACACCAGCTCTGCATTATAAATGGCTGTAGAAGACAATAGTTAGAGATATTGAGGAAGACACCACTAACTAAGAGAAGACGATAAGTGAGACTACGGGAATATAACACGTGTTTTTCAACAGAACTTACTATTTCGTCTTGTAAGTAAAGTATCAATTCAAGAAGTAGTATTAGCTTCTATTGGTCATATGGTGTAAGAAGGACCCATAAAATTTTAGTTTTTGTTAGGGTCATTTTTATAAATGAGAAATTTTGAAGTTGTTGGTGTAACTCTGGGAATTGTCTTACTTAAAGATAGCAAACTTAAGTCTTTATTAAGATTATGTAAGGCTTCTTTCCAGTCTGTAGTTTGAGTGTTTCCAAGGATAAGTTTCTCTAAAGTTAAGTTTTATTATCAAATAAAGATATACGACAATGGAGTGAGGTAACTATGATAATTAGGGTATTATTTGTTGTAACAAAACTCGATCCCCTTTTCTAGTAAGTTCTTTTTGGCAATAATCGTCGTCTTTTGTAATAGAGAATTATTTTACGTGATCGAGAGCTTCTTCATATTGTGAATTTCAAATCTAAGTTTGTTCATTTATATTTGATTTCTTCCAGAAGTTTTTGTATAATATCTAACATGTCATATAACTGACTTTTATTTGTGGCTATTATTTTTATAATATCACACTTCAATTGTTGCTCTCTTTGTATCCACTCACTAGTTATCTTTTATCATTCTCATCCGCATCAAACGAGTTGACACAGATGAAGGTTGGCAATGAGTGAATTGTCACCTATGCCAACACTCACACCACCTCTACATTATAAAAGGATGTAGAAGATAATAGTGAGAGATATTGAGGAAGACACCACTAACTAAGAGAAGACGATAAGTGAGACGACGAGAATATGACACTTATGTTTTTCAATAGAACATTATACTATTTTGTCTTGTAAGTAAAGTATCAATTCAAGAAGTAGTATTAGCTTCTATTGGTCATATGGTGTAAGAAGGACTCGTAAAATTTTTAATTTTTGTTAGGCTCATTTTTATAAATGAGAAATTTTGATGTTGTTGGTGTAACTCTGGAAATTATCTTACTTAAAGATAGTGGACTTTGTTGGTGCAGGAAGCACCATATCGAACCTTGTTTTGATATTGGTAAAGGATTCAAAGTTAAGTACTATTTGTGATCTAACGAAGTTACTCAAGTGTGCAGAAAAAAGACCTGGCGAAGGGCTGCTAGGCACCTGGCGAAGGACTGCTAGGAAACAAAGACCTGGCGAAGGGCTGCTTGGCACCTGGCGAAGGACTGCCAGGAAACAAAGACCTGGCGAAGGGATGCTAGGCACCTGGCGAAGGACTGCCAAGAAACAAAGACCTGGCGAAGGGATGCTAGGCACCTGGCGAAGGATTGCTAGGTAACAAAGACCTGCCGAAGGGCTGCTAGGCACCAGGCGAAGGGCTGCTAGGCACCAGGCGAAGGACTGCTTGGTACCAAAGACCTGGCGAAGGGCTGCTAGGCACCTGGCGAAGGACTGCCGGGCAAAAGTCTAACCGGAGGAGCCGGTTGGCAACAGGTAAATTCTCCTGAGAGGAGTAGGTGAGGACGCGTTCCCCGTCGAGGGAACAGTAGGCGTCAGTTCGACCTAGGGTTCCATTTTGGAGACCCAAAGTCAGAACCAAGACAGCTACGGTTGTAAAATTCACTAACATACTTGCTTTATCATGTTTGGTACTAACCCTGGATGCAGAACCGAAGGAACGAGTTTCTGCAGCTCAGAACGCCTCAAAGGAGAGGGGCAGCAGCTGGGTTAGGCGCCCGGGAGGTCCCGGGCGCCCGAGGTCAAAGTCAAACAAGAGTTGAGAAAGAAAACGCTTCGGAAGCTCACTGGGCCAGGCACCCCCAAGCTCCCGGGCACCCCCGTGCTCCCGGGCGCCCCGGATGCCTCGGGTGCCCTAGGTCCAAGCCAACGAAGTAGATAGAGTTCAAGTTGTTGGGACCGGGTGCGTGTCGACAAGGATACGGGTTCGTAAAATTTTAAATTTTTACGTGCAGCGGAAGAATTAACATAAAATAATTTCCTAAATTATTTTAACCACGTATCTAGCATGCAACCTTATGATGTGTTGACATAATCATAAATTAAAACTTTACGGAAAAAGTAAACTAATTTACTAAGTACCTCTCGTAACTCGAAGTAAGGGACGAGATCCAACCGTAGCGTCCCTTGGAAGCTCCGCCTCTATTCGCGTCCACGCCGAGTTCTCTTCGGGATGACTTCGCAAAGCCACGAGTTTTGTGCCGACGAGAACTACTAGATTCTCCGAAGACACAACTAGAAGAACAAGAGAAAAGATAGGAAACTAACCACCCGAGAAACGGAATCGAATTCCGAGAAGGAAGGAGATGTGATCCGCTTCTTCTTCTTCTTGGTTGGCTTCTCCTTGGTGTAGATTGCTCACGCCAACTCCTTGGACAACAATGAAGGTGCGCCGGCCCTAGGAGATCTAGGTTGGGCGCCGGTCCTAGATGGGAGGGAGAAGGAGAAGAGAATAAGAGAGAGAGAGGGAGAGGATTAACTCTTAATCAACTCAATTGATCGGAATTGAAGGCTAGCCTTTGGTTCCTTTATATAGCAACCTCTCCCTTGCTAAGTCTCCTCTTTAACGGAATTAACGGAATTAATTTTCATAAGAAATTTATCTTATAAATTTTCTTATAAATTATTCCGTTAGGCCTAGTTTTATTATAACTAACTTTATAATAAAACAATTAATTCTCTTCTTTAATTATGGAATAAATTTTATAAGAAATTTATAATTTTTCCTTTTAATGGAAAAATCAATTCATAATTGATTTTATAAAATTAAAATAAACCATTCCACGGATTATTTTAATTTCCAAAAAGAAATAAATTTCTATAAATTTATTTATATAAATTTCTTTATACAAATTTATTTATCCATAATTTATAAAACAAATCGCGCTAGATTTATTTTATTAATTAAACCAAATTAATTGGTTTTCTCCCTTTTAAGTGGCCGGCCAAACCAAGGGGGTTTGGCACCCTCCTTGGCCGGCCAATCAAGCCGCATCCATCGCGAATTAAACTCATTTAATTCGCCCAATAAGCCTTCAAAAGACTTAGCCAATTTTAGCTTCCATTGCGCCTCTGATTAACTCAGATTCGACTTATTTCTCTTGATCGGAAAATCTAATTTTTAACTCATTTTAAATCCCTCGGATTACTCGTAGTGCGTGTGACTAAATAGGCTTTCGATTTATGTTGGCTGTCTATAATCAACCAATTATAGAACGGTCATGAGTGACACCTAGTAGTACATCATGACCCCCAATTAATCGAAAGATCAACGGTTTGACCTCAGAAGTAATTCTGAAACCCTTCAGCAGCTCTAATGAGTCGTGCCTCATTCCCTTCACCACCTTATACCCACTTGGTTCAGGACACGGTCTATATGTGTCAGTCCCCACTAGGCTGACTACGTCACACCTAGCCCAAGTAGTGTCTTTCTCGTCCTTTGGATTTCTAATTACTCTCATGTATTTAAGAGACTCGCACTCTAAACATGATATACTCTGGCCAGAGGTTTTGAGTAACAATCCGACGATAGGCCTGGGTATACATCTCCTCGCAAGGAGTGGTGAATCCTTTGTAGGCTGTTCAAACATCTTCGGGCACTTCGGCTTATACCCAATCATCCTGGGTCCACACCTCCTTGGAGATGCTTGCTTAAGATGTTAAAGTATAAGTCTCCATGACCAAGATGACTTGAACACCGCAAGTCAAAGGAACATCGCACTTAAGCTGCAGTAAGAACTTCATTGACATATCTACATGTAGATTCCCATATGAAGTCTTACAGCTAGTCACTCCAATGAACTAGTTCCCTTAACTAGCATCCATGTTTATCTCCGGACATCCCAATGTCACCAGCCAGTGAGAATCAGCTGATTAGAGAATAACCCATGCTAGTCTCAACAGAATTGATAGTGTCCGTATTTATCAATTCATCGACTAGGGATATTTTCAATACTTCACAATTGCACATTTAGAGATAGTCACTAGTTGTGATCCCATCACAAATTCTCTTATGCTGTGAATTGTATTGCGGACATTCAGTAGATGAGTTCAAGATCCCAATCAAATACACAAAACATGTATACTCAAATAGTGAATTATAATTTATTAATATAAATGTTTACATCATAAGGCGATTGCCTTAGGACACTTCTCTCATATCACTAACACAAGTCAGCGAGAAGCCAGCCGACCAAGTCAATCCGGGCGCCCCCTGCTTCCCGAGCGCCCCCATCAAACCTCAAGCCCTATCCTGGAGGGATAAAGGCTGACCGAGAAGTTTGCGGATCGAGTGACACGCGGAGGGCGCCCCCAGCGTCCCGGGCGCCCCCAGGTGCACTATATAAGGGGCTCGACCCCCAAGGCTTCTAACACAATTCTTCCAATGCCAATACGCTCTTCGACTCAAGCGCTCTGCTCCGGAAACCTCCCATCTCGAGATTCAAGCACCGACGATGACCCTCTGCTCTGAAGCACGATCCACACTAGGCGTCGATAACGAAGAGTTTAAGTTTTAGTTTACTGTACTACAACTGTAATATTTTTCTGTAAACATTTGTGCACATATAGAATTGTCGCAGAAAACGGTCAACGACCGTGGGCCTTGGAGTAGGAGCCGACCGCGATTCCGAACCAAGTAAAATCGCTTGAGTTCTTGTGCTGTGTTTTCAATTCCGCTGCGTATTCTCTTAATCTCGAATCCGAAAAGTTTTTTACGATATTCACCCCCCTCTATCGTATTCTCTCGATCCAACAGACTTAAGTCTTTATTAAGATTATGTAAGGCTTCTTTCCAGTCAGTAGTTTGAGTGTTCCCAAGGATAAGTTTCTCTAAAGCTAAGATTTTTTTATCAAATAAAGATATACATCAATGGAGTGAGGTAACTAAGGCAATTATGGTATTATTTGTTGTAACAAAAGTCGATCCCCTTTTCTTGTAAGTTCCTTCTATTGGACTGGTGCCGTCGATAGCGGAGGGGGGGGGGGTGAATATCGATCGTAAAATCTTCATGGAAATTTCATAAACTTTTAGATATTCGTTCTAATCAAAGTTAGTAGCACAGCGGAAAACAAAACAGAAAAAGTAAAGGACGACTCAAATTGCACATGGGATTTTTACTTGGTTCCCGACCCCCCAGGGTCAGTACATCCAAGGCCTAAGCATAGGAATGCCCATCCACTAATGGTCTCCTTTCCGGACTTTCCAGAGATGGAGAAACCCGTCTTACAGTGCAAGATTTACAATCAAAAAGAGTTAAAGAAATTAAGAACTAAATGTAAATCAAACCAAATAGAATAAGTCGAAGACTCGGCCTATCTGGAACTTCTAAGTGCCGCGCACTTCCTCCCAAAGCTTCCTTGGTAGCAGAGCTTTGCCGTTAGCGCGTTGTTGTCAGTCAGAAGACTCAGAATGATTTCGGAAGTTGTGTCCTGAGTTGAGGGGTCGAAGCCCCTTTTATAGCCTTGTCTAGGGCGTCCGTGTTGCTATGGGGCGCCTCATAAGCGGTCAAACGTTTATCCAAATCGCGAACTTCGCGAGCTGATAAAAACTGCCATATAGGGCGCTTGTATTGATGGGGGCGCCTGATTCATTCAGGCGCCTGAGTCAATAGTGTTGGTGCCGGAAGCACCAAAGTCAAACCTTTGTTTTGATAATGGCAAAGGGTTCGGAAGTTAAGCTTTGGTTGTGATCTAACAAGCTGATTAAGTGTGCAGGAAAAGTCCTAGGTACACTAGGCACTATGTCCTGGCCGCGGGCTAGGCAACTAAGTCCTGATCTAAAGTTGGGCAATAAGATCTGGTGAGTGAAGCTGGGCACCGAAGACCTAGTTGAGGACTGGGCACCGAAGACCTGGTGAGTGATGCTGGGCACTAAGACCTGGTCCAGGACTAGGCACCGAAGACCTGGTGAGTGAAGCTGGGCAAAAGTCCAACCGGAGGATCCAGTTGGCAAAAAGGTAAATTCTCCCGAGAGGAGTAGGTGAGGATGCGTTCCCCGTGGAGAGAACATTAGGCGTCGGTTCGACCTAGGGTTCCATTTGGGAAACCCAAAGTCAGAACCAAGACTACTAAGGCTGTAAACAATGGTCTAAACTTATTATTATATTTGCTTCCTGTGTTTTGGAACTAACCTTGGTTGCAAGAAACGAAGGGACGGTGCTTCTGCAGCTCAGGCGCCTCAATGGAGTGAGGCACCTCACTGGGCTAGGCGCCTGTATTGATTCAAGCGCCCAGTGCAAGGCTATTTCAAAGCCATCGAAGCAAACTACCACAAAGCCTCCGGACCAAGTCAAGCTAGGTGCCTGTGTCCATACAGGTGCCCCAGACAGCTCAGGTGCCTCATTGAAGGGGATAAGCGCTGACCGAGCCTGCGGATTAGAGTTCGCACAGGAGAGACCACGTGTCAGGCGCCCCCTTCAACACAGGCACCCAGGAGTCGACTATAAAAGGGGGTTCACCCCCAAGGCTTCATAACAACTCGCTCACATCGCTCTCAACACTTTCGTTCAAGCGCTATGCTCCGACAAGCTCCGACCTCGCGATTCAAGCGTCGACGATGACTCGCTACTCCGAACTTCCATCCACCTCGGGCGTCGGTAACATTTAAATTACGATAAGTATTGTACTTTCAATTTCAATTCTATATCTGTACTCGAACCTGTAAAAGATCTTTATGAATATAGAATTGCCCAATGTAAACGGTCAAGGACCGTGGGCCTTGGAGTAGGAGCCGACCGTGACTCCGAACCAAGTAAAAAGAACTTGTGTTAGCGATTGTTTTCTTGTTTTCCGCTACGTAATCGCTCTACTTATCCGAAATATTTTAAGATCGATATTCACCCCCCCCTCTATCGATCTACTCCGATCCAACAAGTGGTATCAGAGCGGGTAGCTCAAACTTGGTGCAACCACCAGTTTGAGATTTTTTTTCGGATTTACGAATTTTTTTTAATTCTTGTCGCTCGAATTTTCTCGTTAATCGAGGTTGGTGCAACACTACTCGATCTTTTCCGTTGCTATTAACTTCGTCCCGCACTACTAATCCAAGACTCAGTCTTGGAACAAGTTTTTTTATTTTTTTTTCCAGTAAATCCTAATGGCCATGCAAGAGGGATACAATACTGTCAGACCTCCTCTTGTCAGTGGAGAAGATTTCTCCTACTGGAAAAGAAGGATGGAAGTCCACCTGAAAACTCAGGTGGACATGTGGATAATCATCCAGTCTGGGTTGGAAATTCCCAAGAACACAGAAGGAGTGGCGCAACATTATACTAAATGGGACGCCTCACTAAAGAAGAAAATCGAGGCCGATGCAAAGGCAACCCAGACTTTGCAATGCAGCTTAACCAAGGAGGAGCTGAACCGGGTGGGACCCTTCAACAACGCGAAGGAGCTTTGGAACAAGCTGATCGTGCTGCATGAAGGCACTTCTGACACAAGGATTAGCAAAAGAGATCTGTTGCTGAATAGACTCTACACAATCAAGATGCACGACGGTGAGACTGCAGCTCAGCTTCACGCCAGAATCTAGGAGCTGATGAATGAGCTGCACACGATAGGTCACAAGGTCGAGAACCGTGACCTAATTAGGTATACTCTAAACGCGTTCCCAAGGAACACACTGTGGGCATCCATGGTAGATGCCTACAAGGTTTCCAGGGACCTTTCTAAAATTAAATTAGATGAACTTTTCTCTGAATTAGAACTGCATGAACAGACTAACGCTACTTTGGCCGAGAAGAGTATTGCTTTCATTGTAGGAAAACCTCAAGGAAAAGCCCCCAAGAAAAAGCCTCAACCAGCACCTGAGTCCGACTCAGACTCAGAATCAGAAGATAGCAAAGGGGATCGACCCAAGCTGATTCGGCTAGCTTGAGATTACTACAAAGAGCTAAAGCACAAAACGACTAAGAGGAAAGCAAGCCGAAGAAAGGAAGATCCAATAGAGTCTTCAACAAGCTCAAAGAGCAAGACTAATGTCACCTGCTACGGATGCAACCAAAAGGGACATTACAAGTCAGAGTATCCCAATCTGAAGGAAACAAAGAAGGCGCGAAGAAAGAAGCCTCTCCAAGCCACTTAGGATGAATCTTCCTCCGAAGAAGAAGAAGAAATCCCGCACGTGAATCTTCTCGCTCTAACCGCCTCGGAATACGTCGACTCCAGATCGGAATAGAAACCAGACGACGGAAGACTCACAATCTCAGAAAACAGGCAAATCACGGTAAGAGGTTACTCAGAGTATGAACTTTCAAAATTAATTTCTTATTAATCTCGCAACTTGGCGAAAGCCAAAATCCGGGTTGAGTTCCTCCGACAGGAGGTAAAACTCTTGAAAGAGGAAGTCACTCGAGGTCCTTGACCGAGCCAGTTCAGGAAGAAAGCTTAACCCAAGTTCAAAAACTTGAGGAAGAGAATTCCTCCCTGAAGACTCAAGTCAAAGAGCTCAGAGTTGGCTTAGAACGGTTCACTTCGGGTTCCAAGGGTCTTGACAAGATCCTTGGAAAGCAGAAGTCCGTTCTTAACTGATCCGGACTCGGTTATCGAACCAAGTCAAGACAACACTCTTATTATGCTGTATTGAACCAACCTAGAACTCAAGTCCAAGCATGGGTCCCCAAGCTCTGTTTGAACAAACAAGCTGGACCAAACTAGTATTGGATCCCTAAGGACAAGATTCACATCTTACCTAACCATTATCGAGACTATAGTCCAGGGGGAGCCAATATAAAAACCATATTTATAATTAGATAAATTTTTTTAATTGCATGCTTGATTGTTTATTTTTGCAATTCCTAATTATCATGCTTAGATTTAGGACTGGTTAGACTAAGGACACAAGGTTCAATTGAAACTTGAATAACATAGTATTGGGTGGAGGTGAGATAATAGTACGTTAGGGAAGCCCTTCTAATAAGGTCAAGTATACTCTACTTGGTCTGTTTAGTCTGGTGGAACTAGCCGAAGCTACCGATCCAAGACCCAAACTAGTTAGACCAGAATTTCTCAAAAAGTAATTTTGAAAATGAAATTTCGTTAAAAGGCTTTGTCAAGGAAAGGGTTGATGATCCAATAAGGCTACGACCAAAGAAGACCTTGTGCCTCGCCAAGACCTGGAAGCCAATTTTTGAAATTCAAATTTAATTTACTCTGTCAAATTTGAATCTAACATAAATTTCAAGTAATCTTAGAGTCAACCATTTTTCAAAATCAATAAACTTAAAATGTATATAATTTTTAAAATTAACTCTTTCAAAATTAATCATGTTTTTTTAAAATTAAAATCTTTTGAAAACCTGTCTCACAAAACCCATAAGGTTACCATGGTTGATCACATAGAACTGGGTGAGATATCTATGACCTAATAGTATAAGTCACTATCCTTTTAAATGAAACTTAAAGTGCTTTCAAAAGTTATTCAAAATTATCTCCATTTTTCAAATTGATTTAGTTTACTGTACCCTATTATTTCAACTCTAACATTTTGAATTTCATATCACAAATAAACTCATTTTAAACGGAATCTAGGGCTTGTTTGATTTAGTTATTGATTAGTCAAACATAGTCAACTGAGTCAAACCTGGTCAACATAGTCAACCCCTGGTCAATGGTCAAAAGTCAAACCTAGGTCAGCTTGGGCGCCCCGAGACCTTACAGCCGCCTGAAACTTTAACGTCGACCAAGGCAGTTAGATTGCCAAAAGTTGGCTGACACCTGACTCAGGCGCCTGAGAGGCTCTCGGGCGCCTCAATCATCACGGGCGCCCGGGAACCCTTACGGGCGCCCGTATAACCCTATATAAGGCCTTCAATCTCTCTTAATCTCCCACACCAACCGAATTCCTTCTTCATTCCTCTTCTTCCCAAGGCGCCCGAAAGCCCCTCTCGTGTCTTCGAACGACCCACTTTGACAATGCCTCCCCGGTACCATTTTAATTACGCATTTATACTTAATTTTCCTATTATATCACTTAGTAAATGTAAAATTTTCTTTACCTATCTAGAAAATGTCGTGTCACACAAGCTGACCCCGGGGCCGAACCTAGCCCGGATCCTAGGTTCCCAACCTTAGCTTTGTTTAATAAATTCGCATCCACCACCTACAAACCTATCAAGACGAGCTTCTTGAATAGACAATTTTTACTCAATCTTGTCCAGTAGCAATGGATGTTATAAATTTCTATCAACTAGACCATCTTGTCTACTGTACACATCCAGTAAATTCGACATTGTGTGCCGAATTTTACAACAACCTGGTCAAAATTGATGACCTGCTCTACTCTACCATTGTACAGGGCATTCCTCTTACTATTTCTCCAACTTTGTTTAATCGATTCCTCGGACTATGACAGTCACAGTCAACCTTTTGTTGTTATCCTCCGGCTGACCTTCCGTTCGCTCCCCCCTATTCGCACATCAACCTAGACACTCTTTACTCCTACTTTTTCGGAGATGTGCGGAACCCGTTAGCACGGCAGTTTCAGTCCGTTGACCTCCGAGTCCAAAATTATGCTCTTTACAGAGTTCTAGTCCATTATGTTCTCCCACTCACCACCCGAGATGTCGCGACCATGCAACCTTTTCACGCTTTTCTCCTCTACGCCATGATCCATCAGTTAGATATCGATATAGGCCTCCACATGTTCCACACCATTATTTACGCATCGAGTGTATCTACTCACGCCCGAGTATGGACACTGTATTGTCATATTATCACCTCCTCCTTCACCACCATGGTCACGACGTCACCACTGGGGAGGTGATCCCGATGACCGAGTTTGATGAAATCAGGTCTAGAAATTTTTCATTAGCGGGTATAGAGATTTTGGCCACCGGGGTCCTATCATGGAGACGGGAGAGGGCTCGACGGTAGGACGACTCAGATGAGGAGATAGAGGTAGACGTTGCCGATCTCGCAGCCGAGATCAACGAGCACTTGCAGGAGCCTCCTCCACCGACCACTGAACAGCGCCTGGCACTACTACAGATAGAGATGCATAGTCTCCGAGAAGAGATGGAGGCCCGACACGCTGAATTTATAGATGCTCTTTAGGCCAAACACAATATAAACCAGGCCTACCACACTGAGTACATGGACACTTTTCAAGCCGAACACCAGGCAAACGAGGCCCATCACACTGAGTACATGGATGCCCTCCGAGCCAATCGTGAGATAAATGAGGCTCGATACAATGAAATGATGTCCATGTTTCGGTCTTGGCAGCCTGGTCCATTTGACCCCCCCGGCCCCTCCTCATAGATCAGAGTGATTCTCCAGCTAGCTGATTGTACTTATACTATTTGACTTGCCCTACCCTGTAGGGTTGACATGTGTTTGACTTTACTGGTCATTGTGTTGACCAGTTGACTTTGCTGTGTTGTGTTTGACTTTACTGGTCCTTGTGTTGACCAGTTGACTTTGCTACTAGTTATTTACTTATATGTTGAGTTTTTTTATATAACTGAATCTTAGGGTTGTCCTTAGTAGAGTAGGACTGATTTATATTGTTTTCAAAAACTTTTCCTATTTTTTTAAAATTTTGCAAATTTATCATTTATCAAGTTTTTGAAATTTAAAATGATTTTTCAACTTAGTTTTATTTCAAAAACTACCTCCTTCAAAAATAGGGCTTTTTCGCAAATGGACTTAGCTCAGACCCTAACCCTAGAACTGCATGCACCTATAGATCTAGAAGCCAGCATCTCACAAACACCTTAGGGTACTTTTGATTGATAACCTAGACTGAGTTGAGATACTTAGGTCTATGCCTTGATTCAAGATGCTTTAAGTCAGTGCATCTGCAGTAATTGGGGCAATAAATACAAGTTAAACAACAATCAGGTTAAGTGTTAAGCTTAGAAAATCTAACATGATCAGATCACTTAACTTGACTAACCTTAGTGAAAGCTACTGTTTATAATAGTTAGTAGTAGCTAACATGGTTAGACAGGACCCGAACAAGATTGGTTTAATTTGTTTTGGCCCAGTTTTAATTATTTAGAGTTGGTTCAATACAGAATTTCAAATTACTTACTAGCTCTAATTTATTTGCTGTAATTAGTATCAATTTTTTTGATATATGGCAAAGGGGGAGAGAATAAAAGAAAGAGGGAAATTTTTTTTTTCAAATTTTTTTTTCAAAGTTCTCAAATTTTTCAAAATTTTTCTATCTCTTTTTCAAAAAGTAAAATAGAAAGTTCTAAGTGCTAAGCTTTCAAGTACTCTTCAGTTTTAAATACTTCAAAGTTCTTTAAGTACTCAAAAATGTTTTTAAACTAATTTGAGTATTTCAAAATTATTCTAAATTTTTTAAATACTTAAAAAGGTTTTAAAATTTTTTCTAAGTATGTTTCAAGTGTTTCAAACTTTTTCTACTTCGAAAAGGCTTCAAAATTTCTAAGTGTATTTTGAAAAATATTTCTAAGGAAGTTTTTCTTAATAAACAAATTTGCCTGAGTTAAACTATTTTTTCAAAAATTTGTTGGCAAATGTGCTAAGTAAATTCTCTTTAGTAAACAAATTCCTTTTTGTGAAAATGTTGTTAAGAAAATTTTTCAAAGTTGGAATTTTTTTTTTCAAAATTAAACTTTGCAAGGAAAATCAGTTTTCAAAACCTGTTTTGCCTAAGTAAAATTTCAAAATATTGAAACAAAAATTAGGCTTACAAAACTTTTTCAAAAAATTGCATAAGTGTTCTTGATTACAATTGCGTTATTTTCGAAAAACACTTAGTAAAAAATTTAAGTTATTTTTCTAAATCTTGAAAAACACTTAGCACTTAGGAAGTTTACATAACCTTCATGATATTGAACATTTCAGGGGGAGAATGTGAAATTCAGGGGAGTTAAAATTCTGTTAGTATTGTTAGATTACTAAAATGTCTTTGACTTAACTTTTTGAACCGTGTTGCCATAAATCAAAAAGGGGGAGATTGTTGGTGCCGGAAGCACCAAAGTCAAACCTTTGTTTTGATAATGGCAAAGAGTTCAGATGTTAAGCTTTGGTTGTGATCTAACAAGCTGATTAAGTGTGCATGAAATGTCCTAGGTACACTAGGCACTAAGCCCTGGCCGTGGGTTGGGCAACTAAGTCCTGACCTAAAGTTGGGCAATAAGATAAGACCTGGTGAGTGAAGCTGGGCACCGAAGACCTGGTAGAGGATTGGGCACCGAAGACCTGGTGAGTGATGCTGGGCACTAAGACCTGGTCCAGGACTGGGCACCGAAGACCTGGTGAGTGAAGCTGGGCAAACGTCCAACCGGAGGAGCCAGTTGGCAAAAAGATAAATTCTCCTGAGAGGAGTAGGTGAGGACGCGTTCCCCGTGGAGGGAACATTAGGCATCGGTTCGACCTAGGATTTCATTTGGGAAACCCAAAGTCAGAACCAAGACAGCTAAGGCTGTAAACAATGGTCTAAACTTATTATTTTATTTGCTTCATGTGTTTTGGAACTAACCTTGGTTGCAGGAAATGAACGGACGGTGTTTCTGCAGCTCAGGCGCCTCAATGGAGTGAGACGCCTCACTGGGCTAGGTGCCTGTATTGATTCAGGCGCCCCAGTGCAAGGCTATTTCAAAGCCATCAAAGCAAACAACCACGAAGCCTCCGGACCAAGTCAAGCTAGGCGCCTGTGTCCATACAGGGGCCCCAGACAGCTCAGGTGCCTCATTGAAGGGGACAAGCGCTAATCGAGCATGCGGATTAGAGTTCACACAGGAGAGGTCACGTGTCAGGCGCCCCCTTCAATACAGACGCCCAGGAGTCAACTATAAAAGGGGGTTCACCCCCAAGGCTTCATAACAACTCGCTCACATCACTCTCAACACTTTCGTTCAAGCGTTACGCTCCGACAAGCTCTGACCTCGCGATTCAAGCGCCGACGACGACTCGCTGCTCTGAACTTCCATCCACCTCGGGCGTCGATAACATTTAAATTACGATAAGTGTTGTACTTTCAATTTCAATTTTATATTTGTACTCGAACCTGTAAAAGATCTTTACGAATATAGAATTGCCCAACGTAAACGGTCAAGGACCGTGGGCCTTGGAGTAGGAGCCGACCGCGACTCCGAACCAAGTAAAAAGAACTTGTGTTAGCGATTGTTTTCTTGTTTTCCGCTGCATAATCGCTCTACTTATCGGAAAAATTTTAAGATCGATATTCACCCCCCTCTATCGATTTACTTCGATCCAACAAATAGGGGCACCTAGCTTCATTGAGGCGCCTATATCAATGGGGGCGCCCGGGAAGCTGCTTTTCAGTAGTTTTGTGTTTGTTTGCCTGCTTTCTCTTCAGTTTTAGGTACCTACAAGATACACAAACACAAGACAAACAAGTAGATAATCTTAACCTTAAGGACTTGGTTCTGACTTCGGATTTCCACGAAACCCTAGGTCGAACCGATGCAAGTTCCCACCCTCGGGAACGCACCTTCAACCTACTCCTCTCAGGAGACGGTTGCCAACCAGTCCATTCGGGTGGACTTTTACTTAGCCTTCGATACTCTCGGATCTCGAGACGTCCGAACCTCGACTCGTCTCTACTTATGTCCTTAGTCATCGCTCAGTTAAGTTGCTCAATCCCTCGGACCAAGACTTCGTGCCCAAATCCTAGGTCCAGGACTTAGGTGCCCAGCCCTCAGCCAGGACTTAGTGCCCAATTCCACAAACCAGGACTTAGTGCCCAACCCTCGGTTAGGTCTTAGGTGCCCAGCCCTCGGCTAGGACTTAGTGCCTAGGTTAACTAGGACTTTGGTTCACTTTGGTACTCTTTTCTTCACTCACCCTTCCCTTGTTCAATGTATCATTGACTTAAGTATATTGTCAAACATTGAAACCCTTAGAGGAGGACATCACTGATGCATCTTGCACCAACAATCTCCCCCTTTTTGATGTTTGACAATATCTTAAGTTAGATTGGTTGAAAGGGCTAAATTATAATCCTTGGGATCAAAAGAAAGAAAAAAATGATCTAAGTTTTGAAAACACATTTTGATCCATTGGGAAGGCTCTCTATCCTTTGGGAGAAAAAGAAAAAAATTTCCAGTCTTAAGTTGACTCTCCCCTTTTTGAAGAAAACATTTTGATTTCATTTTGATCCTTTGGGAAGAAGAAAACAAATTTCTAAGTTACTCTTAACTTAACCGTACTTTCCCCCTTTGTCATACATCAAAAAAACCGACAAAAATGCTTGCACCAACAATAAAACACGTTTTTCCTTATGAAAATATAAAATTTTGAAGCATAGCAACAAGTTAGAAATATTTTGAACTTTTAGTATAATATGTTGAACTTAGATAAATTTTAAACAAACACACTCATAAAAGATTATGCAATTAAAACACGTTATGCATTTTGCACAAAAAATTTGTACTTTGGAAAATATTGTGCACTTTTTGAGAAAATACTAGTATTTTTGAGAGATGTCTAGCACATTTCAAAAAATGCAGTACTTTTGAAAAATGCATAACTTTTGAAAAAAGATACTATGAGCTTTGAAAAGTGCAAGTACTTTTAAAAAATATTATGTGCTTTGAAAAATGCAAGTACTTTTGATAAATATTATGAGCTTTGAAAAATGCAAGTACTTTTGAAAAATATTATAATCTTTTTGAAAAATATACGTACTTTTTGAAAAATATTAGGCATTTTCAAAAAGTATAGGTACTTTTTGAAAAATATTAGCAATTTTTGAAAAGTATAAGAAAGTATAAGTACTTTTTGAAAAATATTAGCATTTTTGAAAACATAATACTTTACTTGACTTGGTTTCTTTTCCAGTCTGACATAATCCTAGGAAGCCTTGTTAACTACAAGGACATTTTCCTAAGTGTTCTGAAAATTCTCCAAATTCAAGTAAGTATTATTTTCAAAAAAAATTTGAAAGTGAAAGTATGATAGAAAAACATTCTTATGTTTTTAAAAGGATTCTAACAATACAACGCATGCAAACATATTACTTTGAAATGTTTAATAATCCTTTTAATTTGACCTCCCCCTAAACCTGACACAGTCCTTGGAAGCTTGTTGATTACAAGTATTTTTCCTCTGAGTCTTTAGGGTTTGGTTCAGACCAAAAGAATTATCTAATAATTTCAAAACAAATAATTGCCAAAAAACTTGTCAAAAAGTTTTCTTTTGACTCAGACTCCCGCTAAATTTGACACATCCTAGGAGTCCTTGTAGATCATGAAGTAGACCTTCCTCTGTGTCTTTAGGGTTTATCAAAATCAAATGAATAATAATTTTCAGGAAGATAAATTTTGAAACCACAATTTAGAAAGAAGATAATTTTTTAAAGCATAAGCTTTTTCGAAAACATAAGTGATAGTAATTAAAGCACAGTTTTCAAAAAGAACAGCTTTGAATGACAGTATTGTAATTTTCAAGATGATTTTTTTTTTTGAAAATTCAATTTGAAATGAGAACAATTTTTAAAGCATAAGCCATTTTGAAAACATACGTGATAGTGATTTAAAGCACCGTTTTCGAAAAACATTTTGAAGTGATAAGGATTTTTGAAGCATAATATTGAAAAAAAAACCTTTAAACAAAAACTCCCCTTGACACCAACATCATTTGACTCTATCTAAGTGTCTTAAGGGACTTTAGAGTTGACCTAAGAGGCTTGTGTCTAATTGTGTAGGTCAAACATTTTTGAAATGATATCCTTTTGAAAATGTATAATACGTATAAACAATCAGACAATCATGAAATCAATAAAAACATTATTATCTTAAAACACTATTTTGAAAATAAATTTTTACAAAATATTCTAAGAAATTTGAAAAACATTTTTGAAAATCATTTTTTTCAATTTATTAGTCCTTAACATCTCACTCATTCTAGATGTCTCAATACAGCAAGCATGGTTGCCTTATGGGTGCTTTTGTGAGATGCTTGAGTCATTTTTCTTAATTTATTGTTAAATCTAAGATTTAGTTGAAACTTGTGTTAGATTCAAAT
Organism: Boesenbergia rotunda; assembly: GCA_024364735.1. Taxonomy (NCBI): domain Eukaryota; kingdom Viridiplantae; phylum Streptophyta; class Magnoliopsida; order Zingiberales; family Zingiberaceae; genus Boesenbergia; species Boesenbergia rotunda. The sequence continues at coordinate 227,621 of JAGFNQ010004574.1, read as the reverse complement.
TTATCAAGTAGTAAAGTGAATTTGATTTTCGGTAATCGGCTTCCAGGTCTTGGCGAGGCACAGAGGCCTTCTTTGGCCGTAGCCTTATTGGAGCAACAACCCTTTGTTGGCAAAGCCTTTTATCGAACATTCATTATCAAATTACTTCTTAAAATTTTTTGGTCTAACTAGCTTAGGATTTGAGTTGGTAGCTTCGGCTAGTTCCACCTGACGACTTCCCTAACGTACTATCATCTCACCTCCACCTAATGTTAGGTTGTTTAAGCTTCAACTAGTCTTTTTCCTATAGCCGTTCTAAATCATGCATAAATTTAAATATGAATGGCATGACATAAAATTAAAAAATAACAGATACATGATATGACAATTATGCATGAGTCAAACAATTCAAATCATTTTATTTACATTTCTAATAATGTATCAAATTTCCGATTTGATACATGCCGTATGAACCCGCGAATATGCCAACCCACTTTGACATATTTAATTTTATTAAATTAAGGGTTTCAGTTAGATAGGATTTTATTTGGTTGCAGTTTAAGTTATTTAAGAATTAATTGGATTTAAGTTGAATTAATTAAGATTTAATTAAATTGATTAAGAATTAATTAATTGAAGTTGAATTAATTAAGGTTTAATTGAAGTTAAATTGATTGAGAAATAATTAATTGAAGTTGAATTAATTAAGGTTTAATTAAAGTTAAATTGATTAATAATTAATTAATTGAAGTTGAATTAATTAAGATTTAATTAAAGTTATATTGATTAATAATTAATTAATTGAACTTGAATTAATTAAGATTAATTAAGGTTGAAATAATTAAAGATTAATTAATGTTGAAATAATTAAAGATTAATTAAGGTTGGAATAATTAAGGTTGTAATGATTAATTAATAGTTGTGGGTTTAATTTTATCATTTTCATTATTTCAAAATTTTTTGACTCATCAACTATTTCTGCTTTATTCAATTTTTCAAATTTTTCTAACAATTTTGATTTGTTTGACTTTTTGTGAACTTTATTAACTATAGCCTTGATCCTAGAGAATTCAATTTCTTCTTCATCCTCATCATCATATCCTTCTATATCTTCATAGTAGGTCGAGTAATTTGGGCCACTAGTTATTGTTTTATAATAGTTATCGGAATTATCAATGAAAATAATTAAATTATTGTCTAAAGAATTTTCAATATCCTCAACGTTATCCTCAGCATTATCTTTAATATCCTCAAGAATATCCTCAGAAATATCTTCAATATTTTCAAGATTAATTTCAAAGTTTTCCAAATTAATTTCAGAATTATTTACATTTTCAGATTTAATTTCAGGATTATCCTTAAGAATTTCAAAATTAATTTCAGGATTATTCTTAAGAGTTTCAAAATTAATTTCAGGATTATCCTTAAGAGTTTCAAAATTAATTTCAAGATTATCCTTAAAATTATCAGATTTAATTTTAGGAATATCAATTTTAATTTCCGAATTATCATTAAGACTAATCACAGAATTAATTTCAGAATTAATTTTAAAAATTGTTGAATTAACATTAAAGATTAAACAGTTAATTTCTAATATTTTATCAATATCTACATTTTTTAATTTGGCATACAAAATATTAATTTGACTATGTAGTAAATTTAACTTTCCAAAAAAAATATCTAACTCATCATACGATTGTGCAGGAAATTAAAAATTTCTAGGAATGTAAATTTTGCGTACCTTTGCCGGACACTTATTTTTGTAGTGTCCATACTTTTCGCATTTGAAGCATTGTACGTGGCTCTTGTTCCTCCGGACTCCGGGCGCTAGTGCCTCCTTTGGTTCCAATGAATAACGAGTGTTATGAGTAGGGCATTCATTTTTATAGTGTCCTCTCTCCCTGCACATGAAACATATTATATGGAATTTAAAAATTGACATTTAAAATAAAATATACTTGATTCACCCCTGGGCTCCCCCTCAACTCCTGGCATCTTTGCTCCGTCGGCGGTTAGTCCGGTGAAGAGCGGTCAGGCTTTGATACCACTTGTTGGACCGGTGCTGTCGATAGAGGGGGGTGAATATCAATCGTAAAATCTTCGCGGAAACTTCGTAAACTTTTCGATATTCGTTCTAATCAAAGTTAGTAGCTGTCACGCCTCGAGACCCAGGAGCCGCTGATCCAATATAAAATCGGACAGCACCTCCACTGTCTGGCGGACAATTTACACATACATAGAACACGACCATGCAGTTTAATTGGCCTCAGGCCTCAAAATATATAAACACAGCATAAAAGTAAGAAAACCATAACGATAAAACATAATAAACCGTACCTGACTGTGAACTAGTCCGACTTACGACGAAACAACCAATACAAAAACCCCTTAGGGCACATGACACACTCATATGACATATACAAATCGCTAAAAGAAATATAAAACAAATGTACTACAAGTACAAAGCAAAATCATGTCGTCGCGATGGGTAGGGACTGGCTGCTGGGCTCTTCTGGCGACTCTAAGTATTTCAACCTGAAAATAAAAATATAGCCAATGGTGTGAGTCCAAATAAACTCAGCGGATACCTAAACAGGTATGCATAGTAGGTTATATTAACAATAAGAGTCACGCTGATATAGTCTCATATGAATAATTGACAAGGGTATACACTAAAGATACTGAATAAAGGTACATACCAGAATCCATCTATCCTACAAAGGGGTGAAATAAATCCCTATAGAACAGGTATAACATATAATCCAAGGTAAACAAGTCTCCAGTATATGCATGTCAATCAAGTGCAGAAATCAAATGCAACAAACAATGCACGATGCAAAATATGCACATGGTGCAATGATATGTGTCACCCCTGACACCAGTCAGATCATCGTCCACCTGTCATAAATGGACGTCTGAGTGGGTAGAGCTATGACAACTGTACGCACCCTGTTATCACTGCTCCTGAGTGACCGAGTGGACAGGATGCTGGCAGAGGTCACTCTCCTACCCCAAGCAATGGGGGAGTCTAGCTCTCATCTTCTCGTGTCTCAGGATGAGAAGGGATCCCTGGCTGCTACCACGCACCGGATCCACCCTCCAAATAGTGACTGTGCGGAGCAATACAGGGCAAATACACACACTTTATGGTAGCCACTACCCCTGAGTAGATGTGTGTGCATATCCTCATGTAACTGACGATGGGCTCAGACTACATAGGAGTCGATGATCGTCAGCATGCAACAATGCAAGGATGGTGCATGACACAAACACGTACAACACCCACCAAAATCCTCATCTATCACCTCAGTGTACTATGTATAGGCCTGAATCCTATAACATGGAATACAAGTAACCTACTAGGTGTACTAACGAAATAACCAATGATCCATCAATGTTAAATGCGAGGGAACATATCACTACATCTATGCACATATATATACACATAACTGTTGGATCGAGAGAACCGATAGAGGGGGGTGAATATCGGAAAACGTTCGGATTTTAGAATTAGAGAAATTACGCAGTGGAATAAAACAATCGCGGACACAGGTGTTTTTACTTGGTTCGGAGCCTAGGTCGACTCCTACTCCAAGGCCCACAGTCGTTGACCATTTTCTGTGGGCAATTCTATAAGTGCGCAAAACGGTTTACAAATAGATGTTACAATTGCAGTATAGTAAACACAAAAGTAAAAGATCGCTCTTCGTTACCGACGTCCGGTGTGGAATGTTTCTCGGAGCAGAGGGACATCGTCAGCGCTTGTATCTCGAGTCAGGAGGTTTCTGGAGCAGAGCGCGGGAGCGGAAGAGCGTGATTGCGTTGAATGAAGTGTTGTTCGAAGCCTTGGGGTCGAGGGTCCTTTTATAGGCCCTGGGGGCGCCCGGAATGTCGGGGGCCCCCCCACATGTCGGCCGATCCGCCTTTCACTCGGTCAGCTTCTGATCCCTTCAAACTCGGGATCAGATCTTGACCGGGGCGCCCGGGACGCTGGGGGCGCCCGGGTTGACCGGGTCAGAGCTTATCCCTTGGCTTCGCTGGCTTCTGCTTCGATGGCTTGCACAGGGGCGCCCGGGACGCTGGGGGTGACCGGGAGCAGCGGGGGCACCCGGGAGCACGAGGGCGCCCCGCCCATGAGCTGCAGAAGCAGTTCCTTCGCTTCATGTGTTTTGTGTTCACCTTGGGGGCGCCCGGGACACTCCGGGCGCCCTGGTCAGCTGCTGCCTCACTCTTTTGAGGCTCTCTGAGCTGCAGACACTCGTTCCTTCGATCATGCATCCAGGGTTAGTCCAAAACACCATAAAGTAATAAGATGTTAGTTTATACAGCCTTAGCTGTCTTGGTTCTGACTTTGGGCCTCCAAAATGGAGTCCTAGGTCGAACCGACGCCTACTGTTCCCTCGACGGGGAATGCGTCCTCACCTACTCCTCTTGGGAGAATGTACCTGATGCCACCGGCTCCTCCGGTTGGACTTTTGCCTAGCGATCCTTCGCCAGGTCTTGGGTACCAAGCTGTCCTTCGCCCGGTACCTAGCATTCCTTCGCCAGGTCTTCAATCCTAAGCTGTCCTTCGCCTGGTGCCTAGCAGTCCTTCGCTAGGGCTTCAGTACCCTGGCATTCCTTCGCCAATGCCTAGCAGTCCTTCGCTAGGACTTTTTCCCTAGCATTCCTTCGCCAGTGCCTAGCAGTCCTTCGCTAGGACTTTTCACCCTGGCATTCCTTCGCCAGTGCCTAACAGTCCTTCGCTAGGACTTTTTACCCTGCACACTTGAGTAGCATGTTAGATGACAAATAAGATTTAACTTTTGAGCCCTTTTACCATTATCAAAACTTAGGTTCGACTTGGGTGCTTTCTGCACCAACAATCTCCCCATTTTTGATTTATGGCAACCCTGGTTCAAAAAGTTAAGTTAATTAGAGCAAGTAAAAATTAAATTTTGTTCCCTCCCCCTAGAGGGAATCTCCCCCTAGATTTTTCAAAACTTCGTGGGGTTTTGACAATAAATTCTAAGTCTAAAGATGGATTTTACATAGAATAATTTTCAACAGAAGGCGGTGTGTTTTCCAAACTGATTTTAGTTGTGCACTTTGAAAACTTAAGTTTAAGTACTTGGGAAACTTTTGAAAACTTATATAGTTTGAAAGTTTTGAGTTTAAAGTACTTAGAAAGTTTTTTGAAAACTTGAGTTTGAGTACTAAGGAAAATTTTGAGTACTCACAAGTTTTGAAAGCTTTAAGTTTTAAAGTACTTGGTAAACTTGAAAACTTTAGTTTTAAGTACTTAGCACGTTTTTGAAAACTTAAGTACTTAGTAAAATTTTGAAAACTTAAGTACATAGTAAATTTTGAAAACTTAAGTACTTAGTAAATTTTGAAAACTTAAGTACTTAGTAAATTTTGAAAACTTAAGTACTTAGTAAATTTTGAAAACTTAAGTACTTAGTAGAAATTTAGTAAACTTAAGTTTTGAAGTACTTACTAGGAATTTTGAAAATAAGTTAAGTACTTTTTGAATAAAGGATAGAGTTTGAAATTTTGAATTTTGAAAAAACATTTAAACTCTCCTTTCCTATCTCTCCCCCTTTGCCATATATCAAAAACAAATAAATATAGCAAAAATAGAATAACTGAATTGCCTAAAAAATAAATTACATAATTTGCTGTACTGAACCAATTCAGGATCTAAACTAGACCAAATCAGTTTCTTTTAGGGTCCTGTCTAACCCAGTTAGCTACTTACTAACTGTTGTAAACAGTAGTTTTCGCTGGGGTTAGTCAAGTTAAGTGTTCTATTCAAGTTAGATTTTCTAAACTTGACACTTAACTTGATTACTGTGTAAGTTGTATTTAGTGCCCCAATTACTGCAGATGCACTGACTTAAAGCATCTTGAATTAAGGCAAAGACCTAAGCATCTCAACCCTTTTTAGGTTATCAAACAAAAGTACCCTAAGGTGCTTGTGAGATGCTGGCTTCTAAATCTATAGGTGCATGTAGTTCTAGGGTTAGGGCCTAGGCTAAATCCATTTTTGAAAAAGCCCTAGTTTTGAAAGAGGGTAGTTTTTAAAATAAAACTAAGTAGAATTTTTTTTTATTTTTCAAACCTTTTCAAAACTAAGTAAAAGCTGATTTTGAAAGCATTTTAAAAATTTCTTTAAAACTGATTTGAGTAAGAAAACCAATAGTAGACTTAACCTATTCTACCAAGCATAGTATAGATCAGATACTCAAGTCAAATAAGTAGTCAAACAAAATAGGTTAACTGGTTAAACAGAGTCAAACATGAGTCATGTTTTAGTTACTTAGTACAATGCTGAAAATAGTCTAACTATGAAGAAGGGCCAGGGTGGTCAGATGAGCCAGGCTGCCATGATCTGAGAAGCGACATCATCTCAATGTATCGTGCATCTACCACCTCTCGATCGGCTCTACGAGCGTCCATCTGCTCGATGTGATAGGCCTCAACCTCCTCTCGGAGACTGTGGATCTCCGTCTGCATCTGTGTGAAGCGCTGGTCGATGGTCGGTGGTGGAGGCTGATCTATATGGTCCCGTATCTCTGCTGCGAGATCAGCAACGTCAACGTCTACCTCCTCGTCTGAGTCGATCGGAGCCCCGGCTTGTTGTCGTCTCCAACTCAAAACCCCGGTGGCCGATACCTCTAGACCAGCTAAAGAGAAGTTCCTAAATCCTATCTCATCAAAATCGGTCATCGCGGTTATTTCACCCACGGTAATGTCACAACCGTGGTGATGAAGGAGGGAGGTGATGATGTGGCAGAATGGAGTGCGCACTCGTCCGTAACACTGGACGCATGCAGAATAGTATGAAACATGTGTAGCCCAATGTCAATGTAAAGGTGATGGATCAAGGCATACAGAAGGAAGGCATGAAAAGGTCGCATGGTCGCGACATCTCTAGTGGAGAGTGGTATGATACAGCGGACTAGGACTCTGTACAGGGCGTAGTCCTGTGCCTGAAGGTCAATGGATTGGAATCGTCTATCTGCGGGGAGTCTAGCTTCCCTATAGAAATAGGAGTGGAGAGTGTCTAATGTAATGTGAGAGTAGGGAGGATCAAATGGAGGATTCCTAGGTGGATAGCAACAAAAGATGGACTGGGAGGGTCGTAGTCCAAGGAATCGATTTAGCAAGGTAGGGGTGATAAACAGGGGTATCCCTTGAACAGTAGTGTTAAACATGAGATTGTTCTGTCTAACTATGTTATTGTAGAATTCTGCACATAAGGATTCGTTAATGGTATGAGTGTAGAATACTAGGTTATCTAGTTGATAAAAGTTTATGACGTTCATGGCTAAGGGACAGGATTGGGTAAAGAAATGCCTATTGAGATAGCTAGTTTTGATAGGCTTGTAAGTTGTTCGAGCAAACTTATTACACAGTTCTAGAGTCGGGAACCTAGGGTCGGGACTTGGTTCAGTACAGGGGTTCGCTTGGTTTGCTCGGCGTTTTCTAAGTTAAGAGGCATGCATTTATAAGAAAGGAATAATTCTAAATGCATTAAAGATTGAGGAAAATAATTCTAAATACATAAAATAAATCATACCGAGGAGGCATGGTGAGATTGAGGAAGCACAAGTGTCACTTGATCTTCTTGGAAGGAAGGAAGTGAGGAAGGAAGAAGGTTTTTGGTGTGGGAAGAGGAGGGGGTTCGGATGCCCTTTTATAGGCATGTCATTGGGGGCGTCCGGGAGCTCCCGGGCGCTCGAGACAGTAGTCACTGCCATTGGCAGTGACTAGGTCTGTTAGGGGCGCTCGGAGCAGCCCGGGCGCCCTGGTCAGGCTAAATCTGCAGCTTTTGCTGCTTTGACTGTGATGGGGGCGCCCGCGTGGTTCCGGGCGCCCTGGTCAAGGGCGAAGGCATCTTTTTGCCTTGAAAGTAGGTAAAGAAAAGGGGGGGCGCCTGAGGAGTCACGGGCGCCCGGAGTGTATAGGAAGTGACAAATATTATGTCTTGTCATTGTTTGACTATGATTTAGTTGGTTTGACCATGGTTTGATTGCTTTGACTATGGTTTGACTAGGTTGACCATGGTTTGACTGCGTTGACCATGGTTTGACTATGTTCTGAACTATAGGATTAAACCACAATATAGGTATTTAAAGAAATTATAATTGATTTTAATTTTACTGTCTCACCCAATCTAGGGTTTTCAATCACGTTAGCCTTATAGGTTTTGTGAGACAGGTTTTGATAAGTAAAGTTATTTTGAAAAATTAATTTTTATTTAGAAAACCTTAAATTAATTTTTTGAAAACAATTAAATTTATTTTGAGAAGAAATGTTTGATTCTACACCTAACTGAAAATTTGTGTTAGATTTGAATTTGACAAAGAATAATTTGAATTTGAAATTCAAAAATTGGCTTCCAGGTCTTGGCGAGGCACTAGGCCTTCTTTGGCCGTAGCCTTATTGGATCATCAACCCTTTCCTTGACAAAGCCTTTTAATGAAATTTCATTTTCAAAATTAATCTTTGAAAAATTCTGGTCTAACTAGTTTGGGTCTTGGATCGGTAGCTTCGGCTAGTTTCACCAGTCTAAAGAGACCAAGTATACTTGACCTTATTAGAATTGGTTTCCCTAACGTACTATCATCTCACCGCCACCCAATACTATGTTGTCAAGTTTCAGTTAAGTTTGTTCAGTCCTTAAACTAACCATTCCTAAGTCTAAGCATGGTAAATTACAGAAATTAAATAAACAATCAATCAAGCAAATTACAATCAAGAATTAAGTTTTATCTAACAATAAATATAGTTTTCAGTTTGGCTCCCCCTGGACTAAAGCCACGATAATGGTTCGGCAAGATGTGAATCTTGTCCTTGGGGATCCAATAATGATTTGATCCAGATTGTTTGTTCAGGTACAGTTTAGGTACCCATGCCTGAACTTTACTTCTGGACTGATTTAGTACAGCAAAATAGGATCTTTGTCTAGATTTGGTTCTATATCCAAGTCTGGATCAATTTATTACTGATTTCTGCTTTCCAAGAATCATGTCAAGACCCTTGGAACCAGAAGTGAATCATTCTAATGCTAATCTAAGATCCTTAACCTGAGTTTTCAGGGAGGAGTTCTCTTTCTCAAGTTTTTCAACTTGAGTAGGAGTTCCTTCTTGAACCTTCTCGGTTAAGGGTTTAGAATCAGCTCCCTCTTTCAGGAGTTTTACTTCCTGTCGGAGGGATTCGATTCGGAGTTTAACTTTCGCCAAATCTCGAGAAAGATACGAAATTAGTTCATTTAATTGACATCTAGTAAATCCACTTACCTTGATTTCGCCATCTTCTGAAAAGGTCAGTCTGCCGTCGTCCTGTTTTGATTCTGACTCGGACTCGACTTCTTCTGAGGCGGTTAGTGCTAGTAGGTTCGACTGTGGGACCTCTTCTTCTTCTTCGGAGGAGGACTCGTCCCACGTTGCTTGAAGTGCCTTCTTCCTTCTATTCTTCTTGGTTTTCTTTAGGTTCGGACACTCCGTCTTGTAGTGACCCTTCTTCTTGCACTCGTAGCAAGTCACGTTGGGCTTGTTCTTTTTATTTGCTGGTTCAGCTGGTTCATCCTTTCTTCGGCTGGCTTTCCTTCTTTTGGTTTGATTCTTCAGTTCTTTGTAGTAGTTTCTTGCCAGTCGGACCAGCTTAGGTCGATCTCCTTCTTCATCTTCTGAGTCTGAGTTAGACTCGGGTTCAGGTTGAGGCTTTTTCTTTGTTGTCTTCCCAGTTTTACCTGCAACAAAGGCAATACTTTTCTTGGCCAAATTGCAGTTAGTCTGTTCGTGTAATTCTAATTCATAGAACAATTCATCTAATTTTATTTTTGAAAGATCCCTTGAAACCTTGTATGCATCTACCATAGATGCCCACAAGGTGTTTCTTGGGAAAGCATTTAAAGCATACCTTATTAGGTCACAGTTTTCTACCTTGTGACCAATGGTGTGTAGATCGTTCATTAGTTCTTGGATTTGAGCGTGAAGCTGAGCTGCTGTTTCATTGTCGGCCATTTTGATGGTGTACAGCTTGTTCAGGAGCAGGTGTCTGATGTTCCTTCGTGCAGCTCAATCAGTTTTCCCTGCAGCTCCTTGGCACTGTTGAAAGGGCCCACCCGGTTCAGCTCCTCTTTTGTTAAGCCGCATTGTAGGGTCTGGGTCGCCTTTGCATCCGCTTCAATTTTCCGTTTCAGAGCGGTGTCCCACTCTGTGTAGCTTTGAGGTACTCCTTCAGCATTTCTCGGAATCTCCAGTCTGGACTAGATGATTATCCACATGTCCACCTGAGTTTTCAGGTGGACCTCCATTCGACTTTTCCAGTAGGAAAAGTCTTCTCCACCGAAAAGAGAAGGTCTGGCTGTGCTGAATCTTTCTTACATGGCCATTAGGTATTTTATCTGAAAAAGAGATGAGAGAAAGAAAAACTTTGTCCCAAGACTTGGTCTTGGATTAGTAGTGCGGGATAAAGAAAATTAAATATCGAGGGGTGTTGCACCAATCCTCGATCAACGAGAAGAAATTCGAACGAAAAAAGAATATTAGAAGAAATTCGAACGAAAGAAAGAATATTAGAAGAAATTCGAACGAAAGAAATATTAAAAGAAAATTTTAAAAAAAATTTTAAAAAAAAATCCGAAAAATTTTCAAACTGGTGGTTGCACCAAATTTGAACTTCCCCGCTCTGATACCACTTGTTGGATCGAGAGAACCGATAGAGGGGGGTGAATATCGGAAAACGTTCGGATTTTAGAATTAGAGAAATTACGCAGCGGAATAAAATAATCGCGAACACAGGTGTTTTTACTTGGTTCGGAGCCTAGGTCTACTCCTACTCCAAGGCCCACGGTCGTTGACCGTTTTCTGCGGGCAATTCTATAAGTGCGCAAAACGGTTTACAAATAGATGTTACAATTGCAGTATAGTAAACACAAAAGTAAAAGATCGCTCTTCGTTACCGACGTCCGGTGTGGAATGTTTCTCGGAGCAGAGGGACGTCGTCAGCGCTTGTATCTCGAGTCGGGAGGTTTCTGGAGCAGAGCGCGGGAGCAGAAGAGTGTGATTGCGTTGAATGAAGTGTTGTTCGAAGCCTTGGGGTCGAGGGCCCTTTTATAGGCCCTGGGGGTGCCCGGAACGTCGGGGGCGCCCCCCCACGTGTCGGCCGATCCGCCTTTCACTTGGTCAGCTTCTGATCCCTTCAAACTCAGGATCAGATCTTGACCGGGGCGCCCGGGACGCTGGGGGCGCCCGGGTTGACTGGGTCAGAGCTTATCCCTTGGCTTCGCTGGCTTCTGCTTCGATGGCTTGCACAGGGGGCGCCCGGGACACTGGGGGTGCCCGGGAGCAGCGGGGGCGTCCGGGAGCACGGGGGCGTCCGGGAGCACGGGGGCGCCCCGCCATGAGCTGCAGAAGAAGTTCCTTTGCTTCATGTGTTTTGTGTTCACCTTGGGGGCGCCCAGGACACTCCGGGCGCCCTGGTCAACTGCTGCCTCACTCCTTTGAGGCTCTCTGAGCTGCAGACACTCGTTCCTTCGTTCCTGCATCCAGGGTTAGTCCAAAATACCATAAAGCAATAAGATGTTAGTTTATACAGCCTTAGCTGTCTTGGTTCTGACTTTGGGCCTCCAAAATGGAGTCCTAGGTTGAACCGACGCCTACTGTTCCCTCGACGGGGAACATGTCCTCACCTACTCCTCTCGGGAGAATGTACCTGATGCCAACCGGCTCCTCCGGTTGGACTTTTGCCTTGCGGTCCTTCGCCAGATCTTGGGTACCAAGCTGTCCTTCGCCCGGTGCCTAGCATTCCTGCGCCAGGTCTTCAGTCCCAAGCTGTCCTTCGCCTGGTGCCTAGCAGTCCTTCGCTAGGGCTTCAGTACCCTGGCATTCTTTCGCCAGTGCCTAGCAGTCCTTCGCTAGGACTTTTTCCCTGGCATTCCTTCGCCAGTGCCTAGCAGTCCTTCGCTAGGACTTTTTACCCTGCACACTTGAGTAACATGTTAGATGAAAAATAAGACTTAACTTTTGAGCCCTTTTGCCATTATCAAAATTTAGGTTCGACTTGGGTGCTTTCTGCACCAACAATAACAACTATTGAGACTGTATGAAGCGAAAAGGGAGATAACCTCAAGGATAAGCCACAGATATCAAGTATAGGTATACTAAAACAGGTATAGCATATAAACTTACTATTATCTATAACAAACCATGCATAGCAATACGACAATATCTAAAAGATAAGTCAAAGGTACCTGCCTCCTAATGTAGTAGTCTGCAAGCAAAATGGAACCCTCTATCCCTCAATAGTCCGCAACCAACTGCTTAAGTCAATATCCTGTATCCATGAAACGTAATATAAGTCATCAATACAACTAATGCCAACTAAACTAGCCACCAAATCGTATTCGGATTAACCCAACTCGACCACAGTGTGGTTTACCCCAATACTAAACCACACAATTAGACTAACACTAATTTAATTAGAATTAGCCTTAATTTAGGGATCAACCTCCGAGTTAATCCCAGACCCTAATCCTAACCCAACACTCGCCTAAGGGAAAGACCATCTCCATGCAAATCACCCAAGTCATAGTTCAAATATGGGATTCCACAAGTGGTACACGACAGGATACACAAATCACAACAACTCATATGCACACCCATGTCTCACAATAGTGGAAACACAAGTTCAACACCAATCTAAATCCAAATACACAGCATCATGTTCATCAACAAAAACTATGTAAGAACTCACACTCAACTCCCCCAAACCAATGGAGGCTCAAGGCAATAGTAAAAGAAACACAAGAGCACAATCTACACCACAACAATACCATCCAAAACTCAATCAACATCCAAAATACAACACATAGTCAAAGTTCCAACATCAGCCCCGAACATCCACCAAACGACAACTCTCAGCAAATCCAAATGGACCCATCATAAAGGATATCCATAACTCTGATCTAAACCAGAATACCCTAATAGGGTAACACCTCTAAAATAGCTACAACAGCCTTAAAATGGAACAAAGACATCAGCTACACCACTACAAGTTCACGACAAAAGAACACCAAGAACAGGACACAACAGATCAAACCAATTTGACATAAAAACATCCATAACATACATACACTAGATTAGATCTTGAATCATAGAAATATTAACCCAAAACAGAACCATCGCACGCAAGCCATTCGAAAATCACCAACCACATCAAAATCAATTCTGTTCCACGACAATTCCATTCAAAATTTCTTACTGCAGATCACCACCCCATTCAAATTGAATAGCTCTAAAACAACCCCAAATCCATTACTCAACTACATCAATTCTCTGATTTAAAACATAGGTCTAAACCAAATTTGCTATCAAGAGGAAATAATCTAAAGCAGAATAGTGATCAGAACACCAAAAACACAGATCCAAACATCTCCATCCCAAGCTCTCGGAAATCAATCTGATCAAAACAACTAATCACAATCCCAATTCAAAAACTAGAACAGAGACACAATTCCTCACCTCAGATGAGTCGACACACGCATTTCCCCTCGGCACTGGAACCGGCCAAGACCAAAGATATCAAGAAAGCACTCGTTGCGACCCTCCGTTGAGCCGTAGATCAAGCACTCGGCATAAGCAGGCAATCGATGCAAGGAAACACCCCTATATCGACCCCCAACAATGGTGTCATCAAGCAAACCGAAGCACAACCCAAAGAAGACGCAGAGAGACCAAAAGCTTACCGTGATGAGCCGACCACGATTGAGGAAAAACACCCAGCACCAGAGATGACTTTAGGTACGATGATCCCGTGGATCGCAACTAGGGCTCGACCGTCGTTGGGACTCGGCGGCTAGGTCGCGCGAAGGGGAGAAGAAAACGGAAGAGGAAGAAGGAATCGGGCGCTTGGGCTTTGGCTGCGGCTAGGCACGCGGAAGGGGAGGAAGGGAAGGTCGGGTCGGTGCTGTTTAGGACTCGTGAAGGGAGAGGAAGAAAAAGGAGTGGGCGGCTGCAGGTTTTGGCTGCGGCCGAGATGAGCGAAGAGGAAACATTTAAGTGGGGGGCTTTTTACAGAAAGATCCTCTAACTTTCAAAAATCTAAACCCTACCCTTAGCGTAAGAGTTTTAGCCATTTGACCCTCCTATTTAATATAATCCATCTCAATAAAACTTTAAGGATAAGTTAATTACCCTCTCGTAATTTAAGAGTTTACCCGAAACCCTTGATAAGTTTTATGTTTTTACAATAAAGCCCCTTGGGCTCCTCTCGTAGGGCCGGAAACCCTAGACCCTATCCGGAAAAATCTCGAAAAATTTTCTGGCTTGGATTTTCGAATTGCCGTATTTTACAGTAGCACAGCGGAAAACAAAACGGAAAAAGTAAAGGACGACACAAATTGCACACATAATTTTTACTTGGTTCCCGACCCCCCAGGGTTAGTACATCCAAGGCCTAAGCACGGGAATGCCCGTCCACTAATGGTCTCCTTTCCAGACTTTTTGGAGGTGGAGAAAGCCGTCTTACAGTGCAAGATTTACAATAAAAAAGAGTTAAAGAAATTAAGAACTGAATGTATATCAAACCAAACAGAATGAGTCGAAGACTCGGCCGATCTGGAACTCTGAAGTGCCGCGCACTTCCTCCCGGAGCTTCCTTGGTCGCAGAGCTTTGCCGTTAGCGCCTTGTCATTAGTCAGAAGACTCAGAATGATTTCGGAAGTTGTGTCCTGAGTTGAGGGGTCGAAGCCCCTTTTATAGCCTTGTCTAGGGCGCCCGTGTTGCTATGGGGCACCTCATAAGCGGTCAAAGGTTCATCCAAATCGCGAACTTCGCGAGCTGATATAAACTGCCATATAGGGCGCCTGTATTGATAGGGGCGCCTGATTCATTCAGGCTCCTAAGTCAATAGGGGTGCCTAGCTTCATTGAGGCGCCTATATCAATGGGGGCGCTCGGGAAGCTGCTTTTCAGTAGTTTTGTGTTTGTTTGCCTGCTTTCTCTTCAGTTTACCTGGAAGATACATAAACACAAGAATAACAAGTAGATAATATTAACCTTAAGGACTTGGTTCTGACTTCGGATTTCCGAGAAAACCTAGGTCGAATCGACGCAAGTTCCCACCCCCGGGAACGCGCCTTCAACCTACTCCTCTCAGGAGACAGTTACCACCCAGTCCATTCGGGTGGTCTTTTACTTAGCCTTCGATACTCTCGGATCTCGAGATATCCGAACCTCGACCCGTCTCTACTTATGCCCTTAGTCATCGCTCAGCTAAGTTTCTCAATCCCTCGGACAAAGACTTCATGCCCAAACCCTAGGTCCAGGACTTAGGTGCTCAGCCCTCGTCCAGGACTTAGTGCCCAATTCCATGAATCAGGACTTAGTGCCCAACCCTCGGTCAGGTCTTAGGTGTTGGGACCGGGTGCATGTTGACATGGATGCGGGTTCGTAATTTTAAAATTAATTACATGCAGCGGAAGGTTTAGCATAAATAATTTCTCAAATTATTTAACCACACATCTAAGCATGCAATTTAATCTTGTGTATACATGATCATATATTTAAAATTTTGCAGAAACATAAACTAATTTACGTATTACCTCGCGTAACTTGAAGGAAGGGACGAGATCCAACAGTAAGCGTCCCTTGGAAGCTCCGCCTCTATTCGCGTCCACGCCGAGTATCTTTGGGATGACTTCGCAAAGCCACGAGTTTCGTGTTCTCGAGAACTACTAGATTCTCCGAGAACGCGACAATAAAAACCAAGAGAGAAGTCGGAAGACTAACCACAAAAGGATGGCCGGCTGGTGCTCCTTCTTGGGGCTGGTTGGCGCACGGCAAGAAGGGTAGAAGAGAAGGAGAGAAAGAGAGGGAGAGAGCCTATGCCTTCGTCTATTCGATTATCAACCAAGCCTTGCCTTGGGTCCTTTATATAGTGGCCTCTCAACCATCAAGCCTCTCAAATATGGAATAACTAATTCCATCATGCCAAGTTTGATTTTATATCATGGTTAAAATCATATTTTAATTCATGATAAAAATCAATCAAGTCTCTTCTCTCTTATGGAATAAATTTCCTTATCATGGTAAATCAATCCATGATTGATTTTATAAAATAAACCAATCCATGGTTCATTTTAATTTCCATGAAAAATAAACCAAACCTTGGTTTATATATAAAAAATTTATATCATCCATAATTTTATAAAACAAACCACACTTGGTTTATTTTATAAATTGAACCAAAAACTTGGTTCTCTACCTTTGTTGTGGTCGGCCAAGCAAAGAGGATGGAGGCCCTCTTTGGCCGACCCATCCAAGCCACGCCCTAATGAATTAAACTTAATTAATTCATCTATTAAGTCTTCAAAAGACTTAGCCATTTTACGCTTCCGATGCGTCTCTGAAAAATTCAAAATCGACTTATCGTTTGGCTCAACCAAACTTAATCTCTCTTGATTAGAAAATCCAATTTTTAATTCATTTTAAATCCCTCGGATTACTCGTAGTGCGTGTGACTAAATAGGCTTTCGATTTATGTTGGCCGTCTATAATTAATCAATTATAGAACGATCATGAGTGACACCTAGTAGTACATCATGATCCCCAATTAATCGAATGATCAACGGTTGACCTCAGAAACAATTCTAAAACCCTTCAGCAGCTATAATGAATCGTGCCCCATTCCCTTCACCATCTTATACCCACTTGGTTCAGGACATGGTCTATTTGTGTCAGTCCCCAATAGGCTGACTACATCACACCTAGCCCAAGTAACGTTTTCTCGTCCTACGGATTCTAATTACTCTCATGTATTTAAGAGATTCATACTCTGAACATGTCATGCTCTGGCCAGAGGCTTCGAGTAACATTCTGACGATAGGCCTCGGGTATACATCTCCTCGCAAGGAGTGGTGAATCCGTTGTAGGCTGTTCAAACATCTTCGGGCACTTCGGCTTATACCCAATCATCCTGGGTCCACACCTCCTTGGAGACGCTTGCTTAAGATGTCAAAGTATAAGTCTCCATGACCAAGATGACTTGAACACCGCATGTCAAAGGAACATCGCACTTAAGCTGCAGTAAGAACTTCACTGACATATCTATATGTAGACTACCATATGAAGTTTTACAGCCAGTCACTCCAATGAACTAGTTCCCTTAACTAGCATTCATGTTTATCTCCGGACATCTCAATGTCACCAGCCAGTGAGAATCAGCTGATTAGAGAATAACCCATGCTAGTCTCAACAGAATTGATAGTGTCCGTATTTATCAATTCATCGACCAGGGACAATTTCAATACTTCACAATTGCACATGTAGAGATAATCACTAGTTGTGAATTCATCACAAATTCTCTTATGCTGTGAATTGTATTGCGGACATTCAGTAAATGAGTTTAAGATCTCAATTAAATACACAAACATGTATACTCAAATAGTGAATATTCATTTATTAGAATAAATGATTACAATCATAAGGTGATTGCCTTAGGATACTTCTCTCATATCACTAACAAACTCCCACTTGGCCTAATGTCAATCGCTATGGTACCCAATACCACAGGCTCTAATATGACCCTCAAACTTGCTTTGAGACAAGACTTTAGTTAAAGGATCCGCTAAATTCCTTTCAGTGGGAATTTTCTCAATTTGTATATCATTCCTACTTATAATCTCTCTAATCAGATGATAGCGGCGAAACACATGTTTGGATCGCTGATGAGACCTTGGTTCCTTTGCTTGTGCAATAGCTCCATTGTTGTCGCAGTAAATCGGTATTGCTTCATCAATGGTTGGAACCACACCAAGTTTTGAGATAAACTTTTTGATCCAGACTGCTTCCTTTGCTACTTCCGAAGCTGCAATATATTTCGCTTCCGTGGTAGAATCAGCTACGGTGTCTTGCTTGGAACTCTTCCAACTTATTGCGCCTCCATTCAAAATAAATACGTATCCGGACTGAGATTTGGAGTCATCCTTATCTGTCTGGAAACTGACATTTGTATACTCACGTATTACCATATCACCTTCTCCATATATTAGGAACACATCCTTAGTGCTTCTTAAGTACTTGAGGATTGTCTTGACAGCCGCCCAATGATCCATTCCTGGATCAGACTGGTATCTGCTTGTGATGCTCAGAGCATACGATACATCGGACCTAGTACATAATATAGCATACATGATAGATTCTATCGCGGATGCATAAGGAATCTTATTCATGTAAATCCTCTCGTCTTCTGTGCGCGGACACATAGACTTCGAAAGGTTGATCCCATGCCTGATGGGAAGGTAACCTTTCTTGGATTCCGACATGCTAAACCTTTCTAGCACTCGGTCTATATATGTAGACTGCGAAAGACCAAACAACCGTTTTGATCTATCTCTATAGATTCTAATCCCAAGGATATAGGTTGCTTCTCCCAGGTCTTTCATGGATAAAGTTTTGGACAACCAAATTTTAACTGACTGTAAGACTGATATATCGTTTCCTATAAGTAATATGTCATCGACATATAACACTAGGAATATGACTGCACTCCCACTAACCATCTTGTACACACAAGGTTCGTCAGGATTTTGTGAGAAATCAAACTCTTTGATTGTCTCATCAAAACGGATGTTCCAGCTCCTGGATGCTTGCTTTAGTTCATATATGGATCGTCGAAGCTTGTATACTTTGGTTTTATTAACCGATGTGAAACCTTCAGGTTGTATCATGTATACATCCTCAAGCAGGTTTCCATTAAGAAAAGCTGTTTTCACATCCATTTGCCATATCTCATAATCATAATGAGCTGCTATGGCCAGGAGCATCCGAATGGATTTAAGCATAGATACTGGCGAATAGGTTTCATCATAATCAATT
Source organism: Boesenbergia rotunda (assembly GCA_024364735.1). Lineage (NCBI taxonomy): Eukaryota > Viridiplantae > Streptophyta > Magnoliopsida > Zingiberales > Zingiberaceae > Boesenbergia > Boesenbergia rotunda. The sequence continues at coordinate 208,774 of JAGFNQ010004574.1, read as the reverse complement.
CCTTGTTTCTGACGATATCCTTTTGCCACTAATCTAGCCTTAAAGGTAACAACATTACCTTCCATGTCGGTTTTCTTCTTGAAAACCCACTTGCACCCTATGGGCTTAATCCCTTCAGGTGGGTTAACCAAGTCCCATACTTGATTTTTGTACATGGAATCCATTTTCGACTTCATGACTTCAAGCCATTTATCCCTTTCTGAATTTTTCAGAACATCTTCATAACTGATAGGTTCGTCATCGTTAATGAGTAACACATCGTTCAATTCACTTATGAGAAATCCGTATCTCTCT
>JAGFNQ010004574.1:0-205247 GCA_024364735.1 Boesenbergia rotunda | reverse complement strand
AACCAATCTGAACATGCTAAACCTTTGATCATTATTTAGACTCCATACCTTGAGATTGAGCACAAATATAGACTTTGATAATTACCTATAAATGACACACATCAACAATCACTTGTCCCCAAAAAAAGACAAATATTTGACAAATTTATGGTCAAAAACTTATCAAGAAACTCCTAATTTTGCAATTGTTCATCATGATAATTAGTTAAGATTAGGTATATGAATATTACTTCATTTATCTCTATAAAAGACTATATAATGGGTAACATTCAATAGAGCACTTTTAACTTAATTTTACAATTGTCAAATCATAAAGTGAACTGTAGGTTATTTAAGATATGTCCGTCTTATTTTGGTGCTAAAATGTACTTTACATGTAATACATGGAATCCTTTTTCAAGAACCAAAAAATACAAGAAAAATAGATAATAACAGACCAAATCTTCAAAACACAGTTTATCAATCTAGCATTGACTAGAGAATTAAAAGCAGTATATATGAAATATTGTCAAGCAAATATCTCCTGAACTCAAAAGGCCAAAACAAAATATTGACTGAAAAAATGAAGAAAGTACCAAGCCCAGCAGATATGCTATTGCATCCATGCCCAGCTCCAAACGCATCATAGTCACTCTCTGCTCGAGAAGTGAAACCAGAGAGACCTTTTCTTTGCTTAAGTGTATGCATAAGAGAGCGCCTCCCTGTCAGAATCTTATGTGCATATGTCTGTATTTGATGGAAAAAATATTTAAAATGAAGTATCTAGCATGGTATATAGGGCCTTTGAAATTGGCATAAGTTTTAGTTAACATGCAGACAAAAACTACCTGTTCACCATCATCCCAGAGAATCTTGTCCATCGGTGCATGGAAAACATGATGTATAGCCACTGTCAACTCCACCACAGAAAGACTGGCTTTATAAGGTTTATGGGCATTTGACATAATGAAAGAAATCTCAGAACGAATTTCACTAGCCAATTGTTTTAGTTCCTGTATTGGGTCACTTATCAACTCTCCCAGACATTTGCAATTTCCAGCAAAGATCAAAAAGATAATGATTGGAAAGGTAAGATACCTTGTGGGACAGATTCTTCAACTGTATTGGTGTATCAACCATGTCTAAAATAGGAGTTGGATCTTTTTCCCAGAAGAACTCACCGAGGTCTGGTAGTGCACCTACTTGGCTGCACAAACTCTGCGAACAAGTAACTTCTCTAGATGAAATTACTCAATAGAAGCCATGAAAAAAACCAAAGAGAATCTAAACACAACTATTAAGTGAAATAGTAAAAGTGACACAATATAAAGATATGCATTGAATTTAAGTGTAATGGCTGTTATCTAATATCCGTTACTAGTGAAACTACAATCATCACAAGTAGCAAGAAGTGAGCATATGCAGCTTAATAAAATCCATTGCTTGTCATTTTGATGAGTAAACCGAGCACTGATACCGTGTTCATATAACTTTACGTTCACTGTTCATCTTTACCTCAAGATAGTGTATACATGTACACTTCTTACAAGAGTTGCCTAAATTAATACCTACCATTATAAGAGGATGGCATGGGAAATTTCCAATAGTACACTTGCCATAGAATGGCACACTCTGTTGAGTTTGCAATGTTGCAAATAAATTTCCACATTGAAAACACATGGGAAAGATTATGGTTTATAAGGGAAAGATATCTCCATCAAGGCATTTTGGATAAGACCCAAAATTAAAACCATGAAAGCTTAGGCCCAAAAATAAAACCATGAAAGCTTAGGCTCAAAGTAGACAATATCATACCATTATAAAGATAACTCACTTCCCTCGGTCCTAACAATTGGTATCATAGTCTAGACTGCCAAAAGGTCTAGCCACCAACTGTGCACAAGAACTATGGTCTAATTGAGCCATGTGAGTGAAATATTGACCTTGAATAAAGGAAGTGGGGCTCCCGTGTCCACATCAAGAGGACCAGACACGGGTAGGAAGTCCTAGTTGCGCTAGACAATGAAGTCCTAGTAGGCCAGGTGGACCGAGGGGCAAAAAGACCTGGTGAGTCGAGGATTGAACGTCAAACAGATAGGTTTTTCACTTGAGAGGCTTGTGGTCCTTCGTTTGAGGGAGAGATTGTTGGCTTCTGCTAATCTGACTGTCTGAGTTCATGCATTCCCTCCTCTTGATCATTGAGGGAAGATGAATAATTTGACAACTGGTAGCAAAGTGAAAGAAGATGGGGACCAAACAGAAGAAAAGGATGTTTTGATTTGTGGTTATGAGTTCCCTTCCATTTTCCTATCTTTTGATGAGAAGTAGAGAGCTACTGGAATTCTGTTCTGTCTTATTGTTGATTCCTTCTCTTCAATTATTGAAGTAGAAGTTTGAACGCTGAATGTGCACAGGTATTTTTTTTTTAGTTAGCTCTCTTCCCTGCTCATCCTATCTTTTATAATGCACACTGCAAATTTTTTGAAATGAAAGTCTCAGATCTTTCTAATCCTACCCGACATCATATGTGCATGCCCTGAAATTTCAACTTTGAACCACATACAAATGTTCATTTTAAATGAGATTATCTTAAATTCATCTACTGGAAAGAACGAACTAACAAATTGGTTGTGCAATATTATCATATGTGAATTTTTTTTCTCACTTTGCCAGATGTAAAGCATGTCAGAATATGGTACTAATTTGCTGAAAAAAAATAAAGAAATAAAATTCTAACCAGCAGTATGTGCATATAGAATACTTTAAGCTGTAGAACATGCATGAAACAGAACCCTAACCTTTTGGGGATATGCAGTAACAAATTTTTGGTTCATAATGAATTCCAATGTGTTACTCTTGAAAGGTTGCATAGAGCTGAAGGGGTCAGAATTCGACTGGAACCTTGATTCGCATGGAAGAATGACCTATGTCCAAATAGGCACTGACAGGAGGAAGAAGCCATTTGACAAACAAAACAACTAGAATCTGCAAATATGGAATTGAGCAGATTAAAACTACTGTTTTAGAGGAAAAGAGGGGGTTTTAGGTAAATGCTCCAAAACGTGAATCGACACAAACAATTGACAGATGGAAGGATAAAATCCATCAAGCAGGCCCCAAATAATTTGGAGGAACACGGCGAGATGATGACGATGATAATGATTCACTCTATAAGTGAATAGGGACAAAATCCGAAATCAAAACCTCTCATAAAACCACCATAAAAGGCTCAAAAACAAAACAATCTGTCTGAATCAGCGACTTGCTACGCCGAACCAAAATTAGGACTAAGAAATAAGAATTTAATCACAAGAAATCCCGAGAGAAACATAGCCCTAAAATGGAAAATTTCCCTCCGCTATCGGGTGCAAAACCAACAAGTAGAAGAATCTAAGCGAGTAATCACTTCGAAATCACATCGACCTCGCGATGAGCACGGAGAAGAAGCGGCAAGAAACTAGGGAAGAGGCAGGCGACGAAGGTCCTGAGAAGCGATAATAAAGCGCAACGCAGACGTGTCAACTTTACGGTGAAAGGAATAGCCGGCCTTATAAAGCACCACCACTCGCTCCCCTCGCAGAAAATTTGACCTGGAGATCTATTTCGTCCGTCGGTCGTTGATTGGACGGTCTGGATAGCTCATCCGGCCGGCTCCGGCTTGTAAAAGTGGAGGAGAAATATTTACTTTCCCCCCTGAATTATAAATAATCCACGAGGGCGAAGTCTTTTTAACGGTTCGCTTCATGACCAATGGAATCTTCGGCTGCGCGACGGGACAAGCCGACCGGCGTCTCGTGTTTGGACCTGTGACGTAACCGGTCTGGTCCGGTCAGTCGATTAAGTTCGACAAATTAATCTCTAAAATATTTGCAAATTGCATGCTTAAGCTAACTTAACCGGACAAATATCGATTTTATTACGCTCTTAATCGTTGTTTGATAGAAGTGGTGTTTGGATCTGAGTGGACGGAATCGGTTTGGTTCCTAGGTTTGCAGATTCCGAAAGATTATAAATAAATAAAAATACAGAAAAATTAAAAAAAATTATTCTAAATCACTGTATGTAAACTTAACTTTCTCCTCAGTCTTACACCAGAAAAAATTTGTTTCCACTCTCTACATGCAATATTTTATGTGATTCAACTATAGAATTACCCCTCAATTTTTTTTAATACAAAAAATTTAAAATCAAATATAATTCATTTTAAATTCAACATCATTTAACTAAAATTCAGTATATTTTATATCAAATTAAGTATGACCTAATTCATTCATCCTAAATTAATCAATTGGTATGAACTCCTAATCAATTGGTCTGGTGGAAAAAAAATTATACTCAATTTGATAGAACATATACTAAATTCTAATTAAAATATAAAAATATACTGAATTTAAGAAGAATTATACTTATTTTTGGACTTTTTATACGTATAAAAAATATGATATTTAATTTAATAAAAAATATATTAGATTTTAATTATATGATACTGAATTTAGGAGGAACTATATCTGATTTTGGACTTTTTGTACATAAAAATAATAAGGACAATTAGTATGAACTCCTAATCAATTGGTCCGGTGGAAAAAAATTATGCTCAATTTGATAGAACACATACTAATTGCACTAAAAAAAATACCCAAACCATGGGGAAATTAACCTACTACTAGTTCAAATTTTTATTTTTTTTCTGGGAATGAGTTTTTTTTATAGATATAAAGATATTAAAAAAAATTATTTATACTCAGATTCGAACATAGGTCTCCAAGTTAAAACATAATATCCTAATCAACTAGACTACAATTAATATGCATTTATTAATTAGTTAATTATTTAATAACTAATTATAATTTCTTTAATATATTATTATCCATAATAATTAGGAGAATAGTAACAGAGATATTTACTCATTTATTAATTAATTTATAATTATTTTATCGATAAATAATTTCATATGTTAATTAATTATTTAATAATTAATTAATAACTTTTTTATTTTAATAAGTCCAAAAATATCGAGGTCCGATAAATGATTTTAATTACCTATGGAAATATGAGATAAGGGTTATATATAGAAATGACTCTAGCTCATGTTGCTACCGGAAAGAAGAAAGACTAAAATTTAAGTTAATATTAGAGGCTAATAAAAGCAAAAAGTTAAGTGAAAAAATTAATAAGGTTAATATGTTTTTAAAAAAATTATACTCCATAAATAATAATGATATTTATTAATACATTGAAAATAAATAATTTTTAATAAATATCATTATTAAATATTTATAATAATTTTTTTAAATTATTAATTAAAAATATTAACAATATATTCTAGTTGTGTGGTATTGGAGAATGAATAGAATCAAATAAATGAAGTGAAAGACTTTTTTAATAAGATTTAGGGTTTTGGAGTTAAATAGAGAAATAGAAAAAAATTTCAACGTGAGATTTAAGTTCGAAGTTGAATAAAAAAAGAAGAAAGATTTCTAACATTCGATTTAGGGTTTCGATATGGAAAAAGGAAGATGAAGGCACGGAGGTTACGTGTGAAACCTGGAATAAATTATGGGTTTAGGGAAAAAATATTAAAGGAAAAAATTTTAAAAAATAAGTATAAGAAAAGAAAAAAAATTGATATAAATAAAATTAAGAATATATTTTTAACAAAAATAAAAATGAAAAAAGCAATTTGTAACAATAAAAGCAATTTACATCCACGGTTTATGTAAATTAATGCTAAAGTTATGCAATAAATGTAATTTTAAAATCAATTATACACCACTAGAGTAATCAAAGCGATTTGTAGCAGTACTTAACATAAACTTTTGTTCAAAAAATCCAATATGAGCAGTTTGAAAATTGCTCCTAGAAGTTAGAGCAATAGAAATGGTGAGTAGCAATGTTTGACCCAAAACCACTACTAAAAGTATCCAATATCAACAGTTTTAATATTACTTCTAATAGTTGTATCATTAAGAACGGTTTATGGCAGTCATTTTTTCAAACTGATGCTAAAGCTATTCAACAATAGCAGTTTCAAAATTGTTCGTACAAGTCAGAGAATAAAAATAGTTGAGTTTCAACCGATTCAATTAGTTGATTTTCAAGAGCGTGTTAAAATCACTCCTAAACAACCGCTCATATACGAGTGTTTTTTTGTAGTGTCGCTGCATTGTCAATAACCATTTGTGCAAATTCCTTAGGTCGTTCTACAGCTAAGACTGGGATTCCTCCTCAAACTGTAGATCCAAAATCAATCATGGTAAAGCCCCTAGGGCATAGCTGAGCTGGTACCCAAGTGGTAGACTTGCATCAATGGGCAAGGGTTCGAGTCGTGGCTACGGCTACAGCAAATAACCCTCCCACTTAGGGAGCCATTCAATACGTGATTTACCTCCTTTCATCTCACCGTTGTGCAGGCAATGAGGGACGCTTGGTGTGAGCATTATCATGTTTTTGCATCAAGATCTATCATGGTAAGGCTCCCAAGGCATAGTTGAGTTGATACCCAAGTGGTAGAATTGCATCATTGGGCAAGGATTTGAGTCACAATTGCAAAAAATAACTCTCCCACTTAGGGGCTGCTCAGGAGGCGATTTACCTCCATCTCACTGTGGAGCTGGTGATGAGGGACGATTGGTGCCAGCGTTATCATGTTTTTTGCATCAAGACCAATCATGGTAAGGATAAGGTAAACAAAATAATAAAATTTAAATCAATGCACTTACAGTGGCTGAGTCAATTGAAACAATTCCATGCAAATTTAAGCGTACTTTCACTTTCACCTTAGCACACTCCCCAGTGCTCAACTGGAATGGCCCAATCTGCAAATAAGGTTTAAAATTGTCGATAGCAGCAAAGCTTTAAAGATCTGCCATAATTTTAGTGGCATTATATAAGGCTAGCAGTATTACATATCCAGGAGAATCAAAACAATGAAATTATCACAGAAGAATTTTTTAGGAATCTAACTCGAAATATAACTGCAGTTCATAATGCAACATTCACTGCATTTTTGTAATATCATGCCAAACAATATGATTACCATGACAGTGCTGATCTTTGCAGGAATTTGTGAATCACCTGCGTCTGCATATACAACATCAACAGAAAATGTACCAGACTGAAAGAATGCATGAGCTTTGACACTAGGAATCGGGTTCCCTTTTGGAAGAAGAACTGTAGAGTGCTGGTTTTCTGTTCCACCACTCCGTGAGTCAGTAGCTGTTCCTTTCCACGACAAGGCAATCGAGAAAGGGAAACTATCATGAACCTGTATAAAATCAAATTTATGAAGTCTGTAAGTACATATGAACAAAGACAATAACAGTGAGCAGAAAAAAGTTAATTAGATTTAAAAAAAATTTTGTAACTTTGGACAAAATGTAACTTCATAAATGAAAATGAAGACGCAAAAAGATTTAGCACCTGAAATTCCCGCACTTGGAACGTGGGGCTTAGAATGGCAGTTCATGGGCACAACCATGGGCGACACACTCACTTACGTTCATGGTACGCCTAGGCTCTTTGTCAAAGAAATCTGTCAAAATCTTGATAATAGCTGGAATACGCGACCCTGATCCAACAACTTCAACAGAATGAATATTCTCCTGACTCAAACTCGCTTAAGCAAGGGCTTTCTCCAAAGGTCCTTTAACCCACTCCAAAATGGGAACGCTTATCTGCTCAAACTCTTCTCTCTTTATAAAACCCCTCACGTCCTTTTCATCCATCAAACACTCAATATTCATTGGAGCGTCAGGGTTAGCGCTGAGAACCTTCTTTAACTTCTCACATGCTGCTCGGAGCCTGATACAGGCCCTGGCATTCTGATACACGTCCATTTTGTACTCGTCCTTGAACTTAGCAGCTACGTACTTAAAAAGAGCTTCATCAAAATCTCTTCCACAAGAGACCGATCATAAGAATGAGCCAATATCTTCAGTTGTCCCTTTTTGTAACCAGCAATGCACACCTGCATGCTTGTATGCCCCACATCAACAAAAGCCACATTAATTTGATCACTCTCCGGCAAGTCTCTTATAGATACCATAAGACAACGCAGTAGCAATTGTCTCATGGAACACGAGCACAGGATGCAAGCCAGCTATTGTAGCAGCATCCAACATCGCTCTCCTCTGAAGATCATTGAAGTAGACCGGGATCCCAATGCAACAATCAACAACTGCCGCATTTAGATTCTTCTATGCAATGCTCTTCAGGTTGGACAGAATCATCGCAAGAACTTGGGTCGGAGTAGATGTTCTCAGTTCACCTAGGTAGTTTGCATGGATCAATAGAGACTCATCTGGTCCGTCAGTTAACTTAGACGAGAAGGACTGGATATCCCTCTGTACCGCAGGATCTGAAAACTTCCGACCTAGAGGACGCTTGATCTGTGAGACCGAATTCTTAGGGTTCGGACCGAATTCTTAGGGTTCATAGTAGACGATGCAGCACCTGCAGTCCCAACAAACGCTGCTTCTCGCCGAAACAGACAATGACAGGGGTCACACGCTTTGATTCATCATTCAGTACCACATCGATGCCCCGTTGCCTTGCCACCGCAACAATGCAGCTCTCGTTCCCAACGTCAAATCCCACCACGCTCATTTTGGCTACCAAATATGCTCAGAAATCTGAAATCAAAGAAGCAGCTCTCAGTCAGACGGATCCCAAAAGTTCAATGAAAACACATTTATGCTTAAGAAAAATAGACCAAGTGACACTAAGACACTGCTCTAATAATCTAACCTTAGCTCCAATCAAGCAACACGACCTAAGGATTTGACCTACATGAGATTGGTCGAACAATCTAACAAAACCACAGAGAAGAGCTAAACAATTAAGGATTTTGCACAGAGATAAGCAGGATTCGGATCGTACCAAGAGTAAACCTCGAAGCAGGTGGGAAGGGGCTGCTTGGATCAAGATTTACCACCTTCTCGTCGTCGCCGGAGCAGATAAATTTTCCCTCGCAATGAAGCGGAGTTGAGAGGGGTGAACGAATTTCAGCGTCCACCGAGACCGACGCGCTTTTTCTAGAACCATCGCCTCCCCGAGGATTAGCGGTCCATGGAACACAGGAAGAGCAATCGTTTCCGGTACATAGCTGTCGATCGAACATGTCCCTCTTGATTGGCGGTCAGGATTGGCGATTGGAGGTGTCCAGAGTTTCGCAACGGTCAGCCAAGCACGCCAACACGCGGCGAAGACGGTGGGGCCGTACCGGTGAGCGTCGCTTTGCTGAATCAGCGCTGCTAATAGTACTCGTTTATTATTCACACGTATCTACCCTGCTCTCTTATTGGGGAGAAGGGAGATGATTTGGCGGGAACTGCGGGAGGGCTTCATGGGGAAGAACTTTTGTTCTGACTTAAACGGCGGTTGTGAGAATGTAGTGGAATGGTGGAGAGGATCATGCAATTAGACGGGCGTTTATGTAATATTATAATTTTATTGGCTCCCATAGAAAAAATTAAACATAAATTTGTATTTTTTAAAGTAAGATTACAAGGTAGAAGAAAAGTAAAGAAATCCGTATACCAATTCCCACGATAACAATGATCAAACTATGCAAACACAGTGAATTATTTCATGGTCAAAAGAATGTTTGATGTATATATCTCGACTCGAACAGTAACAGTACAAGCATGAAGCTCAATGAATAAGGTAAGTAACGAGCAGAGCCAGAAGCATCAGCACATAAGCTATGCCTTGATCGATCGCCATGCCATCGCTGCTCATGGGCGCTGGAGCCTCTGCCTGTCCCCGCGCAAGCTTCGTGAGGCTCGAAAAGAAAAAGAAGAAGAAGCAGAAGGAGAAGAAGAAGCCGCCAGCACGAACAAAGGCCATCTTAATTTGATCTCTGAAGCATATAGTAGTGATACTCGCAGATTGAATGAGCTTCTTCGCCGAGTGCATATATAGAGTTTGGAGAGGAATGCTGGTCGTCGACGGCATCGGAAAGCCGGCGGCTTGTTTCAATTGGTTTCTAGCAGGGAAAAGGAAAGATGAGGACGTTTCTTAGAAATTGAGAAGGTTGGTCAGCGGTCAACGTTGAGGGTTTTGGTTGGGATTTGTTTAGGCGGCACGTGGTTCCTCTCTAGATGAATTGTGGCGGAGTTCAGTCGAAGAAGGTTCGTGGAATTTTGACCGTCCGGCGCCGGCCGGAGATTATCTGTCCGCGTGGAAATGTTTCGAAGCGTACCAAATGGAAATTGCGCGGATTATTCATGTGACCAGTTTTTTTTTTATAGATACCAAATTTCTGGAAGCAAATTTTATTTTGCTCCTTATATTTACCTATAATTTTTCATGTGAATTTTTAGGGCCAATTTGAACAAATCCCAATTTACTCGAGACAGCCCGATCACGGACAGAAACGAAGCTGAGCGGAGAAGATTCGAAGGAAGGGAGAAGAGAAGCAAGAACAAGGTACTTGATTCGCTACTTTAACAGTGTCCTAATGACGATTGCTTTGTCCCCGGAGTTTCGCTGCTAGGGTTCTTCGCTTAATCCGCTCTAGAGTTACAGGAGCGTTGTGTCGTCTAGGGTTTTGCTTCTGATACGCTGCTCTTCTAGACGGATACGCTATTCTTATCCTTCCTGTAGTAGTTCTTTTGATAGTTCCGTTGATGATTGAAGCTCCGTGGAGATAGTTATAGTACTAGCCCTACTTCGGATGGATTTCCTGTCTCCAAAACTTAATAGCTCCCTCCGGCTTCTATTATTATTGGGCTCGTACGTGGATATTGGAGAGCCGAAGACAGCGACCAGTTCTTGGTATCACTCATTTGTCATCTTTTTTTTCAAAGGGAAAAAAAAAAAAAAAACAATACTTAAAATAGCATTTTACGGAACTGCGTACGTTTGCCGAACTATGCTGTAAGTTTTCATGTTACCCATTTCTCATACCTAAGTTTATAATTCCCAAAACGCTTAACACATTCTCATCGTGTCCCTCTTTTATAAACAGTTGACTGTTTGTTAATGAGCTGTCTGACTATTAGAAACAATCGAGTGTACTAGTTAATTTTTAAATTTACTATTGTGATCAGCAGTCAACTGCGCATCATCAACGGTAAATTTTCTGTACTCCCGTAGAACCATTACGTAGCTTATTGTGCTAATTTCAAAAACTCATAACTCTCTATTTAAATTATGAAATTCATATATGAGAGCATGATTATACTCAAGATGATATAAATACATAAATTTGAGTTGAAATGTTTCTAAGGTGTCTAAAGACATTAACAAGTTTGAGCCTTAGGAGCTTCAGAATCACTTCAAATCATTACTTGAAAGCCTTCTGAATGTTCTGAATGTAATCATGTTCTCAGACTTAGACTCCACAAACTATTAAGATATGTAAGTTTTTGAAATTTTCACAACCTTAAGAAAATTTAGCATAAGTTTATTAAAGAGTATAGGCCTCTCATACTTACTAATACCACCAAAGGGTTTTTAAAATTTTCTTAGTTCAAAATTTTAAAATTCTAAATACTATAGAACCATCAACGAGTTTTGGTCAAAACTCGATAAAGGAATTAGGAATTTCAAAATCACTTCAAATCATGACTATCACACTCCTGGGAGCCTCCTAAGTGTAATCATACCCTCATACCTCGGTTCCACAGTTAAAATTTTGAGATGCGAAGTTTTGAGACATTCACAAGACAATCTGACACAAACTCGTTAAAGGACTTAGGCTTATCAAACTTGCTCACGAACATCACCAGAGGATTCATACACTCCCTTGGCCTTGGTTCAGACCATGTTAAAATTTTGAAATTTTGAACATTATAGGGGCATCAACGAATTTTGACTAAAACTCATTGATGAACTTAAGAACCTCAAAATCACTTTAAATCAGAACCATTACACTCATGAGAGCCTCTTGAGTGTATTCATACCCTCAAACATATATTTCATAGTCTAAATTAAGATATATGAGTTTTTAAAATCTTCACGACTTTAAGACAATTTAACACAAGCTCATTAAAGGGTCTAGATTTGCCATACTTACTCATCAACACCACCAAAGACTCTATAGGAGCATCAATGAATTTTGGCTAAAACTCGTTGATAAACTTAGGAACCCAAGAATCGCTTCAAATCAGGACCATTACACTTATGGAAGCCTCCTGAGTATAATCATGCCCTCAAACCTATATTTCATAGTCTAAATTGAGAGATATAAGTTTTAAAATCTTCACAACTTTAAGACAATTTAGCACAAACTCATTAAAGGGTATAGAATTGTCATACTTACTCATCAACACCACCAAAGAGTTCCTAAGACTCCCCTGGTTCAAATTATATCAAGATTTTGAAATTTTGGACACCATAGGGTCATTAACAAGTTTTGGCTACATAATTATCTTAAGGTCAAGAAGATTTCAAAAACTCACATCTCTCAATTTAGATTGTGGAATCTAAGTATTAACACATGATTACGCTTAAAAGACTCTCAAGAGTTTAATGGCCCTAGTTTAAAGTGATTGTTCCTAAAGTCACCAGTGAATTTTGGCCAAAACTCACTGATGATCCTACAACAATATTAATCAAGTCTTATCTCACTAAGTGAAATTGGCAATCTGAACCCTTCTATATCATTGAGCTCTATTACCTACTACATTATCATCTATATTTAAATAAATTTTATCTTGTTTTATAATTTCTAACTAAGTTTTTTTATCTTCCTCTTACTCGTTTGAGACGCATATTTGTCATAATTTTACATCGTCTAACTGCAACATTTATTGGTTGTCTAAGTATATGTTCATACCTTCTTGAAAATGTCTCCTGAAATTTTTCCCCTCAATAGATACAACTCCGACTTTCTATCTAATGCTTTCATTTCTTATCATGTCTATCATCGTATGTCCACACATCCGGCTTAAGTATGACTGATTTAGGCTCTTTAATAAGCTCATGTCAAATTGTCTCACGGTTGTGAAGATTTCAAAAGCTCACATCTCTTGATTTAGGTTATAGAGTCTAGTTCTGAGAGCATGGTTATACACAAGAGACTCCCAAGAGTGTAATTGTCATGCCCCGGGGGTATAGTTCTTGGTACCCCACTCAGTAACAATATAATCTAAGAAACCATAAGAATCATCTAAACCAGTAAAATTATCAACTGTATGTATATATCATATGCTTCATACATAACAAAACTGTACAGATAACTTGACATATGGACCAAAACGTAAAGACAATGAAACAGAAATAAAACAAACCGGGAATCAACACGTTGAGATCTCTGAGCAACTCTATATAAGGCCAAAATCAACTATAATACCAAAAGGACTCTTGTGCTTGCAAAACTGGAGACCAAAGAATGCAGACAATCAATCAAATGTTGAGTGGGTATCCAAAAAGATGTGCATGAATTTACTCTTGTTTAAAAGATCAAAGAAGAAAAAGTAAATTACATTATCTTGTTACAACTTTAAGTTCTTTTTTAAGTTCTCAATTAATATACATAATTGTATATTTATAATCATCTAATCTTTGATAAGTTAGAATTAGAATTTATCTTTATATGTTCTCATTAATTAAAATAAATTCTCAAGTCTTACTTTTAATAATCAAATATATATAGTTCAACCATGATATGATATCAACATGAATAAATATTATAAATCTTGTGTGTCAGCATGTATATCAATAATTTAGCATGTATATCAATAATCTAAAGTTGATAAATCAACTAAAAATGAATAACAAAGTCAATATCATCAAAATATAATAATATCATAAATAAGTTAAAAGCCTCCTTAAAATATAATACTGTCACATACATTATCTAACGTACAGACTAAAAATCCTCACCGGTGGAAGATATAATAAACACTGACTTCGAGCGATCGCACTACCACAATAACATGTAGACGGTCAAGTACTCTAGACTGCGAGCGACCACGCTACCACAATAACATGTGGATAATTCAATACTCTGGTATAAAACTTTGGTATAAAGTGTGACTCAGAGTTTGTGCTTTTTAGTATTTTCTATTTATATTTTATTAAATTATTATAACAATTCTCTTTTATATCAAAGGATCAATCAAGGTAACATTTTTTTCATAAAGTTTATTAATTTATCATCATAGATCTTAGATAAAAATGTACAAGTATCAATGATATGAAGAATCAAGAAGCATGGATCAAGTAAATTTAAAAGACTTATATCAATAGAAGAGTAATTCAGAATATATGTTTAATTTTTTTTAAAACACCTTTTCCCATCTTAATTCTCATATGAATTCATATGTGAACATGAAATAATATCAATTATTTACCCTCCAACCATTTTATTTTTTTAACCTATTTCACTATTTATAATATCATTTTAATCCCCTTTTGAAAATAATTATACAAGCATATATAATATCATTTATTTTTTTATTCATGCACAATGATAAATGTATAAGAGTATCTGTGCTCCACTTAACCTCGTATCTACAAATATAATATTAAATACTCAAAATGATACTCAATAAGAATCCTGATATAAAATCTATATAATATCTGCAACGGTAGGATAACTAGTCGTTAACCCAGGCATCCGCGATTTGATCCCCAGCTACGGCGCATTTTGCAGGAATTTTTTCTCCAAATGGGGCGCGAACCCTGGGACGCTGGGCTTCTAGACTGCCCACCGCGAGCGCTTCCCGATTTACCCTGGTGACCGGTGGGAAACTTCCGTGGAGTCGGGCCGGATCCACTCAGGGGCGGCTTGCCCCATTTAAGAGCGATTGATTGTCGGGCGGGCGAGCCTCCTAGGATGACCCCCTATGGCCGGTCAACAGGACCAGACAGATATACGGAGCTGCAGGGTAAGGCGAACGAAGATAATTATACGATCAGAATCATTTAATGACGATTAGACTCAACTGGGTACGAAAAGATACACAAAATCCCCTTATTATGAGGAAGAGACATTCGCTATAAGCACGCCCTCCCAGGACATCAAGCATTAATGCTGATAACAGGCTGACAACATAGATAGGTGAGTGACCGCTTGGCGGCCCAGCCAAGCCCTCGGGAAAACTAAAGCTGCCACAAGATTGAGTCTGCCACGAGATTGAGCTTTTATGAGAAAGGATAGCCAAGACAAGACGGGGGTTCGCCCACCCTATATCAGGGTCGCCTGATGCTCTGAGGAGGGGATTGGATTTTTGTGACCTCAGAACCTCTTTGCTCCCTCATCTCTAACCTCGTTTCGGCTCTGAGCCCTTTGACCCCCTTCAGGCCTTCGATCTGACAATAAGTCCCCTTGCGACTCGCCCGTCTTGCTGTGTCGCCTGAGCGAGACCCTTCTCCGCTTGTCGATAGGATCAAATTTGGCGTCGTCTATCGGAATCTCTGCCTGATCGAAGAACGAAAATGGGTGACTCCAATAAGGTGACGCTTACCCTCTCACAAGAAGATTTCGAGTTGCTGGTTGTCGCTAAAGCTTAGAAGCTAGCAGCGCAACAGAAGACCGACGACCGTCCGACTCAGGAGGGTCCATCTGAGGCGGCTGCCCGGGTTGGAACGGAGGGTGAGGCTCATCCGGGCGGTAGCCCCTACTTCCCCCGCGCATTCTTTGGCCAGCGGAGGGTGCAGATCAGTCCGACCCGCTGGAGGACTCTTCTAGTCGCGCGATGCTCAACAAGGGGAAGACGTCGGCTAACTAAGCTCCATTCGACCGCACTGAGTTTCCCTTTTCTTGCCGCATTATTCAAGAATCAGTCCCCACGCATTTTCGGCTTCTATCTATCCCAGAATATGGAGGAATTACATACCTAAAAGAGCACCTGATGAAGTTCAAGAATGTTGCTCTGCTGCATCAGTACACGGACGACATTAAGTGTCGAATGTTCTTGACCACCTTCACCAGGCCCGCTCAGCGCTGGTTTGACAGACTCCCGGAGGGATCCGTACAAGACTTCGCAGATTTCAAAAGTCTCTTCCTATAGCATTTTGCGAGTAGCAGGAGGCATCACAAGACCAGCCTCAATCTCTTTGCCCTGAAGCAAGGCCCGAGGGAGTCCCTGCGAACTTACATCAAGAGATTTAACCAGGTTGCGCTTGAGTGCCCACTGCTACTCCTGAAGTGATGATCAACGCTTTCTCCCAGGGTTTGCAAGAGGGGGAGTTCTTTCGGTCATAAGAAAGACCCCGAAAGATTTTGATAGCCTCCTGGGCAAAGCTGTTAAATACATGAACGTGGAAGAGGCGCAAGCTACCAGGCGCAAGGAGGTCAGGCCCCCGCCCGTGACACCCCTAGCCAGAAGATGACTCCTCCTGGAGGACCCCTTCGTAGTCCCCGAGCCATCGGACAGCGGGCGGGAACTGAACGTGGTCTAGTCCAACAGGTGGCTCAAGGATGTACCCCCAACAGATGGCAACCCTACTATTCGTTTCACCACAACCATACCCACAACACTCAGGATTGTTGGTAGTCCGGGCGGGGGCAGATTCAGCCCAGCCGGGGAACCCCCCGAAAAGCACCTCAGGGAGGAGCCCGACGCCGAGGAAGGACGCAGTCGGGAGAGTGTGAGATGGATAGTCGGGCGGCTGCCCCAGCAGCTAGGCGGTTGTTCTAGTCCTCCAGCCCTCCCGAACAAGGAGAAGTGACCGAGCAGGTAAACTTACAGAATGTAGTACAGGGCTCGGTCAATGTCATCTCTGGTGGTCCCACTTATGGGGACTCCAATCGAGCCCGGAAGTCTCAAGTCAGACGCCTAGAGATCCACCAGGTGGGAACAAGTCCTACTCAAGCCAGAGGACCACAAATCAGTTTCGGTCCACAAGATTTGCAAGGCATGGAAGTTCCGCATGATGGCGCGTTAGTCATCACTGCTGTCATAGCTAACTACCAGGTCATCGGACCATCGTGGACACTGGTAGTTCGGTCAATATTCTTTATAACAAAGCATTCGAGCAGCTGCAGATTGAGGTCAGTGAGTTATAGCCTGTAGCCTCTTTGGGTTCACTGGAAATGAGGTCCAGCCGACCGACCAGATTATGCTGGCCAATTCGCTCAGAGAAGAGCCCCTGAAGAGAACTCGGTGGTCGACCTTCCTAATAGTAGACACATCATCCGCCTATAATGTCATCCTGGGGCGGTCAACCCTCAACGAGTTTAGGGCGGCGGTGTCTACTTTTATCTGAAGGTTAAATTTTCGGTCGGCGACCAGGTAGGAGAAGTAAGAGGCAACCAAAAGGTGGTGCGCTGATGTTACGTGGACGACGTCCGGACGGAAGTACGAAAGGCGTTTCGAGCGCCACCGACCAGCTGCAACATGGTGCAACCCTCTCCTGGGCTGAAACGAGGGAGCAAAAGGAGGAGGTTCGGCTCCTCCTCGACCTAGAAGAAACGAAGGTAAAGATAGCACCAGAGCTAGACCCGGACCTTAGGCAACAACTGGTAAAGTGCCTAGCGAAAAATCAAGATGTATTTGCATGGTCTGTCTGGGATCTAAAGGGTGTCCGGCCAGAAGTCATGGAGCATCAGTTGCATGTCTACCCTGATGCTCAGCCTGTGAAGCAACAGAAAAGAGACTTCAGTCCTGAGCAGAACAAGATAATCCAAGCCGAGGTGGACAGGCTCCTAGAGGCGGGGCACATTCGGAAAGTGCAATTTCCAGCTTGGTTGGCCAATGTAGTGTTAGTGTCCAAGCCAAATAACAAGTGGAGGGCCTGCAAAGATTTCCGAGACCTCAACCGCGCGTGTCCTAAAGATTGTTAACCACTTCCTCGGATCGATCAGATGGTGGACTCCACTGCTGGAAGTGAACTTATCTGCATGTTGGATGCCTATCAGGGATATCATCAAGTGTCGTTGGCTCCTAGCGATCAGGAAAAGATCAGTTTTATTACATCTGAGGGCACTTATTGTTATACAGTTATGTCATTCGGACTGAAGAACGCAGGGGTCACGTATCAATGGTTGATGAATAAAATATTCAAGGAGCAGTTGGGAAGAAACATTGAGGTGTACGTGGATGACATCCTTATTGAATCCCTCCGGGCGGCAAACTTGATAGCAGATGTGGAGGAGACCTGTCGCACCCTTAGAAGGTATGGTCTTAAATTAAAACCTGCCAAATACTTGTTTGGAGCAAAAAGTGTCAAGTTCTTGGGTTACATTCTGACTGAGCAAGACATCGAAGCCAACCCTAGCAGGGTGAAGGCTCTGCTAGACATGCCACCACCCGAAATCTGAAGGAAGTTCAACGGCTGACTGGGAGGATCATGGCTCTCTCTCGCTTTATTTCCAGGTCAGTCGACTGCAGTTTGCCCTTCTTCAAGACCTTGCGCAAGGCCACTAAGTTCCAACAGGATGCCGAATGTAATCAGGAGTTTGAAGAACTGAAGTCTTATCTTACCAGTTTGCCTATCTTGGACAAGCCCAATAAGGGAGAGGTTTTGTATGTATACCTCTCGGCCACGGAGGGGGCGGTGAGTGCTGTGCTTGTAAAACAAGGGGAGGCTGAGCAACAACCCATTTACTTTTTCGTACACCTACTAAAGGAAGCCAAGTGTAGATATAACACACTTGAGAAGTTAGCTTATGTTGGTGCAAGATGCATCAGTGATGTCTTCCTCTAGTGTTTTGATGTTTAACAATATACTTAAGTTAGTAATAAATATTAGACAAGGTAAGGGTTAGTCAAAGTGATCAAGGGTTAAACAAAACGAGAACTTATGTTTGGTAGGGTAAACCCAGGTTCGATCAGGTTGACAAAGGGTTAGCTAAACAGGATCTGATGTTTAGCAGAAAACCCAGGGTTGGTCAGTTAGACCAAGGAGTGAGCCAAACAGAACTTGATGTTTGGAGGAAGAGAAGTCTAGTCAGGATTAATATGACTAGCAAAAGAAGTCTTTATCAAGGTGAAGGAAAGTCCTAGTTAACCTAGGCACGAAGTGTTGACCTGCAGGGTTGAGCACTAAGTCCTGGCCGAGGGCTGGGTACCTAAGACCTGACCGAAGTTTGGGCACCGAAGTCTTGGCTTGAGGAATTGGGCACGAAGTCCTGGTCGGGGATTGGGCAACGGAGTCTTTGCCGAGCGGGGATCACGGACATAAGTAGAGACGGGTCGAGGATCAGACTTCTCGAGATCCGAGTTCTCGGAGGCCGAGCTCGAAGTCTTGGTCCGAGGGATCGAGCAACCTAGCTGAGCGATGAATAAGGACAGAAGTAGAGACGGGTCGAGGTTTGAACGTCTCGAGATCTGGGAGTCTCGAAGGCTAAGCAAAAATCCAACCGGTGGTCCCGGTTGGCAAAAGTAACTTCTCCATGGTGAAGTAGGTTAAGGCGCGTTCCCCGGGAAAGGGAACATTAGGCGTCAGTTCAACCTAGGGTTTCGCGTGAAATCCAAAGTCAGAACCTGTAATTATATATTTTTATCTTGTGTTTGTCTATCTTGCAGGTACCTGGAGTTGAAGGCGAGATAGGTGAGCAACGCAAAGAAAATAAGGCCCGAAAAAGACCTTCCAGGGCGGCCCCATGACCTAGGCGCCCTGGAGTTGCCAGGCGCCTGGGAAGGCTGCTTCCTAGGTTGGGATGGCCAACACAGGCGCCCCCATAGCCCAGGCGCCTGGGAAGGAGTCCTTATCAGCATTACGAACTTCGCGAGTACAGATAAATTTTTGACTGTACTGAGGTGCCCCAAAGGCCTCTAGGGCGCCGCCTTCATGTGGCGGTTTCCTGTCGTCCATGTGTCTTGCCCCTATTGCACACAGGCGGGCGGCTTCCTTCGTATAAGATGGGGAGGCGAAGACATCTAGCCACCTTCCGGCTCCATTGTTTGGTGAACTTCGTCTTTGTCTTCTTCCCTAAGGATTTCTTTCGCGTAAGTCTTCTGCCTCCTTCTTGTCTTTTTTTCTTAGGAACCATGGAGGGCTACCAAGCAGAGTGGTATGAGTCTGCTTCTTCGAGAGTGAGACCGGAGGCTTTTCAGACAACCATTAAGACTTACGACATTCCAGCTGAGATTGCGATGGTGATCCCAAAGTAGTCCAGACGCCGGTAGAACCTCCCAAAGGTTTCTTCACCTTTTTCCTAAGGCAAGTGGAGTTAGGACTCCGCTTTCCCATTCCTCCTTTCTTCATGAATGTGACCTCTTATTTTGATATATCTCTCCATCAGATGGCTCCCAATGCCTTTGCTCAGATGGGCGGGGCGTATATTATTTTTAAACTTTTCGACATCCCCCTGACCCTTCGCCTTTTCCATTCCTTCTTCGTTCCGATTGGCTGGCGAGGAGCCTTTAGATTTTCAACGCGTCCTAGCCATAGGTTCTTAAGAGAGTTCCCTTCTTCTCATAAAGGGTGGAAGGAGAAGTTTTTCTTCATTCGATTGCCTGAGCGACCCTTCAGTCCTCTCCGCTGGATGGATGACTTGCCTGCTCCCCCCGTACTGGGGGATTCTCAACAAAGTCCAGCCTACCAGCGGCCTAGGTTTGGTGCAGAGTGAGAAGCTCATGTACCGAGCGAGCCTTAGCCCTAAAATCACTCGTATTAGTCCCAACATTGGTAAGTTCATATTTTCCCTCTATGCATGTTAATTCTGATTGATGTTAGGTTGCTTGGCTGTTACAGAGGAAATCATGCTTTCGAGGGCGCTTCACCGACTTATCAAATGGAAGGAAATCAACAAGGAGGCTCTAGATCCTCCTCCAACCCCTCCTGGTTCGCCCTCTGCTTCAGCCGAGCCCTCGGCGGGGACTACTGAATCACCCAGTGAGTATGCCGCGCCAGAATGGGCAGAGGCTCCTGCTGTGCCTCCGCCATTTGTCGGCCAAGGGACTTCTGGTCTGTCGGTTGACCCGGAGATGGGCATCCCTTTGGGGGATGCCCCGCCTCTGGTTGCTGTCCATACGGAGGAGGCCACAGAGGAATCGTCGTCCCTCACTGCCCATCAACATCCAAACTCTCTAGTCGGCAGAAGAGTAGACTCCCGGAAGGTTTAGGCCCCAAATAAAAAAGGTTGCGCCCAGTGGCCCCTGCACACTTCCATCTATTCCTAAGGAGGATGTTCCACCTTCCGATGGTGAGGAAGCTATTCCTCTATCTCCACCTTTTCCGTCGACTGCCACTCCAGAGGCAGGTGGTCAGGCCTCCGGCTCTTCTTCGGTCAACCCTGTCAAGGTCACGAAGGGTAAGTAAGCATTGCCCACCTAATATCGAATGCAGCTTCACCACCTTCGCAAAAGGCTAGATGCAGCATTGGAGGCTTCCATGCAATCTTTCCCCCAGGTGCAGTTGAAGGAGGTCCCTGTCAAGGGTCTTTCTTCCGAGGGGACTTCCAGCTCTGAAGAGGATGACTCCGGCCCCTCTACATTGCCACCTGGAGCTCCCACTGTCCAGCCACTTCCCCCGCGTAGGGGCTCATTGCCTTCAGGAAGCCGGGTTGACACCCCGAGGTCTCAAGGAGAGGAAGTCACTCGAGTCTCTACAGGGCCCCTCACTACCCTCCATGAGTCCCTTTTAAAGGTGTGTGTTCCAGGTACATGGGCTATTTTCTTGCATGCTTTATAATTCCTTGGTGCAATGATAGGCAGTGAAAGACTGCCTGACAGCCGACCGTGGCTTGTACGGCTAGCCAAAGATTGAGGTCTTGACCCGACGGGCACTGAGAGCAGAGGCCGCAGCTGACCACGAGCACAAAGCTGGACTTATGCAAGCGGGGGTCAGCAGAGCTCTCTGAGCGAAGGTGGAGCATTTGCTGGACACCCTACTGGCCAGGGAGTCTTCCCTACAGAGTTTCCGGCACCGGGAATGTTTCGCGTCTGAGAGGGTTGTTGTCACGCCCCGAGACCCAGGAGACGCTGTTCCAATATAAAATCGGACAGCACCTCCCCTGTCCAGCGGACAATTTACACATACATACAACATAATAGACATCACCACGCAGTTTAATTGGCCTCAGGCCTCAAAATATATATATAGACACTACGAAAACCATAACACAAGGTAAATCATACCTGACTGCGGACCGGTCCGACTTACGACGAAACCACCAATACACAAACCCCTTAGGGTACAACAACACTCCCCAGACATATACAAATCCAATAAACAAATATGAAACATAAGCCCTACCAAGTACAAAACAAACTATATCGTCGCGATGGGTAGGGACTGGCTGCTGGGCTCTTCTGGCGACTCCAAGTATCTCAACCTGAAATAAAAACATATATGGCAACGGGGTGAGTCCATAACTCAGCGAATACCCAACAGATATGCATAGTATGTTATAATAACAATAGGAGTCTACGCTGATACAGTCTCATATCAACAGTAGGGAAAGACTAGTACTGAACATACTGAGGTAGATACATACCTGAATCCATCTAACCTGTAAAGGGGGTAAGAAATACCAATGGAATACCAATAGATATATAATCTCAGATAATAGTCTCCAGAATATGCATGTCAAACAAGTGCAGAAATCAAGTGCAGCAAACAATGCACGATGCAAAATATGCACATGGTGCAATGCCATGGTCACCCACTAACTCCAGTCAAGCCACCGAGACAGGCGATACTGTGTCGGCCGAGTGGGTAGAGCCGTGACACTGTCAGCACTCTGCCATCACTACTCCTGAGTGACCGAGTGGACAGGATGCTGGTGGAGTAAACACTCCGCCCCATATATATATGGGGGAGATATCTCTCTCATCTTCTTTGGTCTATGGGTAGAGAAGGGATCCCTGCCTACTACCACGCTCCGAAACCACTACCCATGAGCGGACGAGCGGAGCAGTACAGAGCAAATGCACACACCCAGCGGTATCCACTAACCCATGAGTGGCTGTGTGTGCATATCATGTGCCGGAAGACGATTAGGCTCAACCACAAGGGAGTCGTTGATCGCCGGCATGCAACAATGCAAGGATGGTGTATGATAGATACACATACCTCCCTCCCCAAGTCCTCAGTATACTAAGTCTCAGTCTGAAATCCTATAACAGGAAATACAGGTAACCTACAAGGTATACTGGCCGAAATCTACAGATCTCTCAATGTCAAACACAAGAGATACCTCACGATATCTAAGCATACATATAGATATGACAATACCTGATACTGTATGAAACTAACCGCATAATATCTCAGGGTTAAACAACAAGTATCTAGAACAAGCCTAATAACTCAGGGATAACTAACAAGTATCCAGGACAGGCATAATAACTCAGGGATAACTAATAAGTATCCAGAACAGGCATAATAAATAAGGAATAGCGTATAATCTTACTGCTATCTATAACAGTCTATGCATAATAATATGACAATATCAAAAGAGATAAGTCAAAGGGTACCCGCCTCCAAAAGAGAGTAGAAGTCCGTATCAAATGAGAACTTCCCGTCCCGAAGTCCAAAAGCGATCAATGTCCTGTATCAACGGACATAATTTTAGCTATCTTAACAATTATCAAGTAGCTAAACAGATCCCTAAACCATATCAGGGTTAACCTAATTATCGTAATCATTTAATTATCCCAAATTAGATGATTAGCATAAGTTTTCGCAATTGGGTTCAAACTTAGATTTAGTTCAACCCTAAACAAGATCCAATCCAACTCAACATTAGAACCAAACCAAAATCACAATACCATAGCCCACAGCTAAGAGATATATCAGGATCAACAATTAACCCCAACTCAAAGCAAAACTCAATCCCAAACAAAATCCATATCATTTCATCATCCCTGTACCACTCAGCACAACCACAACAAGAAAATCTTAATCCAATTAACCTATTACCTATTCAAGCTCACGGCACAATTGAAAACCAAGGAGATTAGGCTGTTCATTCAAACTCCAAGATCCTAGAACTGAATTAATCTCCTAATTGCAGCTCATGGTTGAAACAATTGGTAAAACTATTCCAATTATCAATCATTGATCCATTACCTAATCCTTTTAATAAATCATTCCTTGTTATAATCCAAACCACCAGGTATTACCAGACAAGAAAACACCACTTGATCAATATACAGAAACTGGATTACAACCAAAAACCCATGCATGGCAGTGGCTTGAATCCCATAACAACACAATTCCAAATCCAACACAGCAAGGAAACCCAAAGGAAACCCAATAGCATCTTTAGAACAACACGAACAACACAAACAGAGCATCATCGGTGGACAACACTGCCACATCACAGGATCAAACACAAATCCTAATCTCAAATCAACAATCAAGAACTATCATCTAAATAGGAATCGGAATACAACACCAATCCAATTCAAAGCCTCACAGCTTCAGTCCATCATGGCCAACAGATCAAACATCACTCACATGAAATGACACCAATCGTAGCTCACGACAGGGACAAACAACCACAAATCTAAGCAACGATAGAAGAACAAAAACCAATTCAAAGCTCGAATCTCAGTTCATCAATCAACCAGAAAACCAAATGGCAAAGCCCTGCTAGGAATCCCTTACCTTAGACAATCGCCGGATTCCCTCTTGGTGGCGGCCAACTGAAGCGGAGTCAGCGCTTGGCTGCGGCTAGGGCACGCGATGAGAGGAGGAAGGAAAGATCGGCGTCGACCGTGGGCTAGGGCACGCGGAAGAAGAAGTAAAGGAGCGGCGCTGCAGCTAGGGCTCGTGCGAAGGGGAGGAGGGAGGCGTCGGGTCGGCGCTTGGCTAGGGTTCGCGAAGGAGAAGGAGGCAGCGGAGTCAGGCGTTGCTGCGGGCGCAGGGAAAAGAAAAGAGTGACTTAAGTCATTCGCACCTCTTGCATTTTAGCCCAAGATTCATGAACAATTCAATCCGTAACCCTATATTTAGGGTTTTAGCAATCAGCCCCCTTAAAGTTTAGGTTCAGTACACTTAAGCCCTCAAAACTTAAGTTTCAAAGCGGTATAACTCTCTAATTTTAGTTTTGGTCTCGGAAATCATAAATCTTTTCCCAAAAAAAAAAATTTCTGGACCGTCAAAAGTGTCGGATTTAACAGTTGTGGCCATCACCAACGACCTGCTCCGGGTGACTCAAGAGCGGGATCAACTTCAAGTGAAAGAGAAGAAGTTGTCGAGGGATATTCGCCTTCTGAAGGCCTCGGCCGGGAGATTAAATGAGCGTGTCAAAGACCAAGTGCACCAGCTCGCCCAGAAGGAGTCCGACCTCATGATGGCGGCTGATCGCTTGTCTGACTTCGAGGAAGACCTAGCTCAGGCACGGTCGGAAGTATGGGTCGCCTTTGACAGGCTCAAGGAGGCTCTGGCGGACCAAGACAAAATGTTTGCTGAGATAGAGCAGCTAAAGCGTGCCAAGAAGGCAGCCGAGGGCGAACTGTGCAACTCTCGGGCTGCTGAGGCTTCCCGTATTAAAAAGGCCGAGGCAGACTTCAAGGCTAAATTTCTAGAGTCGGATGAATTTGGTGATATCATTACCGGCCAGGTAATGAAGCGCTTGAAGCAAGGCTTCCACGGGGCCATCGACCAGCTGAGGAAGGCCCAACTTTTGCCTCCGGATGCTGACCTGGGTTTCATGAGCATCGACCGAGTTTAGGAAGAGCTCCCGCCCGAGGACAAAGAGCTGTAGGATTATTTGCTACCCGAGAGCTTGGCCCCGTTGTACCCCTTTTGATTATAATGAAAATATTTCTTTGCCTTACTATCCTGAGTATGCTTTTGCGTTTATCTCCTTGTAATATTTATCTTAGTCGTGAGGACCAAGAGCATAGAAGGATTGGTGTTTCTCTTCGACTCCAGGAGCCAGATTGCTGATTGACCTTCTTGAAAAATAGGCATTCCCTCTCAGCCCCTGGGGTAAGGGAGTTAGGGAGCCACTGCTCATCCTCCGCAGCCCCTTGGGTTGGTTTTAGGGACCCAGAATCCCCTGTGACACCAGGTGTCTTCTAGGATTTTCGGGTTTGATCTTGGGTATGGATCTCCCCAAGGTAACCCCGAAGCCCAACTGCTAGACCCACAGCTGTTCATCTGTGGGACCCATGTTGGCACCTTTATCTATTGAGTGTTTGTGGCCTCCGAACCGTCATCTCCGGGCCCCGGGCAATCCATTGAATTGACCCATAAAGGTTTGCGAATTCCCAAACGCCGCAGGGGCATGCCAATCGATGGTGACACAAAAGACGCGATGCTTCAGGATTGGCGTCCATTACTGCTCCTGCGGCGTACTCTCATTAAATGTGAATGGGCAGCCATCTATAAAGGTGAAGGACAACGTGTTTGTTCTCCTCCATCATTTCTTCCCATTCTCATGGACCAGGAAGGGAAAAGAGGTTGCAGCCTGGAGGGTAACCCGGAGAGGGAGGAGGTTCACCGCCCAGAGGGGTGCGAAGCCCCGTCTGCCCAGGCTAAGTCAGGTGCTCCCAGAATCCCCTAAGAAGCGTACAACCTTCCAGTACACCCTCCATCGCCCCCTTCTAATAGGGGTTTTCTGCATCACTGGGGAGCATAGCGGAGATGATATTGCACCTTTCTCGGGAGAGCATGGCGGAGATGGAAACACATGTTCCACCGGAGAGTCCAGAAAAGACATCGCATGCTTCGTCGGGGAGCATAGCAGAGATGATATCATTTGTTTCACCCGGGAGCATCTCCTGGTGGTTCATCTCCTGTCCATCTCAAATGCTCTCCCCCGCCGAATCACTCGCTTCCCCGAGTTTTGGGCATCGGCCATTAGTCGGGCCTGGAGTAGTTTGTCATCCGAGGAGGAATTGTAGCTGTTGCTCCCCCTTCTCTTCCCTTTATATTTTGCAATTCATCTTTATTCTTAAATGTGAGTTGACTGTAAGAGGCAATCAGGGTCTTTGAATGGAACTTTTTCGTCCATGTGTACCCCAAGTTGTTCATGTTCCTCTTTCGTCCGTGAATGGTCATGAGAAGGGAGGACATAGAAGTCCCAGTCGCGGTCGAAAATTCAAGGATCTTGACCATAATAAAGATGGCTCCCCTCTTACCCGCCATTGGAAGACGATTACGAGCTAAGCGACCATGCGGGAATGCTGAAGCAATAGGGGAGAACCCGGGCAAAGGAGTGATCCCCTCTACTAGATCCACTGATTGTATCCCTCATTCTTTGTATTCTATTGAGATGTCATTATCAATGTATTTCTCGTAGAGATGAAGAAAAACACTTGTTACCTCTGATGTGTAAGCGCTTCGAGCAGTAATCAGATATTCTGCTGGTTTCACCTTGTCTGAGGATGCTTATTTCATATCTGGTAGGTTGTGGGTCAACCTTCCGTCCTTGAGCCCCCTCCAATTCCCAGTTAGAGGTGGTAGGGGGTGCGTAGATCTTGGTTGGGTATTCGCAGCATCCAGACCGAGCCTAAGTACCCCCGGCATCCGTAACACCGCGAGACATTAGGATTTTTTTCCTTGGTCGGGCGTTCGCAGCACCCAGACCAAGCCTAAATACCCCGGGCATTCGCAGCACCGCGAGGTATTAGGGTTTTATGCTTCTTGGTTGGGCATCCGTAGCACCCAGACCAAGCCTAAGTACCCCGGGCATCCGCAGCACCGCAAGGTATTAGTGTTTTTATTTCTTCGACGAGGCGTCTGTAGTACCCAAACCAAGCCTAAGTACCCCGGGCATCCGCAACACCGCGAGGTATTAGGGTTTTGTTTCTTGGTTGGGCGTTCATAGCACCCAGACCAAGCCTAAGTATCACGGGCATCTGCAACACCGCGAGGTATTAGGGTTTTGTTTCTTGGTTGGGCATCTGTAGCACCCAGACAAGCCTAAGTACCCCGGGCATCCGCAGCACCGCGAGGTATTAGGGTTTTTGGGCGTAGCACCCAGACCAAGCCTAAGTACCCCGGGCATTCACAGCACCGCGAGGTATTAGGGTTTTTGTTTCTTGTTTGGGCATCCATAGCACCCAGACCAAGCCTAAGTACCCCGGGCATCCGCAGCACCACGAGGTATTAGGATTTTTATTTCTTAGTTGGGCGTCCATAACACCCAGACCAAGCATAAGTTCCCCGAGCATCCGCAACATCGTGAGGTATTAGGGTTTTGTTTCATGGTTGGGCATTCGTAGTACCCAGACCAAGCCTAAGTAACCCAGGCATCTGCAGCACCGCGAGACATTAGGGTTTTGTCGGATGTACTGTCACTTTTGTGATGGCACGTTCCTTTATTTCATGAATTCACTGCAAGACAACAAGAATACATAGACGAGTACATAGTATGTCACACAAATCTTATGGGGGTGACAGGTTGGAGACAGTTGACCTGCTCTGCCTCTTGAGCTTATTGGCCCTGTCCTCCTGTGAATGGTCGCTTCCTCCAGTTAGCCTTCTTGCACCCTCGGGTTTTTCCGGGACTCCGATCTGATTTCCCCAATGTAGCATCGCCGAGACACCAGTTGGTCCCCTTTGACTTCAGCCACTCGGTCGCCTACCAGGGATTTTATCTTCTGGTAGTAGACATAGACCACTGCCTAGAAGATACTGAGCGTCGGGCGCCCCAAGATGGCGTTGTTGGATGAGGGAGCGCCCACGATCAAAAAGGGTGTCCTCCTGGTCCTCTCGAGCAGGTCGCTGCCTAATGATAGCGATAAGGTGATTTGCCCTTTCGGCTGTACTCGATACCCGATGAAGCCGAACAGCGGGGTTGAGACCGGAAGTAGTTCATCATCGTCGATCTACATCTGATCCAGAGCGGCTTTGTACAGGATGTTCACGGAACTTCCTGTATCCACGAAGATGCGTTTGACCTCATAGTTGGCGATGCGGGCAAGGATTACCAGAGCGTCTTCATGGGGGAGCTTCCACCTCTTCCAAGTCTTCGAGACCGAATGAGATCGTAGGGTCGTGATCCTGGCTCCGGCTTGTCCCAATTGTATAGTTCTCCAGACGCTGAGTGTTGGACTTCCTTGCCCGATGGGAATCTCCTCCGATGGGTCCTCCAGAGATTACTCCCACATATCCAGAGGGCGGGGCGCATGCAGGGGCCTTGCCCTTCCTGGGGTCTCTTTCCAAGGAGGGAGACCTGCAGGGTGCAGGCCCCCGGCTCCTTCCCCTTGACCGTGACCGAGAGTCCGAGACTGGTGTCGGGTCTCATTTTCTCCTGACTGCCTCCGTCTGGGAAACATCTTCGCTGAGGGGAATTCCGGCGATACCCCGTCTTCTTCCACTTCCTCCGAGGTTTGGGCTCTGCCTCTTCACTCAATTTTTTCTTCAAGGCATAACACTCCTCGGTAGAATGTGTAGTACTACCGTGGAAGTCGCAGTACTTCATCAGTGACTCTGGCTGCTCGGTGTCCATTGTCTCAACCAGTTTCCGTCTACCAACCCACTGATCCTTCCCCGAGTGAAGGTCTTTTCCTCGGGTTGGAGCTGGGGGTTCCCTTCTTTTGGACCGGGTAACGGCTTGAGGGGGGACTCAGGCTGGTTCCTTGCGACTGGCGAATTGCACCTCCTTCACGTTGACGTGCTTGACTGAACGCCCCAACAGATCATCGAAGCTGGCAGGTGGCTTCTTCACCAATGATCGGAAAAAATCCCCTTCCGAGAGCCCTTGAGTACAGGTGCTGACAAGGATTTCCGATGTCACACTTGGCACATCTTGTGCCACCCGATTGAACCGCTGGATGAACTCCTTGAACGACTCTTTCGGCTTTTGCTTGAGAGCGAATAGATTGTGTGTCGTCTTCTGATAGCGACGGCTATTGGCGATGTGGTGGAGGAAGGCGGTTCTAAACTCCATGAAGGAGTTGATAGAACCTGAGGACAGCCTCTAGAACCATCGTTGGGATGTTCCGGAAAAGGTGTTCAAAAACACCCGACACTTTACACCGTCAGTATACTGGTGTAGGAGTGTCGTATTTTCAAACTTATAGATATGATCCTCCAGATCTGTCTTTCCGTCGTAATCAGCAATCCTAGGCCCGTGAAACTGCTTCGGCATGGGGTCTTCTACCATCTCAAATGAGAAAGGAGTAGAGGGGGCCTTAGGTTTCTCCCTCTTCCCCTACCCATCTTTGTGTTTCAGCGCACTAGAGGCTACCGAATTGGCCTTCTCAATATCTCCGGGAGAGCCTCACCGGTGGTCCGGGGCTGCTCCGGCTTGTCGCCCCGGCGGTGTGACGGACCTTCGCAGTTGGGGGTACGAGATGGAGATTCTGGGGATCCCCTCAGGCACATAAACACCTCGCTGTGAGACGGTTTGCTCGATTTGGTGATGTTTGAGCGCCTCTTTGATGACGTTGGCCACCAAGCGATCCAGTTCCTCTTTTGTCAGGACAATGGATTGTCCCGCCGGCTCTACCATCGGTACTCCTTTTGGTGCTTCACAAGTTTCCCACAACCGGCGCCAAACATGTTTCAGAAGGAATCGACGTCGACGGACTAATCACCAGAGTTTAGCCCACGCGAACGCTGACGCTAGAGGAATAACTTACACCCTGCGAGATTAACACGAGCGTTAAAGGAACGCACCAGAGGTTGTCCGACGGAGTCTACTCCGACGCTCAAGTCAGTGCCTTGATCTAGGAGATGAAAAGAAGGCAAAAAAGATATACGTGAAGTAGAGAGAGCGTACCCCCTTACCAGAGGGGTGGGAGTATCTTTTATACCTAAGGTGGTTGTCTCACAAGTCTCTACGATCTTCGCCACGTCTCCCTAATTGTCGGTTACGGGATCACCTTTGCAACGATCCACACAGTCATTAAGTTCGGACGGTTTGATAATTGTGTGTCATAATTATCCCGTAATAATTCGTGATGATTATCCGTAGATCCGAAGAAAAGGGGGACCGTTACTTGAAGTTGAATGTTTCTTCGGCTCCGCTCCCCCGAAGTGATCTCGGGATCTTCTGGCCCGAGGCGTCCCGGACATTTTGCCTTCCCGAGGTGGTCTCGGGGACCTAACCTCCCGAGGTGATCTCGGGAGTGCGCCTTCCGACTTGATCTCCTAGGTGTGTCTACCCGAGGGGATCTCGAGGGATTTCCTTCCCGAGAGGGTCTCAGGAGTTTCAGAAAAAGAGTCATTCAAACTCGATGTATCTTACCATATAACTTTTTTAACCCAGTGTCACATGGTACTCGACCCCATCAAATAGAATTCAGATAACGTTGATTTAATGTCAAATCTAGATTCTTATTTTAGTATTTAAATTAAAAAGTAAATTTGAATTGTATAAATGGAAGGTGAGAGGAAGGAGAGATTTTTTCCTTTCCAAGAGTTAAAGACAGAGTGGAGAGAGATATTGGAATCACATGTGTTTAAAATATAAAATTAATTTTTATATTCAAAACGCGGCCAAAATTTTTAGGAGAGAGAGATATATTGAAATGACATGTATTTAAAATATTAAAAAAATTATATTTAAAATGCGGTCAAGATGTTTTAGACGTAGGAATTGAGAAAACATGACCCCAACCGTATTGATCATTCTGAAAGTACCTCGCCCGATTTGAAATTTCCCAACTCAACCTGCGCCGTTCCGTAAATCGCTCAAGATTATTTTTATCACCAAAAATATCACCAAAAAATGGGAATTGAACCCGACGTGAATCGAACACGCAACCTTCTCGTCTGGAGTCAGACGCGCTACCATTGCGCCACGGATCCACTGTTGAAGAGTCGCCACAAACTTTATTCTAGTCGTTTTATTAAATCATCTTGCTGACTCTGGCCAATTTATCCGTTTATCACGCTAGACATGCCTTATCTATCCAACAATTAGAATATGATTTTTTTTCCTTAGGGTGAAAGAAAATATCTAAAGAAAAAATAATATGAAATTATCATTTAAAGATATACGGATTTATATTTTAAATCCACTTTTATAAAATCAAAGGATTTTTAAATAATAGAATCAATATTAGAATTCCTACCGGTTCCCACATATAATTAACTTGGAAAAAGAATTATAAAATGAGAATACGAAATCTTACATCCGTTTAAAAAGTTTTTAAACAATAAAATTTTATTTAATTATTATATTTGGAATAAGTTAGTAAATAATAGAATAAAATTAAATTTTTTAATTTGAAACTTATCAAAATTGAATTCAATTCTTATAATTTTATCCTTCATAATATAATATAATTAAACTATGCTGTGTCATATTAAAAATAACTAAATACCTAGAAGTCAAAATTATCCTTCAAACAACCACCTTGAAAAAAAAAACTAAATACCATTTTATCATTCATAACTAGTCTTGCATATGCAAATCCAAACCACCACCAAAGACAACATAGTTTCTCCTAATTGTACGGAGAAAGCTTAAAATAGTAGATTATCCCAACTTTATTACACACAAACTTTAGAAAATACTAGAATAAAAATGGGAAAAACATAATAACACGTGCTTGAGCTCTGGTGGCCGACGGCAACGGTGGATGGACAACAGTAGTGGACGGGCGGTGATAGTGAAGGAGTGGAGGAGGAGGGCCTCAAGTGCAGCATGAGAACACAAAATCTGAATTCAACTAACGATCTAACTAATTAATATAAGAAAAATGATTCGCATGGGAATTTATAGCATGAAATCTAACATGGTGAATGACGTGATACTTTAATTGTAATGATCGATTGATTTACCGTGTCCCATAGGATGTAATTTGGTTTGGGTGGTGATTGGAGTGTCCAGACGATCGAATGTGTATATAAAATATATCACAATATTCTTGTCAGATTTCATGCTGTAAATTTTCGCTGCGGATGATCGCTCTTAATATAAACCCATTGCAACTCTGATACTTAGAGCCAAGCCAGTGCACGTCAAAGCCGCCTTCAACCATTTGCGCTTCACCAACTCCCTCTCTTCTTCTCCTCCTCCTCCTCGTATCCCTTCTCCGGCGGCAGGTTTGGCCAGGTCGTAGAAAACGGAGTAGAGGCTCGCGTAGGCCCCGGAGGCTAGCAAGGTGACGAGAGAGAAGTAGAGGGCGGGGTGGAGGTTCTGCAGTTTTTCGTCGCCGTGGATGGTCGAGTAGATTCCCATGCACGCCAGCATCGGCACGGCCAATTCTCCGATGGTCTTCGAGTTACCAGCGTTTGAAACCCTGGCCTCCACAGTCGCCGCCGT
The DNA here is from genome assembly GCA_024364735.1 of Boesenbergia rotunda. Taxonomy (NCBI): domain Eukaryota; kingdom Viridiplantae; phylum Streptophyta; class Magnoliopsida; order Zingiberales; family Zingiberaceae; genus Boesenbergia; species Boesenbergia rotunda. Next base: position 172,252 of record JAGFNQ010004574.1, on the reverse strand, counting down.
CGGACCACTCCCTCTCCCTGCCCGACCCTCACCATCCCCGCTGCCGCCGCCGTCACTAATGTTCGAGACCGCTATGTCCTCTTCCGCCGCCGCCTCCAGATCCGTCGTCGGTGCATGCGATGGAGGAGGTTGGAGCTCGGCCTGCACGTATAATTTTAAAATATTTATGAGATATATTAATATATTATATATGATTTAATTTTGAGAGTACTAGTTTCTCCGCCGTTAGAAGAGCAGCTGGAAGATCAAATACCTACCTGTAGTTGGTCGCCGATGTTGATGATGACGGAACGGGGATGAGAACCGACAGCGATCCCTTTGTCGTCTTCCCTGACACGTCAATAAATTATGCTTACGTCAGAAGTGGAAAAATAAATAGAAGAGGGTGACGTAAGCCCGTTTCGTCTGTGCTTACGTCACACCACGTACAAAAATAATTAAAAATAGTTATATTGAACTGACTTGGACTTGGAGGAAGAGGAATTGGAAGGCCCCTCGCGGGTGAAATCTTGAAAGGGATAGCGATGAAGTCGAAGGTAGTCTCTCCAGTTTCGCACCGTCTCCTTACTGATGTTGAAGGTCGTCCACAGACTTATCTTCTTAGCCGGATCGTCGGAGTAGTTCTTCGCCTTCTCCACCGCCGGCAGCCCGCGGAAGAACCCCTGCGCCAGCTCCATCATTTGCCGCATCGACTCCTTCGCCACTCCATGATTGGCCACCTAGTTAATGGTATATATGCTTCAATTTATAGTGGATCTGTAATGTGATCGATTAGTGCGCGAGTACTACCCGGAAGAATCCGTGATGCGTGCAGGGGTCGGCGATTTGGGCCGCCATCTGGGAATGGTCCGGCGAGCCGAGGTCGATGGTGTCGTTGCTGACAACCTTGTGGAGGCGCGACCGGTGGGACTCGGGCCGGACATAGCTCGCCGGCAAGGAACCGAGTTGCTGGGGGACGGTACTGGAGAGCAGTTGACTCGCCATCCTAGAAATTAAACAACACGGTGCTGGGAGAAGGAGGAAAATTACGGAGGAGAACGTTCGACTTGTGATGCCGTTTTCTGGGTCACTAGCCCCGTTTTTATAGCAAAATTTTCTTCTCGAAATAAAAATATATACGTAGACTTTGACTTTATTATTATCTTTGGTCAGTTTAGTTTAACCGTAAATTGTAAAAAACTTCTCAATACCCACTTGATCTTTACATATACTCTCCATTTGAATTTTTCTTTGCATTTACTCCCTAATGGATTGAGTATAAAAGAGTAAAAATTAAGTATACATCAGTGAAAATTGAGTATACAGTTTATTGATGTGATAAATACAACCTTACATACTCAAAATTCTAATTTTTATACTCAACTTTTTTCAAATAATATTCATCAAACTGTCTTGTCAATCCCATCAGAAACTGTATGCAAAGAAAAACTTGGGTGAGGATTGTATGTAAAGATGAATTTGAAAATGAGGAGTTTATAAAAATTTTCCCATAGTTTAAACAGACAAAATCAACTGACAATTACGTAAGTAAAAATATATACTTAGAGCTAGAGGAGATTTAATCGAGCCTATAAGCTATGCAGAATAGCTTATAAGTTATTTTAAAATTTATAGACTCTTCGAATATACTTGATAAAGTTTTTTACAAATAACTTATAAATTATCAAAATAAATTATTTGATAGCCTATAAATCATTTTTTAACAAAGTAAGGAAGACTTTATTTTTAAAAAAAAATCTTTTAATAATTTTTTAAAAAATATCCTTATTTATTTTCATTAATCCTCATCTTATCTTCTATAGATTTTTACAAATCTAACAACTCTCTCAATACTAACTTTTTTCTAATTCACTTTGTCATATTTTTTACAAATCTAACACTCCTTTCCATTTATTCTATCCCTGGCGCACAAATTCTAAGACTCAGTTTATCAAATATATTACTGATCAATTTTTAACTATAATTTTTATTTGAAATATTAAAGACATTATTAAATTTTTAAATTTGCCCCTGAGCATAGGTCAGATGGTAGGCAAATAATATTTTTGGTACAATAGTCAAGGGTCGATCCCTAAGAGATGATGACCTATATTTTGAATCCTTTTTGATTCCACTATGTGTCTTCTGCTTATATACCTGTATAAATCTCTCTACATATCTGTGAGACCCTCGAAGATCATTAAGGTAACGAATCTATCATTTTTATTTAATTTTCTAAAATGAAATATCAAATAGTTTTATTTTTTCTTATATAAGTATAAAATTTATTATAAAATTTAAACTAGTTTTACGTGCTTATATATATATATTTATAATTTATACTAAAAATTTTACTGTACAAACTCGTATACACCTAGTGTATTTGATTTTTTTTTTATTTTTTACTTACGATTACCCTAGATTTTTTCTTTTATTTTTTCTTTAATTTTATATTGCTTTTATTATTATTTAGAACGGTCAGCACGAAGTGCATACTAATTACTAATTAAATGACATATTGATCAGAGGCTTAATACCTAGCATGTACGTTTCTGATTTTCTTAATTAAAATTTCAATTTAAATATAATTAAATTAACATCAAAACAAAATTATCGTATGGTTTCAACCAAACCCATTTTCTGAATTTAAAAAAATTGATTTTGTTTTCACGTGAGTAGGAAACTTAAGGCCGAAGTATTGTTTGGTCGGTACTCGATAGTCAAAATTGCCGGCTTTGTGACAGATTGGCATTTAAAAAATAAGAAAAATAATGCCGACACGAAAATGTGATGAAGGATTAACTATTAGGATAGGGAGAAGGGGGAAAAATAAAACGAATTACTAAGTTTTGGAAATAATTATCAATTTTTATAAAAAAAATACGGAAGTAATTATATTTTAATGACTTATGCAATATTTTCTATTAAAAGTTAATTTTGTTTTGATTTTTATTAAACCTCAATTACTTGTTCATAGTTATAAAAATGATAAATTAAATAACAGATGAATATGAGATGATTAATTTGGTCTCATAAAAATTTTTTATCGGTCATCAAGATAAATCGCAAAGTACTTGTGACAGACGGTTTAAAAGTCTGATATCCCAGGGTTCGCGCCCTATTTGAAAAAATATTTTTATAAAATATATCATAATTAGGGATTGAATCATGAATACTTAATATAATTATTAGTCGTCCTGTTATTGCATCATAACCATGAAGACTGGCCAACTGTAGTTGTAGACTAGCGTGGAATTTAATAAATGATTTGAGCTAAGAATAAGATTGTTTGTGGATTAATTCAGATTTTCTTTTAATATTCAAAACCGTGTTCTCAGGCATTTTTTGAAAATACATATCAAATATGTTTTTTTAAAAAAAAATTATGGGAGTACTTTGACAAAATTTTCGGCAATTTAATGAACAACATAAGCGATGATGCATTTTTCTTCATCACTTATGTGATTTTAAAAATATCCAAATAATATATTCTGTCTTTCTTTTGTTTTTCCCTCGATTCTCTTTTTCTTTTTTCAGTCGATGTGTCTTCCTGTTTTACTTGTCTCGGTTCCTTTTTGCTATTTACCCCAAAAAATTCCATACTATTTTCATGAAGTTTTGGTCGCCGATGTTGATTGATGATGAAGGAACGGGGATAAGAACCGACGGCAATCCCTTTGTCGTCCTTCCTGATCCGATCTATTTAAAAGATATATCTTAATTTCTCATAATTTAGAAGATTAAAAACACGTAAATAAATTTTACTCAGGTGAGAAATAGAAAAATAATGTAAATAAGTGACGTAAAAGAGGTCAGAGTAATCACTGTTGCCTCCGTTGTTGAATCAGGCAGCAGCAAAATAAATTTGGGATGTCCAATTCGATTTTACGGTATCGGTCATCAAAATTAATTGAAAAACGTTCGAATTGGGCAGTCTAAAAGTTATCATATTTAAAAAAAAATTCTTACAAAATACGTTATAATTTTTTATATCAGTACTTTTACGTCGTGCATATAAAAATAATTAGCATGCATTTGTCTATAAATTTATATTACTTTACTATTATTTAGAACTGTCATAAAGTGCATACTAACTATTTATTTAAATGATATATTCGTTTAGACATTTATTATATAAGAATGTCTATCCTCTCATAAAAAAAAATAACATCTTTATTTTTTCATATTTATTTTAATATTAACATTCATTATTTATAAATCATATTATTCACATATTTACTTTTATTTTTATTTTATATTAAATATATATAATTTTAATTCTATATTAAAATTTTAAATGATTGTTATTTAAAAATAATAATAATATTTTTTAAATATATTTATTAGGTAAATTAAAAAATAATTTATATATTATTTATATTTTTAATGAGAAAAATATGAGAGGGTTGAAATTTATATTTTATAAATATTTTTGCTTTTAAGGCCGTTCAAACATTTAAATGTGTTATTACTTTTGAATATTATAACACCTATTTACATTAATTTTAATATCAACAATGTATTATAATATCCTCTAATAATATCCTATGTCAATATTCTTAACAGCTAAATACATAGTATGTAAGTTTCTGATTTTCTTAACTAAAATTTTAATTTAAATAAAATTAAATCTTAATTTCAACCCAACCCATTTTCTGAATTAAAAAAATGATTTTATGTTCCACGTGACTAGGAAACGTAAAGGCGAAGCGTTGTTAGTCGATGGTCAAACTTGCCGACTGAGTGTCAGATTTGCATTAAAAAAATAAGAAAAATAATGCCGACAACGAAAATGTGGTCGAGGATCGAATTGTTTGGATAGGGAGAAGGGGGAAAATAAAATGAATTACTAAAAATTGGAAATAATTATCGACTTTTTTTTATTAAAAATGATACGGGAGTAGTTCAATTTTTTTTTTAATGATTTAAGCAATATTTTCTATTAAAAGTTAATTTTGTATTTGTTTTTATTTAAGCTCAATTACTAGCCCAACTCTAATAATAAAAATAATAAATTAAATAATAAATGCCCTTGGACGATATATTTGGTTTCATGAAATTTTTTTATGGATAATCAAGGTAAATTAAGAAACGCTCGCAATAGATGGTTTAAAAGTTCAGCGTCCTAAGGTTCACGTTCATTTGGAAAAAATTTTTTTTGTAAAATATATCATATTTAAAAATCGAACTGTAAATATTTAGAATAATAATTAGTTATCCTGCCACGGTACCATAGCTCCGGAGGCGGCTCAACTATAATTGTAATTTAAAGTAGTGAGGGATTTAATAAATGGTTTGAGCAAAGAATAAGATTGTTTATGTATTGATTTGGATTTTTTTTAATATTCAAAACCGGATTCTCAAGACTTTTTGAAAATGAATATCCAATATGTTTTTTTAAAAAAATTACAAGAGTGTTTAATAATTTTTTTTTGGCAATTGAACTATGCATTTTTTTCATGGCTGATGTGGTTTTGTATATATCCAAGAATGTACTCTCTCTTTTTTAATTTTCTTCCCCTCATTTCTCTTCCTTTTTAGTCTCTCTTCTTCTATTTTACTTGTCTCTATTCCTTTTACTTTTTACCTCCCCTCCCTAATTTTTATGAATTGTTTTTATTATATTGTTGATTTTTAAAAATCATTGAAAATAAGTAACACGGTAGTGATTTTCAAATATCAACAATATAGTGTTGTTGATTTTTAAAAATTAACAACACAATATTGTTTTTTCAAAAATAAAAAAAATACTATTATTGTTTTTTAAAAATCAACAAGGTTTTGTTAATTTTAAAAATCAACAATAACGTATTATTAATATAAAATTTGAGAAATCATAACTTTTAATTCGAATTTAATCATGAGATATATCAAATCGAATTAAGAATTTTGAATGATCTTTGATTTAATATATTTTCGTCTTATAATTCAATCTCAGTCAAAAATTAGAGTCTATTAAAATTTAAGTTAATAAGAACATTATGGTTGGTCTCCACGTTAAAAAAAAATTCTTAATACATAAATTGAATTGAAAAAATTACTATTCTCAATATAATATATTACGATGATATTTGACGATAATAATGTAATAAGATGATTGCATCGAATATATAGAACTTTGTTTGATTCATGAGCCATTTTTAGAAATGATAAATGAATAAATTTCAAAGAAAGGTAAATTCGACCTGGCGGTCATGAATACCAACAAAGACCGGCACTACTAATTAAATAATACATACGGAGCGTATAGAAAAGCAACTGGAAGATTAAATACCTACCTGTAGTTGGCTGTCGATAATGTTCAAGGAATATGGGGATGAGAATTGACGGTGATCCCTTTGTCGTCTGCCCTGATCCGATCTATTTAAAAGATATATCCTAATTTCTCATAATTAAGAAGATTAAAAATACGTCAATAAATTATGGTTACGTCAAAAGTAGAAAATAAAGAAACGAGGGTGACATAAGAGAGGTCAGAGTAGTCCCAGTTACGTCCGTGATTTTACATCACACATACAAAAATAATCAACTTTTTACCAAACGACGCACGTGAGAATTAGGAATTATCAAAAGGCGTACTAAGGTTTCCTTTTTACCAAAGGGCGCATCAAATTTAGTAATCTTCCTCTTATACCCCTCCCGCCGACAACTCTCTTTCTTAGTTAGCTTCCGAGACATCCGAACCACTTTTTCAGAATTTTCATTTTAAAGTAAGAGAGAGTGGTTCAGATGCCCCAAGTATTCTCCTTTCTCTCTCAGCGTAAGCAACCTACTTGTCATTACCAAAAAGTGATACCTGTGTGGGTGCCCTAGCTATGTTATAGTCGCAAGCTCATCCCCCAATCCCTCCCCCTAACCAAAACCCTAGGCAAGTATGTTCGTGTGTCTCTCAAGCGGCTTTAAGGGTTTCTGTGAAAGTCTACACTGATCGGCACTCTCTAGAATAAGGGTTAGGGTTTCTGCACTACTTTATTTTTATAACGGCGGAAAAAAGGTCTATGGGTATTTCAGCCTCTTCTTCCTTAGGATTATCCACCAATATATGTTAGCGAGCTGATTAGGTCAAAACAACACTATTTCTGGACATGTTTATAAAAAATTTTATTTGATTTTGGAAATCTGAAAATGTTTGAGTTTGGTTCTTAATAAGTTTGTAATGTTTACAACTTATAGGCTTTAGATGACTTTGGACAAAAATTACATTGGTGTAGTGTTTTAGGTCACTTTAACAGTTGTTTGAAGCATTTTAAATTTTACATGGTCGACACATTGCAAAGATCAAAGAGTCTCCCTTCAGTGTTTTCTTAGGTATACAAAAATTGCAACATATCCGTGAAATTTTGGTAATATATTTGAAAATTGGGATTCAACTTTGCAAGTTTTTAGATTCTCAGGTTCATCGTTTAGTTTTGAATTATAAACACGAACTATAGTAAGATAAAATAGGGATAAAGAGGGCCTAAAATGATTTAATTTCAGACCTATTTCAGTGATTTAATTTTAGGTCTATCTCAGTGATTTAATTTCGGGCCAATCTTCTCGAAGATCACAAAATATTTTGAATGTTTCAGGTGTATCGAATGCATTCACCATACTAGATGTTGCTTTGTTACTGGATATAGCAGATTGAGGTATTTCGGTCCCTATTAATTCAACTAATGTATCGGGTGACCTCTATCTTACTTATTTTTCAAAAGAAAAATAACCTACCAGAATAAGAATTAAGAAGTTACTTAAATATTATGCCAAAAGTGTAGAATCAGAGAATGATATTGTATTAGTGTGTAAATTTTACATTTTGTATATATTTATTTGTGTCTTATTTTTGTCTAGTACATATAAGGTCTCTCTAGGACTTATTGATATAGTAGATGATTATGAGAATTTTGCTAGATTAAACTGGATTGAAGTCATCCATTAATTTTTATCTCCATAATTACCTAAGATTGAGGACTTATTTTCATCAACTCAAAGATACCACATCAACACCACCCACCCTTACCTAAAGGATTTACTGGCCTTCTGGCAATAAGTATAATTTTGATATTAAATTTTATAATATTTTACTGTCGTTTATGTATTTGTATTTAACACTTGGTATAGACATGGATTTTGCATGTTCCAATTCAAAAATCATACAATGTTGAAGGACCCGAATAAATAAGTGGAGGAATATTCCTTCGCATATTAGTAAAGTGAGGGTCCTAATCGATCGACTCTCACCTGAAGAGGTAATTGTTGATGCAGTCTGACCTGATTGTTATTTTGGTGTTGACACTGATTTTGTTAGTGATATGAGAGAAGTGTCCTAAGGCAATCGCCTTATGATTGTAAACATTTATTTTAATAAATGATAATTCACTATTTGAGTATACATGTTTGTGTATTTGATTGAGATCTTAAACTCATCTACTGAATGTCCGCAATACAATTCACAGCATAAGAGAATTTGTGATGGGATCACAACTAGTGATTATCTCTAAATGTGCAATTGTGAAGTATTGAAAATATCCCTAGTCGATGAATTGATAAATACGGACACTATCAATTCTGTTGAGACTAGCATGGGTTATTCTCTAATCAGCTGATTCTCACTGGCTGGTGACATTGGGATGTCCGGAGATAAACATGGATGCTAGTTAAGGGAACTAGTTCATTGGAGTGACTAGCTGTAAAACTTCATATGGTAATCTATATAGATATGTCAATGAAGTTCTTACTGCGGCTTAAGTGCGATGTTCCTTTGACTTGCGGTGTTCAAGTCATCTTGGTCATGGAGACTTATACTTTAACATCTTAAGCAAGCATCTCCAAGGAGGTGTGGACCCAGGATGATTGGGTATAAGCCAAAGTGCTCGAAGATGTTTGAACAGCCTACAAAGGATTCACCACTCCTTGCAAGGAGATGTATACCCAGGCCTATCGTCGGATTGTTACTCAAAGCCTCTAGCCAGAGCATATCATGTTTAGAGTATGAGTCTCTTAAATACATGAGAGTAATTAGAAATCCAAAGGACGAGAAAGACACTACTTGGGCTAGGTGTGACGTAGTCAGCCTAGTGGGGACTGACACACATAGACCGTGTCCTGAACCAAGTGGGTATAAGATGGTGAAGGGAATGAGGCACGATTCATTAGAGCTGCTGAAGGGTTTCAGAATTACTTCTGAGGTCAACCGTTGATCTTTCGATTAATTGGGGGTCATGATGTACTACTAGGTGCCACTCATGATCGTTCTATAATTGGTTGATTATAGATGGCCAACATAAATCGAAAGCCTATTTAGTCACACGCACTACGAGTAATCCGAGGGATTTAAAACGAGTTGAAAATTAGATTTTCCGATCAAGAGAAATAAGTCGAATCTGAGTTAATCAGAGGCGCAACAACAACAACAACAACAACAAAGCCTTATCCCACTAGGTGGGGTCGGCTATAATCAGAGGCGCAACGGAAGCTTAAAATGGCTAAGTCTTTTGAAGGCTTATTGGGCGAATTAAATGAGTTTAATTCGCGATGGGTTCGGCTCGATTTGGCCGGCCAAAGAGGGTGCAGTTTGGCCGGCCAAAATAATGGGGAGAAACCAATTTATTTGGTTTAATTAATAAAATAAATCTAGCGCGATTTGTTTTATAAATTATGGATAAATAAATTTGTATAAAGAAATTTATAGAAATTTATTCTTTTTTATGGAAATTAAAATAATCCATGGAATGGTTATTTTAATTTTATAAAATCAATTATGAATTGATTTTTCCATAATAAGAAAATTTATAAATTTCTTGTAAAATTTATTCCATAATAAAAGGAGAGATCTATTTGTTTTATTATAAAGTTAGTTATGATAAAACTTGGCTTAAATGGAATAATTCATAAGAAAATTTATAGGATAAATTTCTTATGAAAAAAATTCCGTTAAAAGAGAGACTTGGCAAGGGAGAGACTACTATATAAAGGAACCAAAGGCAAGCCTTGTTTTTTCCTAATTGAGTTATCAAGAGATTTAGTAGCTCTCCCTCTCTCTCTTATTCTCTCCCTCTCTTCCCCTTAGGGCCGGCACCCTCTTTGCATCCTAGGGCCGGCGCCCTCCTTGAGTGCTAGGGTCGGCGCACCTCACACAACCCTAGGGTTGGCGTGAGTCGACTCCACCAAGTAGAAGCCAAAGAAGAAGAAGAAGAAGCGGGTGGCATCTCCTTCCTTCCCGGAATTTAGATTCCGTTTCTTGGTGGTTAGTTTCCTATCTTCTCTCTTGATCTTCTAGTGGTGCCTTTAGAGAATCTAGTAGTTCTCGTCGGCACAAAACTCGTGGCTTTGCGAAGTCATCCCGAAGAGATCTCGGCGTGGACGCGAATAGAGGCGGAGCTTCCAAGGGACGCTACGGTTGGATCTCGTCCCTTTCTTCGAGTTACGCGAGGTATAAAGTAAATTAGTTTACTTTTTCTGCAAAATTTCAATTTATGATCATGTCCGCACACCATAAGGTTGCATGCTAGATACGTGGTTAAAATAATTTGAGAAATTATTTATGCTAATTCTTCCGCTGCACGTAATTAATTTTAAAATTACGAACCCGTATCCATGTCAACATGCACCCGGTCCCAACAGTGGTATTAGAGCCGGTTAGTGTTCGACATAATCATATAATTGTTTTGCGGAACACTTTGTCATGATCTCAATTTCGGAAAATTTTCAATTATGGAAACTTTCCAATTATAATAAATTTTAGATTTAGGAATTTCGAAGTTTGGAAATCCTCATGAAATTTCGCAAACGTTTGAAATATCCTAGTTTCTGAAATTTTATGATAATTGTGAAAACTTCCCATCTTTGGAAACTTTCCAATTTTGAAAATTTTTCTATTTTAGAAATTTTCATTTTGGAAATATGTAAGTTTTCTTTGTACCAAAAACTTACAATTATTCTGAAAACCTATTATGAAATCTCGCAATTTTGGGCACTTTCTTTCAAGAAAGTCTAGACAAATTTATGGACAATTAATTGACAATTAAATTTGAATTGGGTTTTAAATTGACAACAAAATTCTTTATTTTGGATTGAGCCTCGGGGAGCCGTCCAATTTAAAGTTAGTTGTTGTAATTTCCCAATTTTAAATGAAATTGTCATGTTTAATTTGGTTACGCTTCCGAAGCGGACCAAATTGGATTTACGACAAATTACTTTTCTTTGGGTATCTGAGCCTCGGGGAGTCACCCTTAGAAAACGATTTGTTGTAATTAATTAAATCCATGAATAAAATATGATTTAAGAGGTGATGCTCTTACATATTGTTGTCTCCAAAATTAATTAGGAAAATGGTTTCCTATAGAGTTTTCTTAAATGAGATTTTCATGAAAATAATATGTGGTTGAATTAAGGGAATATGTCTCTTAATTTAATAAGGTTTGATTTAGAGAAATCAAAGTCTTAAACATATTATTTCCGAAATTGATTATGACAATTTAGGAAATTGTTTCACAAAACAATTCCTTGAATAAAGTATGAAATTGGGATTAGGAAATCCGGTTCCTAATTCAATTAATGAGACTTGATAAATTAAGTCACATGCATACTTTATTAAGGAAATCGTTAGTCATGACATAATTATATGTCATGAATGTGCTTTGAAAAGAAAGGATGAGACCCCAAAACCCCTTACAAAATATTAAGGCCAACACCTTCCATTAATATGGTTAGAATCGGAGTTTTGTTTCTCGTTTGGGTTGATGGACACATCCATGCCCGGCTTGAACCTCAACATGTTCAAACCATGTAATTAGTTTATGAATAATATAGTTGGAGTCAGATGTCAATCCTTAGTTTTGGTTGTTGGACACATCCAAGCCTGACTAAACGGTTGAATGAGCTCCAACCATATTAAAACTATTTTTCGATTAATGGGTCAGCCTTAAGCTTGGAGCATCGATTTGTTGTGCCACAGCCAAGGTCGATGTAAAGAGAGGTGCAGTTGGGTGCTATGCATATTGATGCATACTTGTTAATGAGTTAACAACCCAATGATTTATGCAAACATTCAATTAGTTAATAGCATAATGTGATAGTTACATATAAGTGATATGTAATCGGCATAATTACCTACCTTCATAGCTAAGAATTGATAAGAAGGGTTATTCAATTTGAAAAATAAATAGGATTTTATTTATGTATGTTGATACATTTTTTAATCATTCTTCTCACATAAGCTCAATTTGTATTTCTAGGATAATCACTCGATCATGTCTTCTCTAAACTTGCGTTCCATTTTGGACACCAATAAACTGACTGGGCTGAACTTCATGGACTGGCTTCGAAACCTAAAGATAGTCCTCAAGGCAGAGAAGCTTGCTTATGTCCTTGAAGATCAACTTTCCAACCATCCTCCAGAGAATGCAACTCCAGACCAATTGTTGGCCTATCAGAAACATGTGACCGATTCTGAACTTGCATCATGCTAGCCTTTATGGTACCTGAGCTGCAAAAGCAGCATGAGCATATGGATGCTTATACCATCATCTTCTATCTTCATGAGTTGTTTGAAGAGCAGACGAGATCTGAAAGGTTCGAAGTCTCCAGACTCCTCTTCACCACTAAGATGCAGGAAGGCACTTCTGCCTCGCAGTTTGTGTTAAAGATGTTGGGGTACATTGAGCGACTGAGCGCACTCGGTTTTGCAATGGATCATGAACTAAGTATTGACTTAATTCTGAGTTGTTTGCCCAAAAGTTATTCACAATTTGTGATGAACTATCGGATGAACAAACTAGAGACTACCATTCCTGAGTTGCTCAACCTGCTGAAGACTGTGGAGCCTTCTGTAAAGCCGGATCAAAAGGTAGTACTGTTAGTTGGTTCCTCGAAGAAGGGTTCTAAGAGGAAGGCCAAAGAACAGAACAAAGGGAAGAAGAAAAAGGCCAAGAAGACTGAAAAGAAACCAAAAGGAACTTGCCATCATTGTGGCAAGGAGGGTCACTGGCGAAGAAACTGCAAGGTTTATCTTGAGTCCTTGAAGAAGAAGGCATCCGATGCCCCATCCTCTTCAGGTATCTTCGTTATTGAATGTCACTCTATTTCCTCAAATACCTGGGTACTTGATACTGGGTGTAGCTCACATATATGTAATGACATAAAGGGGCTAAGGAATAGAAGAAGACTCGTCAAGGGAGAAGCAAATTTACGAGTTGGAAATGGAGCAAAGGTTGTTGCTGTTTCCATCGGAACATATTTGCTAAAGCTCCCGACTGGACGTGTCTTAGAATTGGATAATTGTTATTTTGTTCCTTTGTTAATAAAGAACATTGTATCTATTTCATGTTTGAATGAAAAAGATTATCATTTAACTTTTAGTAACAATTGTTGTTACATAACTTTAAATGGCGTTCTTTATGGGACCGGAACTTTGTGCAATGGTAACTACACGTTAGATTTATCCGGTGACATTTTCAATATCGAAGTAAGCAACAAGCGTGCACGAATAGATAATCAAATAGAGTCCTACACATGGTATTGTCGTCTTGGCCATATAAGTAAGAAACGCATGACCGAATTACACCGATGTGGAATTCTGGAATCATTTGAACCCGGTTCATTTGATACATGCGAATCATGCTTAAAAGGCAAGATGACCAAATTATCCTTCTCCGGAAAAGGTAATCCAGTGGGAGAATTGCTTAGTCTAATACATACTGATGTATGTGGACCAATGTCAACTCTTGCACAAGGAGGCTATAGCTACTTCATCACCTTTATCGATGATCACTCATGATTCGGATATGTGTTCTTGATGAAACACAAATCTGAAGCTTTTGAGAAATTCAAAGAGTTCAAAAATGAAGTAGAGAAACAACTTGGCAAATGTATTAAGATACTTCGATCCGATCGGGGTGGTGCATACTTGAGTCAAGAGTTTCAAGATTATTTTAGGGACAATGGGATATCGTCTCAATGGACTCTGCCGTATACACCACAGCATAATGGTGTATCTGAGAGGCGTAACCGAACCTTGATGGACATGGTTAGATCCATGATGAATCATGCAACTCTTCCAAAATCCTTTTGGGGCTATGCACTTAAGATAGCTGTTTACTTGCTAAACAGAGTCCCGACCAAGGTAGTCTCTACTACTCCATATGAGATATGGAATAGTAAGAAAACTCACTTAACTCACCTTAAGATGTGGGGTTGTCCTGCTTATGTGAAGCGGACTGTATCAGACAAATTGGATGCTAAGTCTGATAAATGTCTATTTATTGGATACCCTAAGGAAACGAAGGGTTACAAATTCTATCATCCCTTGGAACAAAAGGTATTTGTTTCAAGGCATGCTGTATTTCTGGGAAAAGAAATTCTTTTACAAGAAAACAGTGGGAGTAGCATTGAACTTGATGAAGTTCAAGAAACTCCAATAGACATTATAGAGACACCTAGTCTAGACCCACAACCGATAACTCATAGTGATGAGCTATCAGTTGAACCTAAAACAACACCACCTCTTCGTAGGTCTGATAGGACACGCAATATTCCAGAGAGATACAGATTTCTCGTAAGTGAATCGAACGACGTGTTACTCATAAGCGATGATGAACCTATCAGTTATGAAAATGTTCTGAAAAGTTCAGAAAGGGAAAAATGGCTTGAAGCCATGAAGTCGGAAATGGATTCCATGTACGAAAACCAAGTATGTGACTTGGTTAACCCACCAGAAGGGATTAAACCCATAGGGTGAAAGTGGGTTTTCAAGAAGAAAACCGACATGGAAGGTAAGTCCATTCGGATGCTCCTGGCCATAGCAGCTCATTATGATTATGAGATATGACAAATGGATGTAAAAACAACTTTCCTTAATGGAAAACTACTTGAGGATGTATGCGTGATACAACCTGAAGGTTTCACGTCGGTTGACAAAACCAAAATATGCAAGCTTCGACAATCCATATATGGACTGAAGCAAGCATCCAGGAGCTAGAACATCCGTTTTGATGAGACGATCAATGAGTTTGATTTCTCACAAAATTCTGACGAGCCTTGTGTATACAAGAAGGTTAGTGGGAGTGCAGTCGCATTCCTAGTATGATATGTCGATAATATACTACTTATAGGAAACAATATATCAGTCTTACAATCAATTAAAATTTGGTTGTCCAAAACTTTCTCCATGAAAGACCTGGGAGAAGCAACCTATATCCTTGGGATTAGAATCTATAGAGATAGATCAAAACGGTTGCTTAGTCTTTCGCAGTCTACATATATAGACCGAGTGCTAAAAAGGTTTAGCATGTCGGAATCCAAGAAAGGTTACCTTCCCATCAGGCATGGGATCAACCTTTTAAAGTCTATGTGTCCGCGCACAGAAGACGAGAGGATTTGCATGAATAAGATACCTTATGCATCCACGATAGGATCTATCATGTATGCTATGTTATGTACTAGGCCCGATGTATCGTATGCTCTGAGTGTCACGAGCAGATACCAGTCTGATCCAGGAATGGATCATTGGGCGGCTGTCAAGACAATCCTTAAGTACTTAAGAAGAACTAAGGATGTGTTCCTAATACATGGAGAAGGAGATATGGTAATACGTGAGTATACAGATGCCAGTTTCCAGACAGATAAGGATGACTCCAAATCTCAGTCTGGATACGTATTTACTTTAAATGGAGGCGCTATAAGTTGGAAATGTTCCAAACAAGACACCGTAGCGGATTCTACCATGGAAGCAGTTTGGATCACGAAGTTTATCTCGAAACTTGATGAGGTTCCAACCATTGATGAAGCAGTGCCAGTTTATTGCGACAATAATGGAGCTATTGCACAAGCAAAGGAACCAAGGTCTCATCAGCGATCCAAACACGTGCTTCGCCGCTATCACCTGATCAGAGAGATTATAAGTAGGAATGATATACAAATTGAGAAAATTCCCACTGAAAGGAATTTAGCGGATCCTTTAACTAAGGCCTTGCCTCAAAGCAAGTTTGATGGTCATGTTAGAGCCTGTGGTATTGGATACCGTAGCGATTGGCATTAGGCCAAGTGGGAGTTTGTTAGTGATATGAGAGAAGTGTCCTAAGGCAATCGTCTTATGATTGTAAACATTTATTTTAATAAATGATAATTCACTATTTGAGTATACATGTTTGTGTATTTGATTGGGATCTTAAACTCATCTACTGAATGTCCGCAATACAATTCACAGCATAAGAGAATTTGTGATGGGATCACAACTAGTGATTATCTCTAAATGTGCAATTGTGAAGTATTGAAAATATCCCTAGTCGATGAATTGATAAATACGGACACTATCAATTCTGTTGAGACTAGCATGGGTTATTCTCTAATCAGCTGATTCTCACTGGCTGGTGACATTGGGATGTCCGGAGATAAACATGGATGCTAGTTAAGGGAACTAGTTCATTGGAGTGACTAGCTGTAAAACTTCATATGGTAATCTATATAGATATGTCAATGAAGTTCTTACTGCGGCTTAAGTGCGATGTTCCTTTGACTTGCGGTGTTCAAGTCATCTTGGTCATGGAGACTTATACTTTAACATCTTAAGCAAGCATCTCCAAGGAGGTGTGGACCCAGGATGATTGGGTATAAGCCAAAGTGCCCGAAGATGTTTGAACAGCCTACAAAGGATTCACCACTCCTTGCAAGGAGATGTATACCCAGGCCTATCGTCGGATTGTTACTCAAAGCCTCTAGCCAGAGCATATCATGTTTAGAGTATGAGTCTCTTAAATACATGAGAGTAATTAGAAATCCAAAGGACGAGAAAGACACTACTTGGGCTAGGTGTGACGTAGTCAGCCTAGTGGGGACTGACACACATAGTCCGTGTCCTGAACCAAGTGGGTATAAGATGGTGAAGGGAATGAGGCACGATTCATTAGAGCTGCTGAAGGGTTTCAGAATTACTTCTGAGGTCAACCGTTGATCTTTCGATTAATTGGGGGTCATGATGTACTACTAGGTGCCACTCATGATCGTTCTATAATTGGTTGATTATAGACGGCCAACATAAATCGAAAGCCTATTTAGTCACACGCACTACGAGTAATCCGAGGGATTTAAAACGAGTTGAAAATTGGATTTTCCGATCAAGAGAAATAAGTCGAATCTGAGTTAATCAGAGGCGCAACGGAAGCTTAAAATGGCTAAGTCTTTTGAAGGCTTATTGGGCGAATTAAATGAGTTTAATTCGCGATGGGTTCGGCTCGGTTTGGCCGGCCATAATAATGGGGAGAAACCAATTTATTTGGTTTAATTAATAAAATAAATCTAGCGCGATTTGTTTTATAAATTATGGATAAATAAATTTGTATAAAGAAATTTATAGAAATTTATTCTTTTTTATGGAAATTAAAATAATCCATGAAATGGTTATTTTAATTTTATAAAATCAATTATGAATGATTTTTCCATAATAAGAAAATTTATAAATTTCTTGTAAAATTTATTCCATAATAAAAGGAGAGATCTATTTGTTTTATTATAAAGTTAGTTATGATAAAACTTGGCTTAAACAGAATAATTCATAAGAAAATTTATAGGATAAATTTCTTATGAAAAAAATTCCGTTAAAAGAGAGACTTGGCAAGGGAGATGCTACTATATAAAGGAACCAAAGGCAAGCCCTGTTTTTTCCTAATTGAGTTATCAAGAGATTTAGTAGCTCTCCCTCTCTCTCTTATTCTCTCCCTCTCTTCCCCTTAGGGCCGGCACCCTCTTTGCATCCTAGGGCCGGCGCCCTCCTTGAGTGCTAGGGCCGGCGCACCTCACACAACCCTAGGGTTGGCGTGAGTCGACTCCACCAAGTAGAAGCCAAAGAAGAAGAAGAAGAAGCGGGTGGCATCTCCTTCCTTCCCGGAATTTAGATTCCGTTTCTTGGTGGTTAGTTTCCTATCTTCTCTCTTGATCTTCTAGTTGTGCCTTTAGAGAATCTAGTAGTTCTCGTCGGCACAAAACTCGTGGCTTTGCGAAGTCATCCCGAAGAGAACTCGGCGTGGACGCGAATAGAGGCGGAGCTTCCAAGGGACGCTACGGTTGGATCTCGTCCCTTTCTTCGAGTTACGCGAGGTATAAAGTAAATTAGTTTACTTTTTCTGCAAAATTTCAATTTATGATCATGTCCGCACACCATAAGGTTGCATGCTAGATACGTGGTTAAAATAATTTGAGAAATTATTTATGCTAATTTTTCCGCTGCACGTAATTAATTTTAAAATTACGAACCCGTATTCATGTCAACATGCACCCGGTCCCAACAGATTTAAGTTTAGTTGAGTAAGATAAATTCGGATTAAGTCATGGTTGGGGACTGAGCACGAATTTCGGTGAGTGAAGCCGGGTGTCGGAAACCTCGGTGAGTGAAGCCGGGTCCTAGTGAGTGAAGCCGGGTGACGGAAACCCCGGTGAGTGAAGCCGGGTCCTAGTGAGTGAAGCTAGGTGAAAGAAAATCCCGACGAGTGAAGCCGGGTGACGGAAACCCCGGTGAGTGAAGCCGGGTCCTAGTGAGTGATGCTAGGTGAAAGGAAATCCGGTGAGTGAAGCCGGGTCCTAGCGAGTGTAGATAGGTTGGACGAAGTCCCGGTGAGTGAAGCTGGGCACGAAGTCTTGGTCCGGGGGACTGAGCATAAGTCGGAGAGTGGTTGGATCGGTCTGAAGTCCGATCAGGGAGTTGGCACGAACTTCCTTGATAGTAGATCGGTCTGGTGACCGATCCAGGATGTCTGATCGTTCTGGTGAACGATCAGAAAGAGATCAAAAAGATTTTGGAGAAAACCCTGATCGGTCAAAGCGACCGATTAGGGTCCTCCTAGACCGATCAGGATGGCTCCTGATCAGTCCAAAGGTGACTTTGGTTGGAAAGGTCAGGAAGTGACCTGATCGGTCAGTGAACTGATCAAGCCATGGCTGGGTTCTAGCACTGAGAGTTCAGTAGTGGGTTTAGAATCGATCTGGTGACCGATCCCTGATCTCTGATCGGTCAGTGAGACCGATCAGATCCTTACTGGATCGATCATCGGTGAGTCTGATCGGTCAGAAGGATGACTGATCGGTCAGGGTGACCGATCAATGCTTGATAACTTTAATTTGAATCGTTATTAGACTTCCTGATCACTTCTGATTTCTGCTGATACACTCTGATTTGCTTCGCTAATCCATCTAATGAGTGTGCAGGTGATACAGAGACGATACAAACCAAGGAGAAGGGTCAATGACGACTTTCACCGTGGCAGGTTTGTTTGTTTTTTGTTTGCATGTTTCAACGGCTTCTGGAGGGAGCTGGCGATTGACCGAGGCTCAGCTGAAGAGGTCTTCAATGGACTGAGCGCTCTGTGAAGGTCAATGGGTCAGCGATGATGAAGCGTTGTTTCAGTGGGTACAGACGCACCTGGTGATGAGCAGAAGCTTAAGAAGAAGCTGGCGAAGCAAAGGAGCAAGAGAGCAACAAACAGAAAACAAGTAAAGGGTTTGCTGTGGGTTTTGCAGGGTTGTTGTGCTCTCTGTAGTGTTCTTGCTTGAGCGTTTTCTGCTACATCGATTGAGTGAGCTTCCTCTCGAGTCTCCAGTGCTTCATCTGTATATTTCTGAGACGATTGTGGAGAGGTTACTCCACCGAGAAGGAGAAGCTATTAGCCGGAGTTCCGGGGCTTGATCTGCCGACGATCAAGGGATCACCCACCTCACGAGCACGCCAAGGAGTAGGGGCAAGTTATCCCCGAATCTTGTAAATTTTCCTTGTTAGCATCTGGTTCATTTCTTTCTGGTTTTGTTTTCTGTTTGTGTTGTTTCTGTCTATTTTTCTTCCGCTGCTAACTTAATTGCAGAAATGAAAAGAAGCCAAGGTTTTTGTGTCTGACTATTCACACCCCCACTCTCTAGCCATCCAAGGTCCAACAAGTGATATCAGAGTCTGGGGCTCTTTCAAACGGACTAACACCCGAAGAGCAAGAAGATGACGTTGGGAGGAGAAGGCTTCAACACAAATAAACTCCCATTCTTGGATGGAATTGATTTCCAGTACTGGAGATCCCGAATGGAATATTATTTGAAGACCAACATCAGCATGTGGTTCTCAGTCAAGGAGGGTTTCTCTCCTCCAAAGGATGCTGAGGGTAAAGAACTCGAGTTCTCAAGATGGTCAGCCGATCAGATATGAAAAGGTGAGGCTGATGCCAAGGCTGTGTTCACCCTACAGTGTGGGATGACCAAGGAGGAACTGATCAAGGTTGGTCCTTTCACAAGTGCCAAGGATCTATGGAACAAACTTATTAAGCTTCATGAAGGCACTAGAGATTCCAGAATAGCAAAGAGAGACCTCCTCCTCAATCAACTCCGGAACTTGTCAATGAAAGAAAATGAAACTGTAAGTATGCTTCATGGTCGGTTCAAGGAGATCTTCAATAGCTTGCATTCGATCAATGAGAAGGTCGAGAATCGTGACCTTGTAAGGTACGTGCTTAAATCTTTCCCTAGGAATGTCTTGTGGTCATCCATGGTAGACGCTTACAAGGTATCCAAGGATATTTCTATTATAAAAATAGACGATTTATTTTGTGAAATGAAATTACATGAGATTGCTAATGAAAGCCCAAAGGAGAAGGGTATTACTTTTGTGTCTGGCTATTCACCCCCCCCTCTCTAGCCATCCAAGGTCCAACAGTAATTATTCTAAACTATGACCTACGTTAGTTTGATATGGAGTTATTAATATTTATGTACTTGTTAATTAACAGATTATGATTAAAATAATTCTTAACCAAAATAAAAAAAAATTGTTTGAGAACCTTGATATTGGTAATGACATTCTACGCCCAATGGAAACATCACAAGGAGATGATAGAGAAGCAGTAAGGCAAAGTAGTAAGGAATGTGGTGACTGCATTCTTAAAGACAACTAAATTAAGGAGTTATCAGCGAAGAACATGTGTTTGAATGAAAGGATTAAAAAAATACTTCCAATAATTGAAAATACGGGCATGGAGGCTCAATCAAGGAATCCTGTAGTCGATTCTTTTTCTAAACTAGTAGCTTGTAGAACAAGGAGAAGAAGAGGACGTGATCGAAGTCGGTATGATTATAGGAATACTCCAATCAGCAGTCCATTATGACACCAGCTATTACTTAAGGAGAAGCGGAGCAAGAAACAAATATCAGATGTAGAGGGCATAAAATTTGAATAACAACGTATTTTTATGGACAAGGGAAAAAGAAAAATTTGTAGGAATGATATGAATGAAGAAAGTGAAATCATCACTGTAATGGAAGTTAAGTCTAAAAAAGACATAAAGGAGGAAACAAATAGGATCGTTGAACTCTACAAAAAGAGGACACAAACCAATGTTGTATGTGATTTACTTGCATATAAAATAGGTAAATTAAGTTGATTTTGGCAATTAATTATTTTTTATATTTATGGACGTAGTTTATGAAAAAGTATTTTATGACTTCAAAGAAGAAAAATCAAGATGAATATGTAACCTACCTGCTAAATAAATTGGAGAACCTAAAATAAGTTAGGACACAGTTTATTTAATATATCTTTTTCTTTAATATATTATCTTATCGATTAACTTTGCAGGTTTACAACTCAATTAATTTGGGAGGATGCACCCTTTGGTTTGAATATGCATTCATTATCATCTGTTCTGAATGGAAATTTTTTTACAAAAGGCGAGATAATTAATGCCTATTGTAAAATTCTATTTAGGGGAGCATCCACATATAGTAGGCTATATAACAAGTCATTATATTGTTCAACATTCTTCACAGTAAGGGATCTAAATGAATTTAGAATATATATTGTAGTAGAAATAATTTTATGACTTGGTTATTAATAATTTTGTCTGTGCATATTTTTAGTCTTCAATAAGATCCTCAAGAAAGTTTGGTCTGCAATAAGTGATGAAGACAGATATGATAGACGAAAATTTAGATATATTTTAATACCTTTATGCAGTGATAATGCACACTTTCACTTGTTGTCGGTGGATACAAAATCAATGACTTTTAATCATTTTATTTCTCTTGTTAGTGGCCATAAATATAGATATGAATTTGCCGCATCGACTACTTCCCCACTCTATGATTCACCGCCTAGTTGAATCATGGAGTTGAGGAAAAAAAAATAAAAATAAGGCACGAGTTGAAGCTTCTATTGTTAATGCATATATTGTGGAAGAAGATACAACTTTTGCATCTTATTATTTTGAGCCCCACGTTCAAAGCAAGAGACGGAGACCAGGAAGAAATGATGAGGGTCCTATTGATCCTAATTTAACTCATTCTCAATTTTTAATTATCTTGGTCGAGCAAGTGGACAATGTAAAGAGAGATACTTAACTGGTCAAGAATGGCGGGCAGCGCATACATATATTTTACTTAACTGTCCTGAAGTATCGCCATATTACCAGTAAGTATATATTCCCTCAATTTCCAATTTTTATGTTGTAAATTGATTCCATAATTATTTTTTTTTGATGGTAGGATTTTTCAAAACTTATATTCTGAATTATTGACACACGAGTTTGATCGTTTATGTGAAGAAGAATTTGCACCATGGTTCAAATCATATGTAAGTATAAAATCCAAATTTGGTTTTATATAAACATATTTTTAACAATTGACATCTTTGTCATTAGGTTCATGATAATCAAACTCACATTCAACATGAAATGTTGTTCCATCTATCATGGGGTCCAAAAGCATTGGTACGCACTTGGCCAGCTTATTTTATAAATGGATATAATTTTCATACTCAAGAGTGGCATGGCAAGAGTACAATGAATAGTGGAGTTTGTGTAAAATCATCAAATGATGAAGATCCAAGCAATGATTTTTATGGTTTGCTGGATGAAATTATAGAGGTAGAATATCCTGGCCCAGCTATGCGAGTTATTCTATTCATGTGTCATTGGTTTGACCCTATCAAAGGGATGAATGTGCATCCACAGTATAATTTGGTTGAAATGAATCATAAGAGATTGTATAAGAGATATGAACCATTTATATTGGCACAACAAGCAATTCAAGTATTTTATGCTTCATATCCTAGTTTGAGACATGACAAATTAGATTGGTGGGTTGTTTGTAAAACGAAAGCACGGAAAAAAATTGAGGAACGTTGGGAAGACATTGCATATCAACAAGAGCAAGTTGTAAATACATTTCAGACAGAGGAATATATTATTCCAACATTACGAGATCCCAGTGGAATAGTGATAAATATGGATGCAAGTGAAATTGATGATGATGATGATGAAAATGTCGACGACGACGACGACGACGACGATGAAGATGATGAGGAGGAGGAGGAGGAGGAGGAGGTGGAGGATGAGGATGAGGATGACAATGACAATGACAATGAGGACGTTGATTTTTGATGATGGTAAGTTTATTATCTTAATATAAAAAACTAATGTATAGTTGATATCTCATTTGTAATCTTATATATATTATCTGTTAATGCTTTACATTTCTTGCTGTTTATAGGTCATCACAGGTGATATCTTGTCGTCGCAGGATTTGCGCATTCTCTTATCTATACGAATATGGTAAGGTGTTTTTTAGTCTTACATCTTATAATTTAGTTCCAATAACAGAGATATTTCTTATTTTCTAGGCTTGTAGTAAGTTCTCAGTTTTTAGATTTATTTGATATATATACTTGTTTGTATAGTTGGGTTTTATCTTGCCTGCATTAATATGGAAGTTTGAGTTTCCTTTATGGTCCTTATCATTGAGATCCTCAATAATAATATTGCATAAGAGCATGGAGGTATTATGCTATCTATATTACTGCCTGCACTATTTCTTTTCATTGTATCATATTAGAGCATCATACATGTAGATTGTTGTTCCATTTTATGAATATCTTACTTTTTCTCTTCAATGTTATCAGGTACTATACAGATCATTTTGAAGGATAGCGACAGACCATCTCCTCATTTCTCCAGGTCACCTAGAAGCTTGTTAAGATTTTTGTAATAGGAAATGTAACTCGTTGTTACCTTGTAATTATAACGGTCATTATCTTTTCGGTTGATATTGACTTCTTCCATGTAAACTATTATATTTAATGTTTGTGGATTTTCTTATCAAGTAAAGTATTATATTTATTGTTTTTGATTTCATTTAAGCAAACTATGAATTAGTTTTGATCTTTGTCTTTAAATTTTCTTTCTTTTTTTTAATCTTGCTATTGATGGATAATCAATTAGAGCGTATTGTAGTTGAAAATCTTGAAAAAATAAAACAGGTACCGATTTTGATTTTAATGATTTGAGATTTGCTTTATTAAAATTTTATTTATAAATATATTTTATAAAATATTTTATTTATTTTGCGATGAATTTTGCGACGAAAATATTTTCGTCGCAAAATTATCGATATTACTGTTTATCGAAAAATTGCGATGAATTTTGAATTTGTTGCAATTTTTGCGACGAATTTTATAATTCGTCGCAGATTCGCAGATTTTGCGACGAATTTTATAAATTCGTCGCAGAATCTGCGACAAATTTCAAAAAATCAGCGATAATAAAAATTGTTGCAGATTTTACAAGAAATTATTATGTTCGTTGCAATAATCTGCGACGAGTCAAAAATTCGTCACAAAATCTACAACGAATTTATAAATTCGTCGCAAAATCTGCGACAAATTTAGGTATTTGTCGCTGATATTTTGCGATGAATTATGAAATTTGTCGCAAAT
This sequence comes from Boesenbergia rotunda, assembly GCA_024364735.1. Lineage (NCBI taxonomy): Eukaryota > Viridiplantae > Streptophyta > Magnoliopsida > Zingiberales > Zingiberaceae > Boesenbergia > Boesenbergia rotunda. Next base: position 147,561 of record JAGFNQ010004574.1, on the reverse strand, counting down.
TTTGCGACAAATTATAAAATTCGTCGCAGAATTTGCAACGAATTTTTAAATTTGTCGCAGATTTTTTTCGATGAATAAAAAATTTATCATAGTTTTTGCGACAATTTTATGTTTTCGTCCAAAAAATCTGCGACAAATTTTATTATTCGTCGCAAATTTTGTGATAATTTTTTTATTCGTTGGAAATAATCTGCGACAAATTTTATAATTCGTCGCAAATTCTGCGACAAATATTAATAATTCGTTGCTGATTTTTTGCGACGAATTTGAGAATTTGTCGCAGAATCTGCAACGAATTTCCTAAGTCGTCGCAGATTCTGCGACAAATTTTCAAAATTCGTCGCAGATTCTGCGACAAATTTTCAAATTCGTAGCAAAAATTCAGATAAATTATTTTAAAATTTGCGAAAAATTTGGCGACGAAAATTTAATTTGTCGGAAATTTTGCGACGAATAATGAATTTGTCGCAAAATTTGCGACAAATTCATTTTTTTGTCGCCGAAATCTGGGACGAGTATTAGGCGACGAATTTTTTTTCGTCGCCAAATTCGTCCCAAAAAACTTTTGCGACGAATTTTTGATAAAAATTCGTCGCAAATTTTATCCCAAAATCGAGTATTTTTTGTAATGGTATATATGCTTCAATTTATAGTGGATCTGTAATGTGATCGATTAGTGCGCGAGTACCTACCCGGAAGAATCCGTAATGCGTGCAGGGGTCGGCGATTTGGGCCGCCATCTGGGAATGGTCCGGCGAGCCGAGGTCGATGGTGTCGTCGCTGACAACCTTGTGGAGGCGCGACCGGTGGGACTCGGGCCGGACATAGCTCGCCGGCAAGGAACCGAGTTGCTGGGGGACGGTACTGGAGAGCAGTTGACTCGCCATCCTAGAAATTAAACAACACGGTGCTGGGAAAAGGAGGAAAATTACGGAGGAGAACGTTCGACTTGTGATGCCGTTTTCTGGGTCACTAGCCCCGTTTTTATAGCAAAATTTTCTTCTCGAAATAAAAATATATACGTAGACTTTGACTTTATTATTATCTTTGGTCAGTTTAGTTTAACCGTAAATTATAAAAAACTTCTCAATACCCACTTGATCTTTGCATATATTCCCCATTTAAATTTTTCTTTACATTTACTCCCTAATGGATTGAGTATAAAAGAGTAAAAATTAAGTATACATCAATAAAAATTGAGTATACAGTTTCTTGATGTGATGAATACAACCTTACATATTCAAAATTCTAACTTTTATACTCAACTTTTTTCAAATAATACTCATCAAACTGTCTTGTCAATCCCATCAGGAATTGTATGTAAAGAAAAACTTGGGTGAGGATTGTATGTAAAGATGAATTTAAAAATGAGGAATTTATAAATATACTTAAACCACTCATCAAACTTCCTTTGAGCAAAACTCGCTGATATACTTAAACCACTCCTATTGCATTAGTGATACAGCAAGATTAGAGGTTTCGGCACCCAAAATCTCATCTCCTAGCTCAACCCTGTCTACTGATATAGGGTTTTCAGAATTCCAAATATGGTAGGTCCATCAGTGAGTTTTGCTCAAAACTCACTGATATACCTAAATCACTCCTATAGCATTGGTGATACATCAAGATTAGAGGTTTCGGCACCCAAAATCTCATCTCCTAGATCAACCTTGTCTACTGATATAGGGTTTTCAGAATTCCAAATATGGTAGGTTCATCAGTGAGTTTTGCTTAGAACTCACTGATATACCTAAACCACTCCTATAACATTGGTGATACAGCAAGATTAGAGGTTTCGGCACCCAAAATCTCATCTCCTAGCTTAACCCTGTCTACTGATATAGGATTTTCAGAATTCCAAATATGGTAGGTCTATCAGTGAGTTTTGCTCAAAACTCACTGATATACCTAAACCACACCTATAGCATTGGTGATACAGCAAGATTAGAGGTTTCGACACCCAAAATCTCATCTCTTCGCTCAACCCTGTCTACTGATATAGGGTTTTCAGAATTCCAAATATGGTAGGTCCATCAGTGAGTTTTGCTCAAAACTCACTGATATACCTAAACCACTCCTATAGCATTGATGATACAGCAAGATTAGAGGTTTTTGCATCCAAAATCTCATCTCCTAGCTCAACCCTGTCTATTGTTATAGAATTTTCAGAATTCCAAATATGGTAGGTCTATCAGTGAGTTTTGCTCAAAACTCACTGATATACCAAAACCACTCATATATCATTTTATTATTATGTAATTATATATTATACCTTTTTTTATAAAAATTATAAATAATATGTAATTATATATTATACCTTTTTAGTTTTTTTATATTTTTATATATTTAATGATGGAGGGCTTGAAGTCATCAGATTTCAGGCCCTCCTTAGGCCTGAAGTCATCAGACTTCAGGCCCTCCTTAGGCCTGAAGTCGGATGATTTCATGTCTAAGGGCACTGAAAATTTTTTAATTTTAAAAATATTTTTTATATTTAATTATTATTTATTAAATTAATTATTTAAAAGATCTGAAGTTATTTGACTTCAGACCCTCCTGGGATTACTTCAGACCCTGCGTTTGAATCTGAAATTAAGTATTTTAATACGTTTTTTTATATATTAATATATTTTTAAAATAGAAAAAAAAATTTGAGTTCACGTCGGGCCTGAATCCAAAGATTTCAGGCCCAACGTGGGCCTGAAATAAAAAATTTCAGGCCCACGCTGGGCCTGAAATAAAAATATTTCAGGCCTAGCATGGGCCTGAAATAAAAATATTTCAGGCCTAGCATGGGCCTGAAATCTATTGATTTTAGGCCCACGGTCTGTTTTTTTCAAAAAAAATTTATACATTAATATATTTATTAAATATTATTTAATATATTAATTTCTATTAATCAAATATAAAAATCATTTATTTATATTTTTAAATCCAACAGAGTGTTTCAAAAAACTTTTTTTACGTTAATATATTTATTAAATATTATTTAATATATTAATTTCTCTTAATCAAAAATAAAAATTATTTATTTATATTTTTAAATCACGTTGGATGAGAAATTTTTTAAATGAAATATTTTTTCAATTTTTACCTTACGTTTTTTAATTTAGCGCCGATTTCATAATATATTATTTTAAAATAAAAGTCAGTAATTAAGTCACGTTGCATGTGCTGACGTCTCAGAATTTATTATTGAGAGAGAAAGAGAAAGGCAATAGATAACAGGAGGGGTATAAGAGGAAGTTCACTATAATGAGTGCGCCCTTTGGTGAAAATGAAACTATGGTACGCCTTTTGGTAAATACCTATTCTTAGGTACGCCTTTTGATAAATTGCCGTTTCAAATATGAACTATATGAATTTATTTTTAAAAATTAACAACACAATATTGCTTTTTCAAAAATAAAAAAAATACTATTATGGATTTTTAAATACCAACAACACGGTTTTGTTAATTTTAAAAATCAACAATAATTTATTACTAATATAAAATTTAAGAAATCATAACTTTTAATTCGAATTAAATCATGAGACACATAATATATCAAATCTACTTTGAATGATTTTTGATTTAATATATTTTTATCTTATGGTTCAATCTCAGTAAAAAATTACAATTTTTTAAAATTTAAGTCAATAATAACATTATTGTTGGTCTCCACATTAAAAAAAAATTCTTAATACATAAAATATTAAATTGATAAAATCACTATTTTCAATATAATATATTATGATGGTATCTGACGATATTAATATAATAAAAATATTTAATCGAATATATAAAATATAATTCAAAATTATTATTTTCAATATAATATATTATGATGATATTTGACTATATTAATGTAATAAGAAGATTGAATCAAATATATAAAACTTTGTTTGATTCATGAGCCATTTTTAGAATCGATAAATGAATAAATTTCAAAGAAAGGTAAATTCGACCCGGCTTCATGAATACCAACAAAGACCATCACTGCTAATTAAATCATACATACGGAGCGTAAAGAAAAGCAACTGGAAGATTAAATACCTACCTGTAGTTGGCTGTCGATGTTGATGATGAACGAATGGGGATAAGAATCGACGGCGATCCCTTCGTCGTCATTGTTGGACCTTGGATGACTAGAAAGGGGGGGGGTGATTATAGCCAGACACTCAAATCGCCCTCTCTTCTTTGAACTTTCTTTCTGTGATCAGATTAGTAGCAGCGGAAACAAAATGCAATAGAAAAAATAAAACAGAGAAAGGAATCAAACCAACGCTAACACAGCGATATACAAGGTTCGGGGATAACTTGCCCCTACTTCTTGGCGTGCTCGTAAGGTGGGCGATCCCTTGATCGTCGGCAGATCAAGCCCCGGTGAACATCGGATAAGATAGGGCCTCCTTCTCGGTGGAGAAACCTCTCCACAGATCTCACAGAGGATTGAACTTGAGTACAAGAGATCACACGAGAAGGAACACTCACAAAGATCTCACAGGAATGCAACAAGATCGCTCAAGCACAAAGCAACAGAGAGCACAACCCACAGCAAAAACTTTACTCGTTTTTCTGTCTTCCTTTGTTGTCGCTCCTCTGCTTCCAGCCTCGTCTTAAGCCTATGCTCCCATCACCAGGGTCTCCATCAGCATCCACTGAAGCCACAGCCTGACCTCCTGACTCCCTGAGCACTCAGTCCACTGAAGACCCTCTCCAGCTGAGCCTCCGTCAGTTGCTAGCTGTTCTGCAGACGTCGTTGAGACCTGAAACAAGGAAACAGCCAAACCTGCTTCAAGGAAAGCCTCCCATTGACTCTCCTGCAATGTTTGAATCATCCCTGTAAAGCCTGCACACTCCAATAGAAGCTTAGCAACTCATATCAAACATAATCAGCAATGTATCAGAGAATCGACAGAGAAAACAGTCGCGATCAGAGCTTCTGACAGTGTATTTTGAATTAAAGTAATCGGTCACCGGATCAATCCAGGGCTCGTGGGTCGGTCACTAGACCGATCCACTGCTTTGCTGGGACTCCCAGCTTTTGCGGCGACACAGGCCTGATCGGTACCAGACCAATCAGGATAGCCACTAACCGATCAGGCTCAAGCCTGATCGGTCCACTTCTGAGTGAACAGTAATCATGGTCATCAGATCCTAGGTCGTGGATCGGTCACCAGACCGTTCAGTAGCTGATCAGTGGGGAACCAACTCACTGTGTGCTCCCTGATCGGTCACCAGACCGATCAGGAGCCAAGTAGTGAGGAAGTTGTCTGTTCCCTGATCGGTCACCGGACCGATCAGGAGCCGGACAGTGAGAGAACTGACTTCTCCCTGATCGGTCACCGGACCGATCAGGAGCTGGACAGTGAGGGAGCTGCCTGCTCCTGATCGGTCACCAGACCGATCAGGAGCCTAAGCAGTGAGGGAACTGCCTGCTCCCTGATCGGTCACCGGACCGATCAGGAGCCGGGCAGTAGGTTCCCAACCTCACTGTGTGCTCCATGATCGGTCACCAGACTGATCAGTCATCGCTGGATCGGTCACCAGACTGATCAGTCATCGCTGGATCGGTCACCAGACCGATCCACGAAGGAGCACCGTGCCAACTTCCCTGATCGGTCACCAGACCGATCCAGGGAAGGCCAAATTCCCTCTAAGTCATGAGAACAAGCCTCCGGCCCATCTCTGACTCGTGTCATGCCCAGCTTCACTCACTGGGACTTCAACCTAGCCCTCCAAGCTAGGACCTGGCTTCACTCACCAGGATTTCAGTCACCCGGCTTCACTCACCGGGACCTGGCTTCACTCACCGGGATTTCAACCTAGCCCTCCAAGCTAGGACCTGGCTTCACTCACCAGGATTTCAATCACCCGGCTTCACTCAACGAGACCCGGCTTCACTCACCGGGATTTCAACCTAGCCCTCCAAGCTAGGATTTCCATCACCTGGCTTCACTCACCAGGACTCGGCTTCACTCACCGGGATTTTCATCACCTGACTTCACTCACCAGGACCCGGCTTCACTCACCGGGATTTCCATCACCTGGCTTCACTCACCAGGACCCGGCTTCACTCACCGGCATTTCCATCACCTGACTTCACTCACCAGGACCCGGCTTCACTCACCGGCATTTCCATTACCTGGCTTCACTCACTAGGACCCGATTTCACTCACCGGCATTTCCACCACCTAGCTTCACTCACCAGGACCCGGTTTCACTCACCGGGATTTCCATCACCTGGCTTCACTCACCAGGACCCGGCTTCACTCACCGGGATTTCCATCACCTAGCCCTCCAAGCTAGGATTTTTTCCCACCTAACTCTCCAAGTTAGGACTTTTCACATGCCAGCGTGCGATCTTCCGATCCACCTGGACTTAATCCGAATTCAACCAAATATGAATCAAACTTAAATCAGTGTCAATACCAAAACAACAATCAGGGTCAGACTGCATCAACAATCTCCCCTTTTTGTTGTTTGACAACCCGATTTAAGTTTAGACATTAATGATCAATTGAAGGCAGTTCAATTATTGTAAAGGAATCAAGATCCTCCCCCTACAATAACCCTAAACTTAATTAACCATTTTCTCCCCCTTTGTCAAACATCGAAAAGGGTATGATTATTAGGTTTAAACATACCTCCCCCTTAAACACGGGTCTCTCCCCAAACCCAAAATAATCAAAGGATACTTTTTGAATCGCATATGAGAGGCATATACCATAAATGTATCATGACAACAATGTATATGCATCATACGGCAATAATTATGAATTGCACATGAAAACATACACAGAATTATAATACGGTCAAATATGTATATGTTTCATATGACAAGTAATAATGCAACTTCATTAAACTTATGATTGATACAGAAAAATTTCTGATGTATCTATGAACGATCAGTTTTTCAGAAATTTCTTTTTTCTGTAATTCTGATTCATTCAAGATCAAACTGCATTAACATTTGGAATTTCATGTGAAGACATATACAGAAGTATATCATGGTCAAATACGTATATGCTTCACATGACAAGTAAGGAATGCATCTGTATCTGACACATAGTCCTGATTGGTCTCCATGACCGATCAGGTTCGTTGATCACGTGATACAGAAACATATCTGATTAGTCTGGGGAGCGATCAGATTACAGAAAAATTTCTGAAACTCTGGTACGTTCCTGATCAGACTGCATTAACAATTGGCATTCCATAACAGGGGAGTAGACTCTATTGATATTCGATATTTCAGATAAATTTCCAAAACACGACATTAAGAACAAGAGTCATGACTCAACAAACCCTTTCTTATGAATTTGAACATTCCAACAAACCCTTTCTTAGGTATGTATCAAATCAGTATTTTAATACTTGATGTTTCAGAAAAATTTCTGAGAATCAAGGGTCTTAAAAATTCCTACCCTTCTTTGAACACTTGAACAAACTTGTACTCACTTAGTACCAGGTTTGTACCAATGGAGGATCAAGTATATTTCAGTTGTACTTGGTTTGTATCAGATTTGTGTGTATCAGTATGATCATTACACTGATACAATTTGATGAAGAGGAGATCAGACTGAGGAGTAGTCTGATTCCTCTGATTAGTGTTGATCTGATCGGTCACCAGACCGATCAGGGTGAGTCCTGATCGGTCGGTGGACCGATCAGGTCTGATACAAAATGTTTCCTGAAATTAATCAGTTTCAGAAACAAGTTATTTTCAACTCTTACCATTTCCAACCCTAAATCAATTAGTTTTAATTTATTTGATCCTAAGGGTTCCCTTAATCAAAATACATCTCTTCAAACAATTATCGAAATATGATACTAATATCAAATTTCCAAAACATGATCAGATTTCATGATACAAACAAAAATATGATCAAATTTTCAAAAACATACTTGTATCAAGGTAGTATCAAAACATGATCATGCTTTCTAACACATGATTGTCCGATATGTTTTTATCTCATTTAACCAGTTTTAAAAACATTTTAAAAGCATACATTGATGTTGCCTTGTGAGGTTTTATGATGATCATCACAAACTATATATTCTTCAAAAATTTGCATGCAATACATTAACGTTATCAACACATACAGTAAATCATGGCATACTTGATCATGTTCACCAAGCAAATACCTTAAGAAAAATTTAAGACTAAACCTTAAGCTCATGTTCTTTATTTGGTGATGCCTTATTAGTACAAACTATGTGTTAATCCTTGTTCTTTAGCATGCATTCATGTTTGTATAACATATACAAGAATATGGACTCCTTAGGCTTGACATAAGGCATATCATAAACCATGAATTGCAGGAAAACATTGTAAGACCGTTGCCGTCGATAGAGGGGGGGGGTGAATATCGACCGTAAAAATATTTCGGAAACTTCGTAAGACTTTCGATTGTTGTTCTGGACTCAGAGCGTTAGTGCAGCGGAAAAGTAAATTAAACAGAACGAAAATAAACAGACACAGTGCAGGCGGGATTTACTTGGTTCCCAACCCCCCAGGGTCAGTACATCCAAGGCCTAAGCACAGGAACGCCCGTCCACTATTGATCTCCTTTCCGGACTTTCCGGAGGCGGAGAAACCTGTCTTACAGTGCAGAAGTACAATAACAAATATAGAAAATTAAGTGCGGAATTAAATAAAAGCAAACCAACAAGACAAAGTCTGAAGCTCGGCCGATCTGGACTTCCGAAGTGTCGCGCACTTCCTCCTGGAGCCTCCCGGTCGTAGAGCCTCGTCTCTAGCGTGTTGTCGTCGGTCAGAATGCTTGGAATCGCTCTTGGATGTTGTTGAAGAAGCAGAGGGGTCGAAGCCCCTTTTATAGCACTCCTGGGGGTGCCCTGGACGTCGGGGGCACCCCGATAAACCCGGTCAACTCTTATCCCTACGCCGACCTCGCCGCAGCTGATAAGACTTTTGACCAGGGCACCCCGGACCTCCCGGGTGCCCTCATGGAGGCTTATCTGTGTTTCGGACTCGAAACAACAAGTACAGGTTTGAACCCGGGCGCCCCGGACGCTCCGGGCGCCCCTCTTGAAGCCTATTCTGCCTGCTTAACTTAAACTGCATTTTTCTTCTTTGTTCCGGGCGCCCCCATCACTCTGGGCACCCCCAATCAAGGTTTTAAACCCAAGACTGGGTTTTACCCTCTGATCTGGGCGCCCCCAACACTCCGGGCGCCTGGGTTGGCTGTTTTCCAGCCTCTTGCCTGCTTTGTCTCCGGTTCTTGGTACCTGCAAGATACACAAACACAAAGCAAATATACATACAATATTAGGCTTACAGACTTGGTTCGGACTTCGGATTTTCACGAAACCCTAGGTCGAACCGGCGCAAGTTCTCACCCCCGAGAACGCGCCTTTCACCTACTCCTTTCAGGAGACGGTTGCCACTCAGTCCTTCGGATGGACTTTTGCTTAGCTTCCGATTCTTCCGGACCTCGAGACGCCCAAACCCTGACCCGTCTCTACTCCTGTCCTTAGTCATCGCTCAGCTAAGTTGGTCAGTCCCTCGGACCAAGACTCCATTCCCTAGCAGTCCTCCGCCAGGTGCCTAGCAGTCCTTCGCCAGGTCTTCATTCCCTAGCAGTCCTTCGCTAGGTGCCTAGCAGTCCTTCGCTAGGTCTTCGATGCCTAGCAGCCCTTCGCTAGATGCCTAGTAGCCCTTCGCTAGGTCGTAGGGTTTCGATACCTAGTAGCCCTTCGCTAGGTGCCTAGCAGCCCTTCGCTAGGTCTTAGGGTTTCGATACCTAGCAGCCCTTCGCTAGGTGCCTAGCAGCCTTCGCCAGGACTTAGTGTTTCGATACCTAGCAACCCTTCGCTAGGTGCCCAATGACCCTTTGTCAGGTCTTAGGGTTTCGATACCTAGCAACCCTTTACTAGGTGCCCAGCAGCCCTTCGCCAGGTCTTAGGGTTTCGATGCCTAGGTTGACTAGGACTTTTCTTCAACTTAGGTTACTTCTCCTTTGCTCCCCTTTGTCTGTTCATTGTATCACTGACTTAAGTGTATTGTCAAACATTAAAACACTTAAAGAAGAACATCATTGATGCAACTTGCACCAACAAACATAAATTGCAACAATAAACCTAATTATCCTAAACAATCCATGGCAAGAGTAAGCTATGTGTCAACCTAAACCCTTCATGCAATGTATAAGAACAATTTCCAAGGCTTGTTGACTCATTTTGAAACTAGTGTAACCTTAGCCTTGGGTTTGGAGCACCACTTATCAACAACCTATGTTGATAGATGCTCCCCCTCAATTTATGCTTATACAATTCTAAATATTGAGGTTTTAGGTACCCAAATTTTGGGACCTAAAGCATCAACAATGAAGGACTTAGGCACCCATGCCTTAGTCAATTTCTTTTTGACCTTTTGAACCCTAGAATTATTTTGTGATCTAAAATGGGTTCTAGACAACAATGACATAAAACTTGATTCTTTAGGTTGGTAACCTAAGCCAACCTTGTTGTAAACTGCTTTTTGTGAATATAGTATCATGTCTAGAGTTTTAGAGCTAATTGAAAACTTCTCAAGAATATTCTTGAGGTTTTCAACTTTGCTCTTCAAATCCTTATTTTCATCCTCAAGGGACTTATCATGCATAACATCAATTACCTTATCCTTAGAGTTTTTCAATTTTTCTACTTCAAATTTCAATAATTTAACTTTGTTCTTGGATTTTTTAAGCAATCTAGCTAGACATGCAACGGTTCTATAGCACTTATCTAGCTCGGGTGATATTACCTCTTCATCATCCGAAGATGATGAAGGCGCGATTGAGGAGCTTGATTCATCTCCACTCTCATTGGATGATTCTTCTAAGGCTACGAGAGCCACATGACAGTGGTTCTTTTCCTCCTCCTTCTCCTTCTTCTTCTTCCTGTCACATGCCACAAAAGTCAACCCTTTCTCCTTTGGGCTTTGGTTAGAGATCTCATTTGTTCCATTTCACAAAATAAATCTTCTAACTTAACTAAAGAAAGATCCTTGGAAACCTTGTAGGCATCCACCATGGATGACCACAATGTATTCCTTGGAAAAGCTTTTAGAACTAACCTTACTAGATCCCGGTTTTCTACCTTCTCATTGATGGAGTGGAGGCCATTGAGGATCTCTTTGAATCTTCCATGGAGTTCACTTACCCTTTCATTTTCTTCCATGGACAGATTTTGGAGTTGATTGTGAAGGAAATCTTTCTTGGCTGTCCGGGTTTCATGAGTGCCTTCATGGAGCTCAATAATATTATTCCATAGATCTTTAGCACTTATGAAAGGACCCACCTTGACCAACTGATCCTTGTCATCCCACATTGCAAGGTGACAATAGCTTTGGCATTGACTTCCCCCTTTTTGACTTGCTCAGCCGACCAACTCGAAAACTCCAGATCTTTTCCTTCAACATCTCTTGGAGGGATGAAACCTTCTTTGACCGAGAACCATATGCTCATGTTTGTCTTCAAATAAAACTCCATCTTCGATTTCCAATATTTAAAATTTATGCTGTCGAAGAGTGGAGGTCGGTTTGTGCTCATTCCTTCTCTTCCAGCCATCTTGTCGATAACTCTCGGATGTTAAGCCGCTTGTACAGAGCCCCGAGCTCTGATACCACTTGTTAGACCTTGGATGGCTAGGGGGGGTGAATATAGCCAGACACTCAAATCGCCCCCTCTTCTTTGAACTTTCTTTCTGTGATCAGATTAGTAGCAGCGGAAACAAAATGCAATAGAAAGAATAAAGCAGAGAAAGGAATCAAACCAACGCTAACACAGCGATATACAAGGTTCGGGGATAACTTGCCCCTACTCCTTGGCGTGCCCGTAAGGTGGGCGATCCCTTGATTGTTGGCAGATCAAGCCCCGGTGAACACCGGATAAGATAGAGCCTCCTTCTCGGTGGAGAAACCTCTCCACAGATCTCACAGATGATTGAACTTGAGTACAAAAGATCACACGAGAAGGAACACTCACAAAGATCTCACAGGAATGCAACAAGATCGCTTAAGCACAAAGCAACAGAGAGCACAACCCCACAGCAAAAACTTCACTCGTTTTTCTGTCTTCCTTTGTTGTCGTTCCTCAGCTTCCAGCCTCGTCTTAAGCCTCTGCTCCCATCACCAGGATCTCCATCAGCATCCACTGAAGCCACAGCCTGACCCCCTGACTCTCTGAGCACTCATTCCACTGAAGACCCTCTCCAGCTGAGCCTCCGTCAGTTGCCAGCTGCTCTCCAGACGCCGTTGAGACCTGAAACAAGGAAACAGCCAAACCTGCTTCAAGGTAAGCCTCCCATTGACTCGCCTCCAATGTTTGAATCATCCCTGTAAAGTCTTCACACTCCAATAGAAGCTTAGCAACTCATATCAAACATAATCAGCAATGTATCAGAGAATCGACAGAAAAACAATCGCGATCAGAGCTTCTGACAACGTATTTTGAATTAAAGTGATCGGTCACCGGACCGATCCAGGGCTCGTGGGTCGGTCACCAGACCGATCCACCGCTTTGCTGGGACTCCCAGCTTTTGCGGCGGCATTGGCCTGATCGGTCACCAGACCGATCAGAGTAAAGCCTGATCGGTCACCAGACCGATCAGGATATCCACTGACCGATCAGACTCAAGCCTGATCGGTCCACTTCTGAGTGAACAGTAATCGTGGCCATCAGATCCTAGGTCGTGGATCGGTCACCAGACCGTTCAGTAGCTGATCAGTGGGGGAACACAACTCACTGTGTGCTCCCTGATTGGTCACCAGACCGATCAGGAGTCAAGCGGTGAGGAAGCTGTCTGCTCCCTGATCGGTCACCGGACCGATCAGGAGCCGGACAGTGAGGGAACTGACTGCTCCCTGATCGGTCACCGGACCGATCAAGAGCTGGACAGTGAGGGAGCTGCCTGCTCCCTGATCGGTCACCAGACCGATCAGGAGCCAAGCAGTGAGGGAACTGCCTGCTCCCTGATCGGTCACCGGACCGATCAGGAGTCGGGCAGTAGGTTCCCAACCTCACTGTGTGCTCCCTGATCAGTCACCAGACCGATCAGTCATCGCTGGATCGGTCACCAGACCGATCTGCGAAGGAGCACAGTGCCAACTTCCCTGATCGGTCACCAGACCGATCCAGGGAAGGCCAAATCCCCTCTAAGTCATGAGAACAAGCCTCCGATCCATCTCTGACTCGTTTCATGCCCAGCTTCACTCACTGGGACTTCATCCTAGCCCCCCAAGCTAGGACCTGACTTCATTCACCAGGATTTCAGTCACCCGGCTTCACTCACCGGGACCCGGCTACACTCACCGAGATTTTAACCTAGCCCTCCAAGCTAGGACCTGGCTTCACTCACCAGGATTTTAGTCACCCGGCTTCACTCACCGGGATTTCAACCTAGCCCTCCAAGCTAGGATTTCCATCACCTGGCTTCACTCACCAGGACCCGGCTTCACTCACCGGGATTTCCATCACTTGGGTTCACTCACCAGGACCCGGCTTCACTCACCGGGATTTCCATCACCTGGCTTCACTCACCAGGACCCGGCTTCACTCACCAGGACCCGGCTTCACTCACCGGGATTTCCATCACCTGGCTTCACTCACCAGGACCCAGCTTCACTCACCGGGATTTCCACCACCTGGCTTCACTCACCAGGACCCGGCTTCACTCACCGGGATTTCCATCACCTAGCTTCACTCACCAGGACCCGACTTCACTCACCGGGATTTCCATCACCTTGCCCTTAAAGCTAGGACTTTTTCCCACCTAACCCTCCAAGTTAGGACTTTTCACATGCTAGCGTGCCATCTCCCGATCCACCTGGACTTAATCCGAATTCAACCAAACTTGAATCAAACTTAAATCGGTGTCAACACCAAAACAATAATCAGGGTCAGACTGCATCAACAGTCTTCTCTAATCCGATCAATTTAAAAGATATATCCTAATTTCTCATAATTAAGAAGATTTAAAATACGTCAATAAATTATGGTTACGTCAGAAGTAGAAAATAAAGAAACGAGGGTGACGTAAGAGAGGTCAGAGTAGTCCCCGTTACGTCCGTGATTTTACGTCACACATGCAAAACATAATCTATATTTTACCAAACGGCACATATGAAAAATCGTAATTACCAAAAAGTATCATGTGATTTGGTTTTACAAAAGGACGTATCAAAAATTATCTTCTTTCTCTTATACCTCTCCCGCCGACAATTCTCTTTATCAGTTAGCTTTCTGAGACATCCGAATCACTTTTTCAGAGTTTTCATTTTAAAATAAGAGAGTGTGGTTCAGATGCCCCAAGTATTCTCCTTTTTCTTCTTTCTCTCTCAGCGCAAGCAACCTACTTGTCATTGCCAAATAGTGATACCTGTGTGGACGCCCTAGCTATGTTATAGTCGCAAGCTCATCCCCCAATCCCTCCCCCCTATCCAAAACCCTAGGCAAGTCTATTCGTGTGTCCCTCAGGCGGCTTTAAGGGTTTGTGTGAAAGTCCATACTGATCGACACTCTCTAAAATAAGGGTTAGGGTTTTTGCACTACTTTATTTTTATAATGACGAAAAAAAGGTCTATGGGTGTATTAGCCTCTTCTTCCTTAGGATTATCCACCAAGGTATGTTAGCGAGCTGATTAGGTCAAAACAACACTATTTCTGGATATGCTTGTAAAAAATTACATCTTGATTTTGCAAATCTGAAAATATTTGAGTTTGGTTCTTAATAAATTTGTAATGTTTACAACTTGTAGGCTTTAGATGACTTTGGACAAAAATTACATTGATGTAGTGTTTTAGATCACTTTAATAGTTTTTTGAAGCATTTCAAATTTTACATGGTCGACACATTGCGAAGATCAAAAAGTCTCCCTTCATTGTTTTCTTAGGTATACAAAAATTACAGCATATCCATGAAATTTTTGTCTGTGCATATTTTTAGTCATCAATAAGATCCTCAAGAAAGTTTGGCCTACAACAAGTGATGAAGACAGATATGATAGACGAAGGGTTTAGATATATTTTAATACCTTTGTGCAGTGATAATGCAGGCTTTTACTTGTTGTTAGTGGATACAAAATCAATGACTTTTAATCATTTCATTTCACTTGCTAGTGGCCGAAAATATATATATGAATTTAACTCAGCGGTGAGCAACCATTATTCATTTCTATGTTATTAATTTAGTATAAAATCTCGTTGATGGTGAATTTTAAATTCATGGTCTTACTTACAGGTAAAAGATCTAAAACAATATACTCGCGAGCAATTTAGGGCTATTAATCCATATCTAGAAAGTCATCATCCCTTAGACTAATGAGGCTCCGTCAGAGTAAATTGTCCCTAACAAGAAGCTAGGTAAGTAAATGAGGATGAGTTTCAATTGAAAAGTATTTTATAAAAAATATGAAAATTAAAATTGCTTATGTTATTTACAGCGTGGACTGCGCTTTTTTTGTGATACAATACATGTGATGTCTCCTATATGATGAGAAGATGGACTTCAAATAAGAAGACATGACAAAAATGAGATTTGATGTAGCAGTTTTATTTTTGAGGGTCATGTTCTGTAAAACATGGGATTAATTATCCATTGTATTATAAAAAATATCCTATGGTGTTGTAAAAAAAATAATTATGAATAGTTTTGTCACATCTATATAATTGTATGTTAAGAAAAATAATTGAGTGTTGTTTATTCAACTATAATTGCTGCATTGTTCTATGCCAACTGATACGAAATGAAACTTTATTAATATTCATTAGAACTAAGTTTGAATATCATAAATATCATCTCCTAGTTCAACCCTAACTAGTGATATCGAAATTTGAGAAATCCAAATATCCTATGTCCATCAGTGGATTTCCACTGAAACCTACTGATGAACCTACAAAAGTCTTATTGCAACAAATTCAAATATTAAGAGTTGATGGTCTGCAAGCTGGAATTGAATTTTTCTATGCATAGGGTATTACATTTAAACTTATTTCAAGATTAAACAAATATAAGTCTGTGTTAATCATACCGGAGTATTTCATTAAAAATATATTGTCAGAACTTGTAGAATTATATAAAAGATTATCCTATAAATAATTAATAAATCAGGATTAAATATTATAAAAAATATTTTTAAAATAAAAAAAATATGAGTCCATATTGGGTCTGAAATCTCAGTATATCAGGTTCTCTGCTAGCCAAAATCAAATTATCATTTTTTTAATTATAAATAAATATGTATAATATAAAAATATAGATAAAGATTAAGAAAATATATAAATAGATAAAGAAAAAAATATGAAGATATAAATATTAAATATATAAACTATAAATAAATAATTAAAATTTATAGATGTTAAATATAAGTAATAAAAATAAAAGATATTAAAATAAAACAATAAATGTGAAAAAAAACTAAGATAGTTAATAAGATATAAAGATAATAAAATTAAGATATAAAGAAAAAAATACAAAATATAAGTTTGGGCACCACCAAAACTTATAATTGAAATTAAGATATAAGAAAGCACAACTATAAATAAAGAAATATAAAATATAAATAAATATTAAAAATATAAGAAATAAATATAATTCAAATAAAAATAAATTATAAAAATATTTATGGATTAAAAATATAAGAAATAAATATAATTCAAATAAAAATAAATTATAAAAATAATTACGATAGATAACAAAATATATAGATAAGCAAAATAAAGAGATAAAGATGAGAGATAAACAGAAACCAACAGCTTCCAACAGATATTGCATTGTTCTGTGCCAACTGATACGGTATGAGAACTTCATTGATATTCATTAAACTAAGTTTGGATATCACAAATATCATCTCCTAGCTCAACCCTAACTACTGATATCGAGTATTAAAAAATTTAAATATCTTAGGTCCATCAGTGAATTTCCACCGAAACCCACTGATGAACCTACAAAAGTCCTATACAACAAATTCAGATATTATGAGGTGATGGTCAACAAGGAATTGAATTTTACTATGTATTATGTATTTAGGGGCTTTACAGATGTTGTTCGATAATACGATATCAGTTAGACACAAAACAATGCAACATCAGTTGGAAGTTGTTGACTTATTTTTATCTCTCTGTCTTGATCTCTTTATTTTGCTTATCTTTATATTTTATTATCTATTTTAGTTATTTTTTACATTTATAATTTTTTTATTTGAATTATATTTATTTCTTATATTTTTAATCAACTATTTTATATTTCTTTCGTTGTAGTATTGTTTTTTTTATATCTTAATTTTAATTATAGATTTTTATGGTGTCCAAACTTATATTTTATATTTCTTTCTTTATATCTTAATTTTCTTATCTTTATATCTTATTATTTATCTTAGTTTTTTACACATTTATAATTTTATTTTAATATTTTTATTTGTATTTCTTATATTTAATATCTATAGCCTCTAATTATTTATTTATAGTTTATGTATTTGATATTTATATATTCATATTTTTTTCTTTATTTCTTTATATATTTACTTAATCTTTATCTATATTTTTATATTATATATATTTATTTATAATTTGGAGAAATGATATTCTAATTTTGGTTAGCAGAGGGTCTAATATACTGGGATTTTAGTCTTTCGTTGGTCTGAAATCAGAGGATTTCAAGCCCAACGTTGACTCATATTTTTTCGATTTTAAAAATATTTTTTAATATTTAATTATGATTTATTAATTATTTATAGGATAATATTTTATATAATTCTATAAGTTTTGAAAATATTTTTTTTATTAAAATACTCAAGATAAACATAGACTTATATTTATTTAAATTTAAAATATAATTCAGCAATTGCATGAGTCTTTTATGGGCGACTATTGTTACATCGATTTCTTCCAAGTGTTGAACATCTCTGAGGGCCGAGCTTCTGCCCCTTTTTATCGACTACACATTTCATGTCTTTTAACAATCGACTTCCACTGTGAATTCCTTTTCTTTTCCGTTCCCTTTTTCGGAGTAAAGTTAAAATCCATTTTTTTGGTTTTCAATTTGGTTTTAATGTCATCTTATGGTTTATAGTTTTCTCTTCCAAAAGAATCCTCTCCATCTTTGTCGTTAGTTCTTAGTTATTAAAACAAAATAAATTAGAAAGGTAAATTCATTACCCTAATTGTGCGTTTGGTTGAAAGATATCTTTGATTATTCGTCTAAAATTATCAACGAAAATCTTATTTAATTTAGATAATCAATGATTCTCGAGTAATGTTCCATGCTCGACACGATAACAAAAGGGTATACAATTCGAAATCTAGAAATTTTAAAAATTGGGATTTTTCTTAATTCCGAGGTTAAGAAACTTTTTTTTTTCAAAATTATCTTTCAATGTTTACCTTTTAAGATAAAAATAACTCTCATAATTTATTAAATTTCAGAGTGTCACCCGTGCTCGTATTGGCGGAGGCACAGGAGTCTATGGTCGGCAAATGATTTTTTTTTAATTTAATATTTTAATTAAAATTTTAATAAATTAAATAGTTTATAATTAAGAAAAATTAAATAAACTTAATTTAAAAGTTTAATAAATTTTTCTAAATAAAAATAGTCTAATTTTATTTGTTTATTTATATATTATTATTATATATTTTGGGTATTTTAATTTTTAAAAATTAAAATAAATATAATCGTAGATCGTCGATTCGATGATTGATATAATTTTTTTACTTAAATCAATGATGCGAATAAACATATAATATCATCTTGTTATTTCTATTTTTAATTTAAATAAACATACAATATCATCATGCATAGATTGAACTAAAAGATAATACAATAAAATATTATACTATGTTATATATTATTATCTCTAAAAAAAAAATATTATTAAAAAAAAAAAAAAATTATGTTATTATCTAAATTGAAACCAAATAAACATTAAATTAATGTTTAATCCATCTACATATCATTGGATATGTAAAATTACACAAAAAAAAAAAAAAAAAAAAAAAAAAAAAAAAAAAAAAAAAAATAAAAAAAAAAAAAAAAAAAAAAAAAAAAAGAATTAAAAAAAAAAAAAAATAACATAATATTAAAAAAAAAAAAAAAAATAAATAGATTTAAATAATCTTAAAACCTAGAAAAAGATAAATAAATATATAATCAAAACTAACTAAAATAATTAAATAGATTTAAATAATCTTAAAACCTAACACTAACTCTGTAAAAGATAAAAAAATAATAATAAAGACTAATAATTTCTGAGCTTCTGAAAGACTTTAATAATATTTTTTTTCATCTTAAACTACTGTAATCTTGAACGATTTCAATTTATATTATAGTCACGTGGTTCATCGAGTCAAAATTATGACTCTTGAGCTTTCACCGATCTGCTCCGATTCTGCTCGATTCTTTCTATACGATTCTGTCCATCTACGATCCTGCTGCGATCCTGCTACGAAAAACGATTCTGCGCGATTCTGGATCAATTTCTGGCGTAGGATCGTACGATCCTATGATCCAGGATCACGATTTTGTAAACTATGGGTTATACATGATAACATAAACCAAATGTACCTTAACAGTTTCTCTAGTGTCGATTCCATGGGTATGGTGATATAAAAAATATAAATTGTCAATTTTTAAGGATCAATTCCTGATTGTTATAATTTATAAAGGACGGAGCTATATATAACTCTACTCGACCGGTAGCCTGAGGGGCCCACTACCATGAAAAGGAGGGGAAATGAAAATTATGGAAGATGAAGGTTGAAAAAAATTGTTGTAGAGGTTAGCCCCGAGGTTTTTTTTTTTAAGACTTTGGTGCCTTTGGTAATTTTTTGAAAAATATATTTGATTTGTATTTTTTAATTTATTTTCAAAAAAAACATAACGTTTTCTGAAAAATTAGAAAATAAAATAAAATTATTTTTCAAAAAATGATAAAATATATTTTTAAAAAATAAAAATAAAAAATGAAATAAATTATACGCTCCCATATATTCTGTTAGCTTAAGTCAACCTAATTAGGTCTATCCTTGCTCTGTCATTGTCTGTTATATTAGAAATATGATGTACAGATATTTACTGCAATACCTTCTGGGGCAAACAAAATAAATTAGAGCAATTATTGAAGTTGATTAGTTATATTTTACTATTTTGTTATAAAACACATTTCTTTTTGAATTATGTAGTCCTAATTTATTTCTAAAAAATTATTTGTTTTTAAAAATAAATTTAATAATATAGGATGCCAACAAAAATCAATGATAAACAATTTTCTTTTAAAAAAATTATTAGAAAAAAAATTAGAAAAAAATCTCCTTTTGAAACATCTTTTTGGGTCCACTCCCATATGGGGGTTTATTTTTTTTCCACACCCTTATCTTTTTTTTTCACTCCCTAATAACAAAAGAATAATATTGGGAGAGTAAAATAATAGTGAATGACGTAAGATTTTACATACACGATCTCCAACAGATTCACCGTGCTTCCCAGGATATAGTTTGATTCGGAGCGGCGGCCGAAGACAGCCGATGGTGTCCAAGCAATAATCAAATGTATGCATATAAAGTGTCACGTCATGTCACGTCATGCCACATCATTCATTATAATTTTCACTCTCTCATTTTCACTCTCTTTATTATTGTCTAAAAAAAAATTCCCTTAGAAAAATGAAAACCAAAAAACTCTATCCGACGTGGCATGTTTCTTTTGTACCCAGTCACCCAATACGGCTCTTAGCGTGGTCCAGCGGTACAGGGAAACAACTACTTCCTACGGGCACGGCCCTAGATTATCTCTCCTCCTCGGATCTCTCTAGGGTTTCTTCCGCAGATCCGTTCCCATTCCATGGGCTCCGCCTTCTCCTCGGCTTCGCTGTCCAACGACGAGGCCTCTTTCACCCCTGTCGTTCTCAACGTCTACGACCTCACCCCGTTGAACAACTACGTGCACTGGCTCGGCTTCGGCATCTTCCACTCCGGCATCGAGGGTGAGCAACCTCGCGCCTTTATTATTCCTTAAAAATTTCATCTTTTTGCGTTTTTCGAGAAATTGGATGGATTGTTTGATTACGCTGCGGTTTCCACCATCGTATGATTAGATTTGATGCGATTGGTGGAACTCATTTGATGAGTTGTGGATCCGAATTTCTCTACTCTTTAATAGTTTTTAGCAAGCTTTTTTTTGCCCTTACCCCATAACTTAAATCAGTTAAACTTGATTGTCTTAATGAAGTTGGCTCACCGACAAAATTGAAATGATGAACGGGAAGGATGACAGCAATAAACTGTCTTTCCTCCAATTTGAAATATCTTTCTTATCATTAGCAATGCTGTTTTCTGGCTTTCAGTTCATAATGGAAAGGCTACCAGAGGAAAATTGATATATGAACCAAACAGTAAGACATTTTGATAGTTACAAAGGGGAAATGAGACTTTAATGACTTATATTATTTTTTTTTTACCTTTGGTTTATGAATAAAACTAGAGTATTTATTTTAGAAGATCAATATAGATCATCTTGCTTTTCCTCTTGACAATTTCCAAGTGAATGTTAGGAAGAAGAACCTGAGTCTAGAATAGATAAGGAACCAAGAGACAGTTTTCTCTATTTCAACAATTCTACACGCCTCTCAGCCTAGAACAGATTGCTTATTAGTACATACAAGCAATTCAAGTGAATTTTTGTTGGACAACATATGTAAAAAGAGATCCAAACACCTTATTCTGATTTTTAAAAATGTAAGCTTACTAATTTAAAGATCGATACCATTTTAACATATCTTCACTATAAATGCCAAGGACCATGTTCCCAGTATAAGTTGATTGAATGGAATACTTTAATAGACATGACATTCTAAATTAGGCCTGCTGTTTTTTTTGGGTTTTGCTTAATTTTCTTCTAAAGCTAGCAAAATATTTGCAATAAGCAATTATGTTTTACAATTTTAGGCTCATTGTAGAGCACATTACTATGGATAATCATCTCCATCAAGATGAAGTTGGTTGTTCGTTCATTATGGTACAATCTAGCTACAGATTGAAGAAAGACCTACTGTTTTTTTTACTGTGAATTTTGCTCTTTTGTTTCATATGGAAGAGTAAGAAACAAGATCGGGCCTCCATCTTCAAATCTTCCATTGAATTTGAACATCGTGCTATGTCTGTTGCATGCTCTAAGATTACTTGGCTCAGGGGATATCTTTTCAGGCTTTGAGCTTTGATTTCCTCAGTCTAATTCCACTCCTCTCCATGTTGATAATACAAGTGTTATTCAAATAGCTACTAATCCAATCTATCATGAGTGCACCAAGCATATTGAAGTAGATTGTCACTATATTCGTGAAACTATAAACACTCATGTCATTTGTCTTTCACATATTTCCATAGCTTCACAGATTACTGATGTGTTGACCAAGTCTCTTACTCAACAACATCATCAATTTCTTATTGGCAAATTGATGTTTCTTGATCAGCCAACATCAATTTGAGAGGGGATGTTGTCATATGTAGCAAACATATACTTCATATAACATATTTATTTTGTATTTTTATTATCTTTCCTTAATTTGTTTGTATAACTATAAATAGAGAGAAATCAGCCATAATTAGTTTGTATAGCTGTAAATAGAGAGAAATTAGCATTTACATCCCTGTAAATCAGCCTTTAATTGTTGTATATTCATCTATTTATTCAAGGAAATGAGAGAAGAATGGTATCAAGACATTCAATCAAAATTCTGTCAAGAAATTTTTTGATTGAATGACTTGATACCTTCTCTCATTTCATGCACTCGAACTATTCATCTGTTACAGGCTTAAGTACTATTCATCTGTTACAGGCTTAAGTGGTCTGACGCACAGACTAACAAAGTAATTTTGATCAACTAGACATGCTGAACTTTCAATCTATAAGTACTTATTGTCCCCAGAGCTATGGAGAGAACCCATAGGGAAAATTTACCTTATGTTACATATTTCAGTCAGTGTTTTAAGGTTCCTACTTTTTGAGTTCCATCTGTTTGGTTGTAAGTCAAGAATGACTGACACAAAATATCATTTTTGTTCTTTATAACCTGAAACTTCCGTTTCATGATTTATACCAAACCAGCACATAAGCATAGTGGTTTTTTACTTTTTAGTTAAATAGTAATGATAGTAGCCCAAGTTGTCATGTCCCATATAAGAATGCTCACAGTAGGGACAATGTATACATAGGTGGTGCCCACGGATAATTTGATACGCTCAAGGGTGCTATACTCTAATTCTTATGTACATGGCAACTAGTGCAAGTGTTGTAATGATCCAAAGAATATGCTGTAAACATACTAATGCTTCTTTTATCATTACATAAGATGGCTTTTATTCCTACAGTAGAACCGTTTTGCTTGTTCCAATTTGGATTGCTAGTTTTGAGTCTTAATAATTTGTTTAATGAGTTAATTAAGGAGATTCATCACATAAGTGGCACGTGACACCATTATTAGTATTTCCAGATTAATCCAATAACATCAGATGTGAGGGTGCATAAGGACCATTGATATATGTTTATTCTTTTTAAAAAGTTTTGACAGTTCTGTAGTTTTATTTCTGGAGAAAAAAAGTTTGCAAGGAAAACTCCTTTTTTGAGTCTATTAATAATAAATAAAGTATTAGATGCAGTCGTTGATATTATTTTCTATCTGATTTAATTATTAATAACTTGAAATGACCTGAGACTGAATAGGAACAAGAGGAAAGAGATTTAAAAATCAAACTATTTGGTGAAGTTGATGTAGATGGCTATCATTTAAAAAACATGCTAAAAAATTGTTAAGTGCATAATACAAATGTTGATTAATATCCACTGCTGTCTCCATCACAATGATGATCAAATGTGACCTTTCCTTGTTACTTCTTATGTGAAAGGAGGATAATTGGCTACTCAAAAATAAGATCCAGTAGTGGATATGGTTGGACTTTGTTGTCATTGTCACAAGATTTGTAAAAAAAAAAATATATACACAAAACACTAATTGTTTATTTATTGTACTTACTATTTTTGGTCGAGTGTTTATTGAAATTTACAGTCCATGGTTTGGAGTACGGTTTTGGAGCCCATGATTTTCCCACAAGTGGTGTGTTTGAGGTGGAACCGAGGGCCTGCCCTGGGTTTCTCTACAGATGCTCCATCGTGTTGGGTCATACAAATCTGCCTCCAGCAGAATTCCGTACATTCATAGAAAGTGTGGCTTCAGAGTACCACGGAGACACTTATCACCTCATTTCTAAAAATTGCAATCACTTCACTGATGATGTCAGTAAGAGGCTGACAAGTAGACAGATTCCACAGTGGGTTAACAGGCTCGCCGGGCTAGGTACCGTAATATTAATTTCTTGCCATTTTTCATTTCGAATTCCATAATTTGAATGTCATATTCCCAAATTTGCTTATATTTTTATTGGATATGACTAAAAAGGTGCACTTTGTAATTGCCTTCTACCGGAAAGCCTTCGTTTGCCAGCCGTCAAGCACGAATACCAGGGTTTATCAGGTTAGTTAGGGAAGTTTGATCTTGAGCACCTTAGCTAAGGAAACTTCGTAGAGAATTCTTTGTTCTTCTTGTTCTCTTTTGTATCCTTTCAAGTAACCTCAAGTTTCTCCTGCAGAGGATGGGTCAGAATCCTTTTCAGTCATTACCACAACAATGCATGAACTGCAGGAGAGTGACGATGCTGATCAAGACAAACATCTTTTATCGCCCTCTGGCGGGGAGGTTACTATCATCAAAGAGGTTCACAGGTGAAGCTTTTGTCTCGATGATGTATTCTTGCCATGTTTTGTGTGTTTATACACGTATGGGGCTGCTCTCCTGCTGCTACTGGTGATGTGATTCTTCCTTCGCCCTATCATTGCCTAGTGATTCTTTTCAGCTGCTGTTGTTGTGGTTGGTGAATTTTTAACACTTTGCGATTCCAATGGATAATTTGTATCACTTCGTTGTTAAAAGTTTGAAATTTTAAAAGACTACTTCTGCCAGTATTTCAAGAAATCAAAATTTGATAAGCTTCTCAAATAGTCAGTTTAATAGAAGAATAAAGACTATTTTCTGCCCATTCCTTTTGTTTCTAGTGGGATAAACTCCTTGTTTATTAATCATCTATTTGTTCAATGCCCTTCTCCTGTCTTGACTTGGCGCGATCCGGTCTGCATTATGCATGGCTCAGTAAGATTGCCACCATTTGGGTTAAGGCATAGTTGTCCCTTGCCGGCGCGATACTATTGAGAAACAATATTAAGAATTTACATAGTGATACTTTATTGTTGTGTTATGTCGACGTAGATTGTTAGAGCAGGTCTAATGCAAAATTATGGAGAATCGATTGCAGTCGATCTTTAGATCTCTTTAACCTGTCGAATTCATTGATATGTTTGATACTAGCTCGTAGCAACTAGAAGTTAAAAAACACACCATTTTCATACTTTATCCATCTCTCAAAGGAAAGTGAAGTTAGTGGGATCAAAAATTGCTAAGCCATCAAATCGATCCAACTATTCTATATGTCCTAGCTCAACGGGTTTTTTTACTAGAAAATTAAGCATGGATATTTTATATTCATAAAATTGATTTCAAAATTTATTATAGTAAATGCCTATGTAAATATCAAAAATCCATGAGAATATCAAATAATTGATCCAACTAGCTATTTGATTGGATGTATTATATGGACTGAAAGTAATCGGCCAAGATATGTTCTTGAAAGGAGGACTGATGGTCGACTAATGCTACCATTATTATTGCTGCTTAACTGGACAGCCCATGCCTGGGCTGGCCACCTGAAACTTTTTTCTTATAGATTATTCTACAAGCCAGCTTGCGTTGTCCATTTATTTGATTCGTTTCAATTTCTTTTTTCTTTTTTTTTAATAATAAAAATATGAGATGACGGTAATAAAAATGGATAAGAATTAAAAACAACCCTCTAATTATCAAAATAGTTTTAAAAAAACATCCTTTCATCATAAAAAGTAATTCGCTGTATTTTTTATACCAATTATTCTTATTAGCACACTATTACAGGGACAACTTTTTAACAACTAGGGTAAAAGTTGCTGCACGTGATAAAAAAATAATTTTCTTATCAGTTCAATTTAATTAAAAATAATATATATATATATATATAATATTTTTATTTAAAAATTATCGGTATTTTATTGAATCACGGAAATAAATTTTCATATTATCTAAATCACACATTAACTTTCATAATATTCCAATCACATGTCATTTCTCAAAATACTTTTCTTTCCCCTCATAATATGATGTATGCATGACATTTTTAACCTAATAATCAAGGATCAATTTTTCGAGAGAATTAATGAGATGACATTTCTTTTATGTTCATCAATCTCTTTCATCTGAATTTACCTGAATAATTTCAAATCAAAACCGATGTACTCTTAAAATTCTACTAATGCAAAATTTGAAATAATCAATTGAGAAAAATAAAATTTTGAATTTATAAAGACTTGATAAAATTTATCACAAACTCATTATAAGATATAAGAATTGATGATATTCACTAACACATCATCAATGAATTCCTAAAACTTCTCTAATTCAAAAAATAATAATTTTTTGAATTTTTGAAGGATGTAAATTTATTAGTTAATTTTATCTGAAACTAATTGATGAATCTAGATGATCTTGAGTTGCTTTAAATCAAAAGTCAATACACTCCCTCTTAATATATCTATCTCCTAGGATTTTAATCCGTGGTATAAATTGAGAGGAGTGAATTTTTTAATTGATAGAGTAAAAATTTAGAAATATGCCTCAATAAAAAATTTTATTCTCAATTTATGTTATTAATTTTAGATTCGAGAGTATAATTACATAGGTAAATTTTAGGAATATATTATTTTTGATTTGAAATCATTCTCTAGATTTAGAGGATAAAAACGGAGAAGAGATATTTTAGAAATATAGTACATGAGTGAAGTATTATGAAAATTTGATAATACTCCTATAATAAAGGTGAAATACGTATCCTGGGCGGGTTTCTACAACTGGCCAGAAAGAGTAAATTAGAAAATAAAAGAATTTATCATATAAGAAAATAATTCCTTAAATATCACTAAGACTATTTCGAAAAGGAGTAATCAACTTTGTAATATAACTCAGATTATCTTATGAGATTAATTATTTTATTTGATCTAGTTTTAAAATTATAATATAATTTTATCTGAAATACAAAAATTAATTAAAATTGTATAATCTGAATTACGATGTCAACATATTATTCTAAATTATATTTTAAATTCAATTACACTACTACGAAGTTGATTAATTATTCTTAATCAAATATAAACTTAGATTGAATGTTTATTCAATTTTATAAATCTATCATAAATACGCCAACTTGGCTATGATCAAAAATTTGCTAATACCGAAACTACCTAAGCAGTCGGTACAATCAAATTAATCAATATCATTTAAATTTATCAATAATAAACTATTAGACTACTGTTATATAATTTAAATATTTTGATTAAGTTATTAAATAATTTTTTTATAATAAGTTGCATTAATTTAATTTAATATATTATATCAATGATTAGCTGTTATAATAATATTTAAATAAAAACATTTTAAAATATCAGAACGTGGTGTTAACTTTTTTAAAGTAAGATTACTTTTTGATAATTATAGATTCTCTTTTATTTTTACTTGCGTATTATTTCGCTGGAATTAATACGATTTTTTTTAAAATGTCATTTTGAGAATAAACAAATATCTCGTGGCGAAATGAAATTTGCCGTATTTATTTACTGCCAAATTTGGGCATATCTCGAAGCTTCTTCGTCGCTAACTATTGAAGGCGAATAAATGTACGATTCGTGGTAATAAATATCAACCAAAAGGAAAATAAAAAAACAGTGAAATCTATCTAAACCGTTCAATTTCACCTAAGAGAGATCTTATCCGTCCTTTACCTAACAAAAATAGCCACAGACGTTTTCTCCTTTTATTCGCGTTATAAATAAATCCCCTTGTCTCGCTATCTTGTCCCAGAGAGAGAAAGAGATCCGAGAGTAGAGAGGAACTAGGAACAGTAGGGGTAGCAGCCGGCGAGAGGAAGAGAAGAGGGCGATAAGGAGATCATGTCGTGGCAGACGTACGTCGACGACCATCTGATGTGCGATATCGATGGTCAGAAGCTTAAGGCCGCGGCAATCCTCGGCCACGATGGGAACGCCTGGGCCTTGAGCGATTCCTTCCCTGAGGTATGAACTGATCGGTTTTGGTCCGTTTTCGTGTTGTATGATCTTGTGTTTGCGAGGGAAGGCGGCGAAGATCTGAACTCCGCCTCCCTAGATGGTGTGTGTGTTTGATTAGGGATTTTGTTTTTGGATTGGTTTTCTACCTTGACGTGAGTGTTTCTACGGGTAACTGCTAAAAGACGGGAAGTTTAGCTCAATCAATGAGTTTTGTATCATTGGTCTTACAGATCTAATGGTTTACTACTTCAGACTTGGATTCACTTGGATATTGAAGGTTAGGGTTTTTACTTGCTAGTTGTATTTTGGGGGAAGGATCATGATACGATCCCAAAGAAAATTTAAAAAGTATTCAATTCAGTTTAGAATTACTCAATTACTCATTCAATTTAGAATTAATGTTCTTTGTTATAATCATTTAGTTGCGATAAATATATAAATTTATTTTTTAGACCAAAAGAGACTAAAATTAGTGTTTTTAATTATTGACAAGACACATCTTTGATAAACATGGCGTCCTTTGATTATCAATCAATCAATAAAATGAAAATAATAATTTGAATTATAATCTTTTGGGATCGTATCAGATCAGATGGCTCCTATTTTTTATTTATTTTTTTGGACGGTTATGGTTTGCTACAATTTCTATGGTCGTTGTTGATTGAACGTTGGCTTATGATGCCCACTCATCAACAGATTTATTTTTTTCTATACCCAGAAAGCAATTGACTTGTTGGGTTTTTGGTTGTGGCAAAATGTTAGTTGCATCCGACAATAATTGATTAGGTGATAGTAAGCAGTGACAATTGAAGGACCTGATTCAATTCTTAATATGTTTCTAAATTAACTGCATGGAGATCTTAATTTTTTTTTGTAATTTTGTAGGTTCGATAGTTATATGGAGGTACTGTCATCATGATATCTTTTTCTTCCTCATTCTTCATTCTGATTTTGGTTTTCATTTCATTGATCTCTGTTTGCAAATTATAACATTTCCATGAACAAACCAATACAATTCTGCAAAGGATTGTTCAGGGAACTTCTATCAAGATCATTTAGACCATATTTCCAAGAATCATCCTGATGTTCATTCTTTTTTGTTCTGACTGATTGGGCACCTTGTATCGGAACAAGGACAGGTTGGTGGCAGCAACGGTGACAGTGAGATATAGAGAGAGTTAGCCCCGCTCATGGGTTTGATGGCGGCAATATACATTGTGATGCTAAAGAGACATGAGTGAGAGATTTAGATATACAAAGAAGAGAAAAAATATGAGAAAGTGCTAATGTGAGGGAGGAAAGATTTTTTACTCTTTGAAAAATAGACTAAGAGAATGAGGAAGATGACAAAGGAGACATGAGAGACGTAGAAGGGTGGTAGTTTATAGGAATTAGAGAGAAATTGAAGAATTAAAACTTATTATTTAATTTTTCATGCTACATCATGTGTAATTATTTAGATAAAAATACAACTCATTTCTTTTGCATTCCCTTATTGAGGATTGACCTTTGATTGTAATTGAATCTTTGTATCCTTCCACTGATTTTTTCCTTCTTGCGCCCGTCGTCGGACTTATCAAGATCTTTCACTTTTTTGACTTATCTAGATCCAAGTTCCGTGTCCATTTGATGGGTTCTCTTCCTTCAAGAGTAGGTTGCCACTTTCACTTGTGGAGATTGGTTCTCTTTGCTTGCTGAGATGTGCATATATCCCAACCAGTTATGATCAGTTATATAAATTTTCTCCCTCCATTGAGCTCTATCCAAGTTTCTTTTGCTCGTAATATTCAAATTCAAAGGGGACAATATAGCAACCGCTGATGACTTGTGGTGTGTATGTGTAGTTCATGTTGGCGTTTTGATTTCTAAAGTATTGCAGTTATCTGTATAAATTTTCTATATGCATGTCTGACTCAATTCTTGCTGTATCGACCATGAGGAAGACAAGAAAAATAAGTGTAAACTGTGTCAGATTCTATATAAATCATACACAAAGTAGTTACAATCAATATGGTCAAGGTGTGGTTGAGTGTCCCTCTCATATTGTTTTCTCTTACTGCCTGCTCTTGATCTTTGTTGTCTCTTAACAGTTCAAACCTGAAGAGATTTCTGCAATCATGAAAGACTTTAATGAACCTGGAACTCTTGCGCCAACTGGATTATTTCTTGGTGGATCAAAATACATGGTCATCCAAGGCGAGCCAGGTGTTGTCATTCGAGGGAAGAAGGTCAGTGGTTCATAACCCATATGATAACTGTGCTAAAATTTGTTTGTAAACAAGACATCTGATTGCATTTATAATTCCATTTAGAGGATAACATCTCCTATGTACAATGACCAACATGCATCTATTGCTAAATTGCTGTTTGTTTTTCTATTGCCAAGAATAAAATTTTTTTTTTTTCTTTTTCTAATCAATAATTGAAAGTATTTCACACATGATTTAGTTACAAACTTTTTTTCCTGGAAGCTGAGAAATGTTTTATGGAATATTCCATTCTTCAGCTTATGTATTTACCAACTTTCAGGGCACTGGTGGCATCACTGTTAAGAAAACCAATCTTGCTTTGATAATCGGTATATATGACGAGCCGATGACTGGCGGGCAGTGCAACATGGTAGTTGAGAGGCTTGGTGATTATCTTTATGAACTAGGTTTTTGAATCAGGTGTTTGATGATGCATCAGGACAACTTATCTTGGTATTTGCCATAATTTTCCTTGCATGGGCTTGCAATCAATCTACTTGTCTGGAGTCATGTTGCACAAGAGTCTGCTTTGTTCATGGGGACGATCTCATTGCTTGATTTCCCCTACTGCATCAATTTCCATTTAGGACTTAGCGATTGTTTCTTTCTGTGTGGTCATCTGTATCTCTGACAAGGTTGGCAAATGGATATGGTGGTTATGCATACGCGTATTACTCATGGCCTGTTTGCTTGCATTTGATAATTTCATTTGGAAATTGGTGCAGAAATCCATTCAAACTAAATGCGATTCCTAATTATTCCTTAGTAATTAAGGAAAAATTATTCCGTAATTACATATGGCTATTAACAATACAAGTAAATCAACGTTCAACAAAGTGGGAATACTTATTTCCTCAACCTCCATGTTTAGATCTCATCTACAAGAAAGGGGAAAAAATAAAAATAAAATTGATGATGTTTTACTTGAAAAATTAGCATTTCTTTACCGGAGTTGAAGGGATGTTCTTGTTGTTGTTCAGTATAATGTTGGTTTGGCTGCGCTTTGCATTGCATTAAGTTCCTGAGTCATCTGTTGGTGCAACCTATCAGTCTCAGCAATCTGCATCGAATCTTTAATTCATCAGCTTAGCTTGTTGAAGTCATGGACTATCAAGGATGAAGCAAAACACAACGTAATGAATGTGTTATTATCATGTTGCCTTCCTATCCTTACATGTCTTTTCATTGTTGAAACAAATTTGATTGTTGCAATTAATGTTTCTTTTCTATCCTCCCACTTCTAGACTGCTTTTTGGACTATCTACAAGATCTCTAAAATCATGCAGGATCTGCATGGATATATTAAATAGTTTGGTCTTATTTTTGCATTCCCACGTAGTCTAATGAAGATATATGATTCATAATACGAATAACTTTGAATATTTGGGATATTATGTATATTATTACTCAAGTGGGGAGGTGGACCTTGTTCCTTAGGAACATATTATCACTCTGAAGCTCCATCTCCTAAGAAAAAGAACACGAACAATAAGAGCAAGTTGTTTGAAGTGATTAGCCATAGGAAACTCCACAGAGTAAATCAGAATACGTTATCCATACCCTTCTCTCCCCGTACTCGATTTCAGCAAACAACAGTTCATTCTGAAACATGGAATTCAATGACAAGATACCTATATAATTAATTGAAGTCGAAAATGAAGTATTAGATTAATTTACCTTTTTGTTTCTTATTTTGCTGATACCTTTCTCCAATCTACTCTCAAGCTGTTGAAGATCCCTTGGGTTCATGGAGTGGAGGGATTCGCCCATCAGGTACCTGTTAGATCAGAACCTCCTTTAAACGACACCCACCCCATTTCAAGGGGCATTATTATGGCTTATGCTTGCGGTAATCGATACCTGTTTGAACTTTGTATGCCGTTGATTTGTTGTCGTAGTTTCGATGCTTCTTGCTGGTAGTACTGAAAGTAGATGACGATGCATCAGAACCATTAAATTGTTCGTTAAAGGAAATTAGTGGGGAAAAAATTAATCAAAATGTGATGTTAAAAGCTCGTAGTGTTCGGGAAAACTCATTTGTATGAATAATCAAATTGATGTTGATGTTTAGGGCTCATAGGCTCGAAATGCTCGCTATATTCGATAAATAAGCTCAGATAATAAATCAAACTCACTCTCGACGATTAAGCCCTATCTATGCTGCCGTAGCCAATCCAGAAGCGTCTACTGTTTTTGTTTAAGATTATTTAAAAATATATATTTAATATAGGATAAAAATCAAAAGGCCTGAGGCTTCTTTTTTTTTTAAATAAAAAAAATAATGCTTAATTCTTTCATTTACTAGTATTGTAGCTACTACATGCTAAAATAAATTAACCTAATTTTTTAATCCAATTTAATTAAAATTACTAAAATACATAATAAAATTAATTTAATTTGGTCACAATTATAACTGATGAAACAATATTATATAAAAATATTCTTTACCAATTTAGTTAAAATAAGTCAAACTTCAAAATAGTAGACAATCAATCAATTGAATCCCTAATGATGGTAATTTACAATATTAAAATGAGATGTTGCATGATATCCATGCCAACATTAGTAACAAAACCATGAACGGATGATTCTTAGTCAATGCATTAGATTTTCAAAATCTTATGAAGGGAGCCATGAAAACAGTCTATCCAAGTTATCCTCTTTCATAAGTTTTTTTTCCTGCTTGTTTAAGTGTTGATGGGATGTTCAAAATAATTAATCTTTTGCTTAAAATGATATAAATTTACAGAAGTCGTAATATTTTGCTAAAAACATGGATTTCGGGTAACAAAATATTAGTACACATCAAAATCATCGCATGTTGTATTGGAAAGAATATGCAAATGATAGTGTATGCTTCAAATATAAAATATCTAATTGGAATACTTGTGAACAAGATTTACATAACACATAATCTAGAAGATAAAATGCTAATCCAAGTTTTTATGTTTTTTTCCATTCACTTGAGGGCTTTGATGTTTATTTGAATGTTCCAGCGGAGATTCTTTCATGATATATATATGGCACAAAGATGATCGAAATAAAGATGGTTTGTTAAAATATCCTACAGACATGATGACTTGGAAACGTTTTGGTTATCTTATCTTTAATTACCTATAAATCCATATCATGTTAGACTTGGGTTAGCTACTGATGGTTTTAGGGTTTAGAATTTAGGGTTTAGGGTTTAGATCCTAAATTAGGAGAAAACCAAGATGAAAGATTGGTTATTTAACAATTTTGAAAAATCAATAAATATGTGTCACAATGCAAGTGATCCTTGACTATTAGTCGTGTAAATATATAAATGGTCATTAGGTTCACAATGTACCATTATTCTTAAATGTGTTATTCCTCCAAAAAAAAATATGGAGAAACATATTCTTCCCTTTCAATTCATCATCTTTTCCTTATTTTTCTCTATTATTCAGGCCCTCCGAATCAATTATTTGAGATTCTAACAAGAGAAATGAAACAATAAACCTTCAACATATAGTAAATTAAGAAAACCTTCTTCCTTCACTTGACTATGGATTTTGATAGTTGCCTACAAATAGACCTAAGACAATTATAATCTTCATATAAAATGTTAAACCATGTCAAATGTCCATCACTTATACAATAACATATTTTTTCCACACTTTTCACCGTCTTATTTACTTTTTTATGGTTATTTAATTTAGAATAATTGAATTGGTTATGTGTTCATTTTCCCTTTTGCCCTTCTTTATAATTAATGTTCAATAGATCTTTTCACCGTCTATTACCAATTTTAAATCCAACTAGACATGAAATATGAATTTTCCATTTCATTTGACTCACATTTGTGGCTTAACTCCTATTAGCATGTCAAACATTTGTGGCCTAATCCTAATAGACATGAAAATATGATATATATTTTTTCAACCTTTAAGCATCTTGGTTGGTAGAAATTTCATGCACGAATTTAAATAGATTATTCAATGTGTAATATAATTCAAGTTGGGACGACAGTCTAATGACAATGAATCTTGAGACATAAAAATAAAATTAAAAGAAATATGAGTCATATAAATGTAATATGAATATAATAAATAACAAGGTTTTAAAATTCGTTATGGGCTAGTCGGGTGTCAAACTAGTGCCAAGCACGTAAGCCGCCTAGGCGGGGACTAGGCGCCGCTAAGCGGATTCCACCGTATCAACATAAACTACATAATAAATCACATTCTATAACTCCAACACAATAATATCAAATTTAAAATGAGTTCAAAATTACACAACTAATAAAATATCACAAATTTATTCTACTTTTTTTTAATGATGTGAAATGAAGTTTGATGCTAGCCACCAGAGCAAGCCAACAAATCGATTCTTGTTGAACCAAAGTTTAGGACTTATAAAACTTAAGTCCAACGCAAAAATAAAAAAATTACATTTCAGTTTTTTTTAATTGGACTTTAAACTTAAAATCTTAAACTAAAAAAAATTATGAAAACCCTTGTACTATTTCGGCGGCGCTTAGACGATTAGACCAATTAGTCAACGCTTAGGGCTGCCTAATCCTGCCTAGGCGCTAAGGCCGCCTAGGCTGGCCGACTAGCATGTTTTCGATACGATTGACTGGTGTTTAACACTTAGATAGTCGTCTAGGTCGATTTTTAGAACACTGATAGATAAACCTAACATTCTTTCTCATTGTCCAATAAAAAACTTTCTCTTTCTGGTTTTTTAAAATGATATGGAATCTTAATAAGTTAAAATTAGCTAATTAAGCCTAGCTAGTTCATTTTCAATCTCCCTTTTTCTTTCCATTTTTCATTCAACTAATTTTAATTCTGCCAATTTTTCATTTGCTGTAACGATTTACCCAATGGCATGTAGCTTTGGACCTATTTTGGAACTTTCTTTTTTTTAAAAAAAAATGTTTGCCCAATTGAAACTTTTCGATTTTTTGCATTTGAAGTATGCAAAGAATTGAAACTTGATAGCTGCAAGATAAAAATCAATATCTGAAGTTGTGTTGATAAATAACAAGGAGCAAGCAAATAGAAAAATAAGGTTAAAAGAAATATAAAAATGTCGTTAAAATTAAAATAAAGAAACAAAATAGACTATGTGCTTTAGTTAATGAATGAGCAAGAAATGCATTACCTGAGCATTCGCTTCCGAAACAAACCCATTGTTGGTGGTATCATTGCATGCTTTCTTGTACCTCTCAATAGTTGATTTCACACTGCATCCAGAATATAATTTTCGTTGTTATCAGGAGCTTTCTTCTGTTAAAAATCAGAAGTTCAAGTGCTTTCTTAAATTAAACATGAGATAGTTCTACATAAGGTATCTAAATTCCATGTTCTTCGGAAACAAATTCATTATTTCACACCTTGTGTAAACTATCTTTCAGAAGCAACCATGCTTGCATAAGTGCTTTTCATACGACTGCCAAAAACATGTTTGAAAAGTACGTACTTGTTTAAATTTAAGATGAAATTAGTTTGCTCCACAGAAAGAAACAGTAACATATTAGACTCATTTAGTCACTAAGTTTTAAACCATAAAGACATACCAGATAAATGCAATAGGCATAGCGGGGAAAATTACAATTAGAAAAGAAAGAAAATAGAAAGGAAGATGAAGATATACAAAGTTCATTAAGACAGTTTCGGCTAAGATTTTCACCTAAATTCTATACATGAATGTCCTAAAATGATATGCGTGATGCAAATTTTTAAGACTTGAAAATGTCTAATAAGTGGCACAAATAGAAAAAAAAAAGAAAAAGTAAAGCATTCGATCAAATCATCTTCAGTGGAAATGAACACACCCCAATTAATTACAAAGAAAGCCTCAGTGATGTTATGTACAACATCTCCACTGCCATAATGGTCAGCATTTACTTAAACATAAATGATAGATGCTGTCCACTTAAACTTTTCAATGAGAAAAAATATCTAACAGAGCAAATTAGCATAGCACGCCACATCTTTGAATTTTTTTTTCTGAAAGAAACTTAGGCACTGGGCTGGTTAAGCAATCAAGTTGACAAAAAAAAGATTAAATGCTAGTAATATAACCATATAATTTAATATCTCGTGACAGCAAGCTGATACCAGAGACAAGGATGTCAAATCTAGATCTTCTAATATCTGCTTGTTGTCGTTTTGAGCGCAAAGTCTGAAGTTGCAAGACACTGAATACTTCGATCAATACACAAGGTTCTTTCACATTCAGAAGTGACACACCCACGAGACTGTGACACCCAAAGGTCTTATCAAAATTTAAAATGAATTAACTAACACTATCTGCCAAACTAAAATTTGACTCAGGGCCAAACTTTTTGATTATAAAGTCGAAAGAAGCTGGCTCTCAATTGCTACCAATGAAGAGAGAAATCACAAAAAAACAAAAGGGCAGATATTGCTAATAAATAAATAGAGCAGCATACTGAGCTGCTCCTGTTTCCAAGGCCTTTCTACCTTGCTTCAGTCCGACCTTAGTGTCCTCGAGAATGCCATTGTTATTTGGTACTGTCAGCCACGGTGGCACTCGATCCTACCCACAGTGCAATTAACCCCCTCCCTTCTTTAACCCACAAACCCTTTGGGCTTTTCGAGAGCTAGTTTTATTCCACCTGATGCTTCTTCTACCTATTTTTTATCCCACAAAAGAAACCTCATACCCCTTGTTTCCTTTATACTCCCCATGCAAAGCTAACACACACTACATTCATCACATTGGTCTCCTAAGTCTTCTTCTGCTCTGTCTCCGTACTGAACCCTTTTCTCTTGCATTATTTTATGATAAGATTCAATTGAACAAGAACCCTAGACCAGAGAAGAAGATTAGCATTCAACCAGTTGTAAAGATTGACTTGTGACCTCTGTGGCTTTGAGAGCTCCCTGGTCCTTTTGGCTAAGGAATGGACTAATCAGAGTGTGATTTCACTCAACACCTCCTTGCCTTCACTCATGGGATTAGAGAAGAGGAGCAGTGAGGGGCGGGGTGGATGTCAATGAAATCAATGAAAGAGGGTGGGTGGATTGGTGGATAAGAGATTATACCAATAGAATCCACAACCACTCATCCAATAAGAAGGATTATACTCTCCCTTCGATTCCTTCTCCATTTCCTAACTGCTGTTGCTTAAATTCCGCCCAACAAAGCTTTCAAAAGTAAGCAAAAGAGACAAAAAGCCTATATGTGTGCACAGACCTTTGCAGATCACAACTCCAGACACCAAAAACCAGAAACAAGGATTCGACCATGTCTAAAGAAGCTTTACTGGAACCTCTCCTTTCAAATTAGAGGGCGAGAAATATTTATCAGTTGCAACCCTAGTCATTTCGCCGTGTAACTATTTGTCAAATTGCCTGAACGAGATAACCATCCATCAGTACCTGTTGCTGGCATACTCGTAGAGGCGGCCGCGGCAGGAGAAGACGACGAGCGCGACCTCAGCGTCGCACAGGAGCGACAACTCGTAGGCCTTCTTAAGTAGGCCGTTGCGGCGCTTGCAGAAGGTCACCTGCCGGCTGGTCGTGTTCTCGATCCGCTTGATCTCGATCTTCCCCCGGCTCATCCTCCCGCCGCTGCCGCCGGTGGCTCCAGCTTGCCGCCCTCTAACCCTAGTAATCAAACACTTAAAAAAAACTTTGAAGAAACGAATCAAATTGCGCAAGAACAAATTCTCGATCGACGACTCACAGGCAGAAACCCGGAACGAAAGTTTGACGGATCAAAATCAGGAACTCAATAAAAATATCTCACTGATCTCGATCTGTTTTATGCTCCATGGGACGAATTATGAGTGGCATATGGATTAGCATCGGAATCAGCTTTCTAGGCGGAATTATCACATGAGAGATATGAAAAAGACACGGAGAGAGAAGGAGAAAATTCACCACTAAAACATGAAATTTAATATCAAATCCACGTCAAAATATTCTAACTTATACACTAAAATTTATATCAAATTTAGTGTCATGAATAGTACATCACCATATACAATGATCGATTATTCATCACTGATACTATCGCGAAGTGAGATGGCGGTCCCATGGGTCAGACGGGCCTCCCGAGGGGCACGAGCTGACGGGGTGAACGAGTGCGGACCGCGCCGTGCCGCGTCCTTGCAAAACAGCGATCGTCAGTAAACTCGCCGGGGAAATCTCCGGTCAGGTACTTCGACGGTCAAGTTAGTCTCCAAGGGTAGATGAGTGGAAACTGAATTGAAATGCGGCAAGGGGTGCGAGAACTCCCGCGCGCGTACCTGCGGTAGAGGGAGTGCCAAGCTTATATAACCGGGAGAGCTGACAACCCTTGTTCGTATTGACGAGACAAGAGTGTGATAGCTGTCAGCCCGTATGGAGCACTACGGAATGACGCGGCATGGCGTGGGGTGCTCGAGCAGTACGACAGTACTAAGTGCGCAGTACGAGAGTACTGGATAGGTAGATTAACCGCGTATAGATGCCAGAGGTGGATAAGACATGACAGCATGAGGACCCCCGTCAGCAGGGTCACACCCTGGATGTAATGATGTGCGAGGGCATAAGGGCGGGATAGCCCGCACCCCGAGTGCCGACTGACGGGTCCGAGTACGGGGAGCCGAGTCGGGAAAGGACCAGTGAGCGTGGGCAGCCACGCGTCCGACTGGTAGAGCGGGAGCACAAGATACGCCCTGTGTCGGGGGTTTATCGAGAGATGCCTGTTTGATCCG
Source organism: Boesenbergia rotunda (assembly GCA_024364735.1). NCBI lineage: Eukaryota > Viridiplantae > Streptophyta > Magnoliopsida > Zingiberales > Zingiberaceae > Boesenbergia > Boesenbergia rotunda. The sequence goes on along the minus strand of JAGFNQ010004574.1, from coordinate 108,377 downwards.
AGTTGGGTATCCAGTCTGTGTGAGGGTAAAAGAAGGGGAGTATGGGTAGCTACTCGCCTGACTGTGGCACCCAACTCTGTTCTAGGTCGGGGTATGGTTGAGGAGCATGAACAACCAGGAGTTTGCCTAGTTGGAGGGTAGGAGGACGGCTCGACCGCCCTTGTCGGTGGTCCACTGGAGCCCACCCTCCCTCCTTTCTTTGAAGGGGCTTACGGGCGCGGGACCCTACCCGCCGATTCTGTTGCTGATCTGTCTATCAAGCTTTCGTGGCGCCCGGCTGGCCGGTGGGGCCGACCTATGCCTATACCAGAGGGCAAGGCCGGGATCATAAGCGTCCCCCACGAGTCTAGTCGAAGGAGGCGGCGAGTCCGACTGACTGGACCACCGTCTGTTCAAGTAAGCCTGGTGCGACGGGAAGTCCTAGTCTCATTGGGATGCTTCTTGGCAGGTTTGTCGAAGCCTAGGGATCTTGGTCGGCCGGTGAGGTCACCCTGCTTGTCTTTTTGGTCGCTCATTGCTCCGCATCACCAAGCAACTAGAAATTCTGCTCACCAATGCTTACAACTGAGGATGATGACACGTGCCCCCTCCCCATTCCTTCTCCAATCACCAAGGTGTCCACCGTTCGTTCCCCGAGGAACGAGGCTGGGCGTAAGGCGCCTTGTTTCCTGGGCCCCGCTGGGCCTGCTCATGCGGCTATTACTACCCGCCGCCTCTGCTGTGGCCCACCACCAGGTGGCCCCATCACCCTCCATAACTGAGTAAATTCTTGCTTTTTCCGCCGCCCCTTCACCTTTCACTCCGGCGTATTGTCTTCTCTTTTCCGGCTAGGGTTGCGACTACTTTGCGCTCAACGCTTCTTCTCGCGCACTAGACTTTCTACCCTCTTTGTGTCTCCATGGCCTCTTCATCTCGCGAACCCCAACCCTGGTATGTCACGGCGAGATCCGTTCTCACCCGTGGCAACCTTGAGGCTCTTAAGTCGGAGTTCCACATTACGCCTGACCATGACGTCCGGTTGCCTTCTCCTTCTGATCAACTGATAAGCACCATTTTATCGATTATTTCAATTGCTTAAATCCATGTTTGACCCATGTTTTTATTGCTTAATTATGATTTTACCCTAGGTTTTGGAACTTTATCTTATTTTGGACTTAATTGCAAAATTACATAATTTTTGGATTATTTGGCCACTAATTTTCTGATATATTTTTTGTAGGCAAGAAAGGATCCTGGACCTAGGGCATACTGGGTCAAACTTGAGTCGGACGTGAGCCGGATCGAATTATCAAGCCTACGATTAATCCAGGCCGTCCGATTCAAGAGCGGCTAGATCTGAGCCATCCGGGACGATCTGAAGCAATCCGAGCTAGGGTTAGGGTTGATCAAGCTCTATGATCAAGATCTGAAGGTTTCATCCCAATCAGAGCTCAATCAACCGTTGGATCAAGCAAGGAGGGCTCTAGAGCGTCCATTCACAGATAGAGTTGATCTGGACCATCCGTTGCATATCTGGAGGATCCGAGCTACCACAAGACAGATCCTGACCCCAGATCATCATCATAAAAGTTTGGCTCAAATCAGACCAAGATCTACCGTTGGATCTCCTCCGATCAATCTGGGCCGTCCATTGTTTCCTATTTAATCAGAAAATTGCCGCAGCCCAGCCTTGTCGCGTCTCCGTCGTTCTTCATCTTCCTCGCGTGTTCTTCAGTTCTTAGCTAATTTTTCTTCATCAAAGGAGGCGCGATCCCTCAATCCATCATCAAAACAAGGGTTAGGTCAGTGAAGAGATTCTCAGCGAGGTCTCAGATTCGATTTCTGCTCAATAGCGAAGTTGCGCGAGGTCTCGGCAGATTTGCTATCCGAACTCAACGAACTCAGCTGTATTCCATTTCCACCACATTCGAGCTGACCAGAGGGGTTCCCTGGAAGGTCTCGGTCATTCCCAAATCAAATTCGCAAGCCATAACAGCGAGATTGAAGAATTCGGAGCTGAATTTCAGTTTGAGCGTGATATGATCAGATTCGGTAACAGAGACATTTCCTGCTGATTTGCGGAGCTTGCGGGTCCGAGGTTCTCCCTTGATTGACGACCAAGGAGCTCTTGAGTTGAGGAATGGTTGAGGAGTAGCTTAGATAGTCTAATTTCATTGTTTTAGCTGTAAATTTCGTTTCTGCTGTAGTTTAGTTGCTGTTTTCGAATTTCAGTTTGGTTAACTTGGTTTATTACATTGTTTCATGCGTAATCTAGCTTTAATCCTTTAAGTTGAGTAGTTAGGAACTTATCTAGTGGATAGTTGTGTTTAATTTCAGTTAATTTTAGTTCAATTCTTTGCGTGCCAATTTATTTATGCGTATCAGCTTTTTGCTCTAGTTCTGAAAATTTCAGTTTCGAATTCTTAAGCTTATTCCAACTCAATTTTTGTCTTGTTTATTCCCTGCTGGATTTCAAGTTGTAGTTACTGAATTTTCCATAAATTTTTTTACAGTTAGCAGATGTTTGTTTCACTTCTGAAATTTCCTGCACATGTTGCATTCTAATTCGGTTTTCTGCATTTCGGTTGCCAAGTCTGCCATCCAATTTCATTCCCTGCAATCCATCAAATATCTTTCGAGTATTAGTTCTGAAATTGTGTATCAAGAGAGCCTTGTTTGCTGGTTTTCCCTCTGCATCCCATTTCTGAAGTCTGAAATTCCATCAATAGCTGCAATTGTTTTCATAGCTTACTGATCAGTTAGAATTGAGCTTTAATCACATTTCTGCATTGTTTTAGTTTGGATTGGCTGAAGTTTTTATCAGTAAGATCTGAGGGGAACTATATTGCATTCGAATTTAGTGGTCTTGTTTGGTTTTTGTATCCAATTCAGTTGCTGAATTTTACATGTATCGCCTGCTGAAAATTTCTGCAATTCTGCTCTCATCATTTGCATTCAGTTAGCTGTTGAATGGTCAGGTTCTTTGCTGCGAATTTGTGTCATAGCTTCTGAAGTGCATATAAAACGAAACCCCAACAAATTAGTTGATGTCAGCTGTGTTCCAATTGTTTTGTTCTAAAATTTTGCAAATTTCAGTTTCTGAAACTATGTATCCAGCAATTCTGATAGAGTTGATGAATGTTTTCTTAACCATTAGATTTGTGAACTTGATAGCTTGTTCTGCGTTCGATTTGTTCAGCAGGTCTATATTCATTCCTGCAGTTAATATCGCTGAACCGATCAGTAAGAAATTCTGCATCAGATTTTATTAGTGGCACATAAGTTTGCATGATTTAGTATCAAGTTTGGTTGCATGCATTTTGTATCAAATGAATGTTTCGGTTTGAATGTTGTAAATCTTGAAGCTCCATCTAATTTGCAGTGGCATTTTACAATTGAAATCAGATTCGTTTGCTTCCAAAATTGCTTTAGTGCCTTGATTTAGTTTTCCATTGATTGAGTTAACCATTGTTACTACTTGTTGAGTTTCATAGTAAGCTATCCTTTTGGTTGATCCTTTGCATCATTTTATTGCGATTCCGTTTCTATTTGAAACCAAAACCCAATTTCTTGTGTAAAACCCAAAAACTCATAAACGACACAAATACAAGTTCGAATCAAACACGACAACTAGCCCCGAGAAAAATACGACCTGTGGCCCCTATATTACATTTTCATGCTTTTGAGTTGTAAAAGGGTTTCCAGCTTTCATTTCATTCAAATTTTAAATCTGATGAGCCCATACTTTCGTGACAACTTTAATCTAGTATATTTGGGTTTACCAAATTTTTGGCGCCGTTGCCGGGGAAGCAACTAGTTGATTTGTTTGATTTTTGCTTGTATGCTTTTAGACATATCATTGGGTTCCATTTTATTATGCTTATTCTTTCATATACGGTTGCTGCCATTTTTCTTGTTTGATTTGTGACAGGGCTGCAAATTCAAAATGGGGTCAAAAGAGATAGAAAAGACATTGGAGGAGATAAGAAATGTGTTAAAGGAGTGAGACTACCGACTAGAACGTAAAGCTCAGTCATCTACTTACCAGAAGCTACCTCAGCCACAATTTCAGCCTTTCCAGCAATTTCAGCAGCTAAGTCAAGAATTCCAACAGCCCTATTGGAATTTTCAGCAACCAAATCAGTTTTTTCAGCCACAAGATCAACCATCATTTCAAAATTTTCAACCAAATCAGTATTGTCAGAACGGGCAGCCACCATTTCAGAGCTATCAGCCCCAATTTGAGCAACCATATCAGTTTTGTCAGCCTCAAATTCAGCCACCACAACAATTCCAACAATTTCAGCAAGAACTTCAGCATTTTAACCAAAATTTCCAGCAGCCTTTTGAGAATTTTCAGCATGGAAATAATCAATTTCAACCTCAATTCCAGCCATATCAACAGGGGCAGCAAGTGTGTCAACCATTTCAGCAAGATCCGCCTCAAAACCAGCCATTTTATCAGCCTACACAGCCCTTGAACCAGTTTTCACAGCCCTACAATCAAGGGTTTCAAGGGCAGAATTTTCAGCCTTCGGCACCTAATTTTCCAGACCGAAATCAGAACTTTCAAGGCTACAACTCCCAGCAAAGTTTCCAAGAATATCAGCCCTTTAATCAGCCTCAACAGCCATGTTTTCAACCAAATCAGCAAGCTCAAAATTTTCAGCCTACTTCATCCTTTCAAAATCAGTCAAGGAGCTATGCTAACCAAGGAGACTTTGAGAATCTTAATGAGAATGAGGCACAACAACAAAGAATGGAGGAAATTTATCAACTAGTTGTACAATATCATCAACAGCAGCAAAGGCTTCAAGACATAGAAAGAGGCGTTGGACAGATTGCTAGTCAAATGAATCAAATGCAAGTTCAAGGTGACCCTAGTGCAGGGCCAAATCTTTCTTTAATGGATCTTGCAATTTTAGAAGAAGAAGATGACGTAATCATCAAATGTTGGGCACCTAGAGCATGCATTCCTCCGGAGACTTCTACTAAAAATCCAATTCTAAATTTTTCAGCTCCAGAAGAAGAAATTGAAGCTCCACAGGACCATTCTAGACTTTTATTTTCTGATGATAGCATTATTGATGGTCCTAATTTTTCTGATACTGTTGTTGCAGATATTGTAGAAGAAGAATGCATAGGAGATGATTCCACAGGTGTAGGGGACTGCACTAAGCCCCAGGGACCACCACAAGATTTAGATGATGAACCAGAAAGTGTAGGGACTTGCATGGTGGAAGCAAGCACCCAAGGATCACCAGTTGATTGTCCACCAGCGCCTGAGGCTGAAGAGGAGCATGTACATGACCAGGAGGAGACCACAGATACATCTACTATTATAGAACCTTCAGGTATTATCCAGCACGCTCAGGTAAGTATTTCTCCTCTTTGTTCAGAAAAATGCAGTGAGGTACCTAGGGATGATTCTATTGACTCTGATGAATTTATTGATATACCCTGTGTAGAGATTATTTGTGAAAATCCATTAAAGGTACCAAATATTGATTTCCTTGATCATCATGCATTACTTGATACATCTCTTGTTGATATAAATAGCGAAATAATTTTAGAGGCACCCATAATTGATGTTGTTTGTTATGATGAATTTCTTGATACATCTTTTGTGAATATGGATAGTGAAAATTTTTTAGACGTGCCTGAAATTGATGTTATTTATTTTGATGAATCTCTTGCTATTTCATATGCTGAGAATGAATGTGAAAGACTTTTGGAAATACCTGATATTGATTTGATTGTCTGTGACACATTGCATGATACACCCTGGATGGAAAATAATTGTGAACTTTCTATTGATGAGCCAGAAATTGATTTCTTTATTTGTGATGAGCTCCTGGATGCAAATTTTGTAGAAAATGATTTTGAAAATTTTATTGAGGCACCACAAATTGATTTAATTGGACATGATGCAGATTTGGATTTATTTCATGCAGAAACTGAACTTATATCATTTCTTTCTGACCCTGCACGCTTGAGAAAGGTATTACATTGTTTTGCAGGGTCTAGAAGACTTCAGGAGTGGGTACTCCAACTGAACAGACTTCAGCCTCCTGGAAGGACTTCTGAAGGGCATCAAGAAGGAGGAGATGATCTGACTTTAATTAAAAGCACTCCATCCCTTGAATGGCTCTTGAACCTGAATCGCCTTAGGCCACCAGAGAAATTTTTTGCGAAGTTCAAGTGTGGGGGAGTCCTAATTCTCCCAACTACCCATGGTCCTCCACTACCAAGATGGAGGCTACTTTTGGATAGACTCCGCCCACCAGAATAAAGGGGAGTTTGTTTCTTTTCGTATTTTCTTTTATTTTATTTTTCATTTTAATGCTTCCTAGAATTAGAATTTTCCTTTGAACTGAGTCCTTGTAAATAAATGCATGTTATTTCTTTTGTCACTTTCTCTTGCATGAGTAGAAATAAATGTATCCCTCTAGGTTATCTCCATAACATGTTAGAGTCTTTTGAAAATAAATTAAATTTGGTTGTTATAACTTAGGATTTGAGCTAATGGATGAAATCTTGGATGCTTGAGTACTACTTTGCTTTAGATGCTTGATTGAGGATTTGAGATGAAATATTTTTGCCTAGTGAGATTAGCCTTACTTTTTGATACACATATGTTATTGAACTCTAGAACTTGCTTAGGTTCTTTCAAAACCAAATTTCAATGATTGGATCACATCTATAGAGGCTAATTCATTTATTTTCCTTTCCACATCAATTTTCAGCAATAATCATGTTTATTCTCTTTTTCTTTACTTATCTCCTACGCTTACCCATTTTTCTATGGACTTGTTTGCTTGGAATGTTTCTAATGCTATTTTGCCCGAGACGGACAAAGATTCAAGTGTGGGGGAGTGACTAGTGTTTTGGAAAGATTTGGTATCAAAAGAGGAAATTTCATGTCGAAAAAAAAATTTCATGTCGGAAAAAAAAATATCTGCATTTTCATGTGCCAATTTGGTTGAGTTTGGTATCAAGATTAAGCAAGAAGAAGTAGTTAAGGAAGACAAAAATTGAAGCATCTAGATTCTTGCTCATCATTTGAAGATCCAAGGAAAACAAATGACATGCAATATAAAAATCTGTAAAAAAAAAAACAGAGGCAAGCAATGGAGAAATCTGAAAATTGTGCCATTTCAAAAGGAAAAATCTGTAATTATTTGGGAAGAAGATTCTGAGCCAAAATCAGTGTATAAACAGAATTGGAAGGGAGCTGATCTGAAGAAGGAAAAGATGTGCAGAAATATGGGCAGAAATTCTTTCTTTCTTGTTTACCAGACCTACAAGGAAGTTTTGTACCAACTTCTAGCTGAATTCTTGCTTCATAATCCAGCAATGTGTAGCTGAATTCAACCTTAAATGGGAGCAGCTTACAAATGAAAGAAACTGGAAGAAATCAGAACATGCAGTGAAGGGATTTTCGAAATTGCAGTGAAGGAAGTGGTTGAAATTCAAATGCTGATCAGAATTTTCGAGAGGAACAATTTACATTTTCCACCACTATATGATGTATTTACTTTGAGAAACCAGAAAATGGAAAGACTGAGGTACTTGCATAGAGTTGAAAACTGAAACAGAAAACATGATGCAATCGAAATGTGCCAAAAGTGAAGGGTATCAAGAGTAGTTGCAAGAGTTAGTGAAGGATGTATGTGAGCATCAAATTTTTGTTCCGAATTGTTATTTAAAGACTCAAGCTCTTTGATACAATCTCTGATCTAAATGTGCTCTATTGTAATACTTGAGAGCAGAAGGAAGAAAAAAAAAAGAAGGAGAAAACAGTTTGAAGAAGAAAGAAAAAAAATTGTGAAGCAAATTCTTTAATTGAGTTGTTTGAACTCTCCCCTACCATTTGATTGCTAGATGGATTGGAAATGATTCTGAGAAGGACTTGGAAGCTGAGCAATACATGATTGAAAAAAAAAAATGAGACCCAAGGCAGAAAGTCGACAGCTGAACAAAAAGAAGAGAAATCAGAAAAAAAAAAAAGGAAACAAGAGCAAGTTGGCACACCCTAAACTTGGCACCATAAATCAGTGAAGTTTCTCACATCCAAATCAAATCTTTGCTCCATTACATTCTGAATTCACTAGAGAGAAAGAAAGAAAGAAAAAAATCTGAGAAAAGAGTGAAAGAAGCAAGGTTGGCACAAAAATTGAAACTTGGCACATTGAGATCAAATGGAGTTATTTTTCATCCAAGTCAAAGGAATTTACTCGAGATTTACTCCACTACGCTTTTGATATCATAGAGGACTGTCAAGATGGGGCAAAGCACATTGGAAACATTTTTGAGCAACCAAGTCTCCCACTCCATCAAGTTTCCATTTTTCTTGGTTTTTATTCCATTTCTTACCATTTTTCATGTTTTCATTTGTTTTTATAGTTGTTGATCCTATTCATGATTAATGGTGGAGAGTAGATAATAAGCAAGCCTATGGTAGTGCAAGAAACATGTGTGTAAGAGTGAGCTCCACTTCCATCATCAACTTAGAACTTAAGAAGAGAGCCACCAAATTTTTCCTTGAAAGGCTAGAGAGTTGAATTCATCTCAATGACTCATGATAGATGAAAAAGGCTAAGTTGTTGATTTAAGGACAAGATAGTAATCCATAGAGCTTAGATTTATGAGAATTGACAACCTTAGGTAATTTCTTTTCATTTGCTTCTAATTATGCTTTAGAAAACCTAAGGGATACATATTTAGTTGTTTCGCGAGACGCTCAAGGTTAAGTGTGGGGGAGTTGATAAGCACCATTTTATCGATTATTTTAATTGCTTAAATCCATGTTTGACCCATGTTTTTATTGCTTAATTATGATTTTACCCTAGGTTTTGGAACTTTATCTTATTTTGGACTTAATTGCAAAATTACACAATTTTTGGATTATTTGGCCACTAATTTTCTGATATATTTTTTGTAGGCAAGAAAGGATCCTGGACCTAGGGCATACTGGGTCAAACTTGAGTCGGACGTGAGCCGGATCGAATTATCAAGCCTACGATTAATCCGGGCCGTCCGATTCAAGAGCGGCTAGATCTGAGCCATCCGGGACGATCTGAAGCAATCCGAGCTAGGGTTAGGGTTGATCAAGCTCTATGATCAAGATCTGAAGGGTTCATCCCAATCAGAGCTCAATCAACCGTTGGATCAAGCAAGGAGGGCTCTAGAGCGTCCATTCACAGATAGAGTTGATCTGGACCATCCGTTGCATATCTGGAGGATCCGAGCTACCACAAGACAGATCCTGACCCCAGATCATCATCATAAAAGTTTGGCTCAAATCAGACCAAGATCTACCCTTGGATCTCCTCCGATCAATCTGGGCCGTCCATTGTTTCCTATTTAATCAGAAAATTGCCGCAGCCCAGCCTTGTCGCGTCTCCGCCGTTCTTCATCTTCCTCGCGTGTTCTTCAGTTCTTAGCTAATTTTTCTTCATCAAAGGAGGCGCGATCCCTCAATCCATCATCAAAACAAGGGTTAGGTCAGTGAAGAGATTCTCAGCGAGGTCTCAGATTCGATTTCTGCTCAATAGCGAAGTTGCGCGAGGTCTCGGCAGATTTGCTATCCGAACTCAACGAACTCAGCTGTATTCCATTTCCACCACATTCGAGCTGACCAGAGGGGTTCCCTGGAAGGTCTCGGTCATTCCCAAATCAAATTCGCAAGCCATAACAGCGAGATTGAAGAATTCGGAGCTGAATTTCAGTTTGAGCGTGATATGATCAGATTCGGTAACAGAGACATTTCTTGCTGATTTGCGGAGCTTGCGGGTCCGAGGTTCTCCCTTGATTGACGACCAAGGAGCTCTTGAGTTGAGGAATGGTTGAGGAGTAGCTTAGATAGTCTAATTTCATTGTTTTAGCTGTAAATTTCGTTTCTGCTGTAGTTTAGTTGCTGTTTTCGAATTTCAGTTTGGTTAACTTGGTTTATTACATTGTTTCATGCGTAATCTAGCTTTAATCCTTTAAGTTGAGTAGTTAGGAACTTATCTAGTGGATAGTTGTGTTTAATTTCAGTTAATTTTAGTTCAATTCTTTGCGTGCCAATTTATTTATGCGTATCAGCTTTTTGCTCTAGTTCTAAAAATTTCAGTTTCGAATTCTTAAGCTTATTCCAACTCAATTTTTGTCTTGTTTATTCCCTGCTGGATTTCAAGTTGTAGTTACTGAATTTTCCATAAATTTTTTTACAGTTAGCAGATGTTTGTTTCACTTCTGAAATTTCCTGCACATGTTGCATTCTAATTCGGTTTTCTGCATTTCGGTTGCCAAGTCTGCCATCCAATTTCATTCCCTGCAATCCATCAGATATCTTTCGAGTATTAGTTCTGAAATTGTGTATCAAGAGAGCCTTGTTTGCTGGTTTTCCCTCTGCATCCCATTTCTGAAGTCTGAAATTCCATCAATAGCTGCAATTGTTTTCACAGCTTACTGATCAGTTAGAATTGAGCTTTAATCACATTTCTGCATTGTTTTAGTTTGGATTGGCTGAAGTTTTTATCAGTAAGATCTGAGGGGAACTATATTGCATTCGAATTTAGTGGTCTTGTTTGGTTTTTGTATCCAATTCAGTTGCTGAATTTTACATGTATCGCCTGCTGAAAATTTCTGCAATTCTGCTCTCATCATTTGCATTCAGTTAGCTGTTGAATGGTCAGGTTCTTTGCTGCGAATTTGTGTCATAGCTTCTGAAGTGCATATAAAACGAAACCCCCAACAAATTAGTTGATGTCAGCTGTGTTCCAATTGTTTTGTTCTAAAATTTTGCAAATTTCAGTTTCTGAAACTATGTATCCAGCAATTCTGATAGAGTTGATGAATGTTTTCTTAACCATTAGATTTGTGAACTTGATAGCTTGTTCTGCGTTCGATTTGTTCAGCAGGTCTATATTCATTCCTGCAGTTAATATCGCCAAACCGATCAGTAAGAAATTCTGCATCAGATTTTATTAGTGGCACATAAGTTTGCATGATTTAGTATCAAGTTTGGTTGCATGCATTTTGTATCAAATGAATGTTTCGGTTTGAATGTTGTAAATCTTGAAGCTCCATCTAATTTGCAGTGGCATTTTACAATTGAAATCAGATTCGTTTGCTTCCAAAATTGCTTTAGTGCCTTGATTTAGTTTTCCATTGATTGAGTTAACCATTGTTACTACTTGTTGAGTTTCATAGTAAGCTATCCTTTTGGTTGATCCTTTGCATCATTTTATTGCGATTCCGTTTCTATTTGAAACCAAAACCCAATTTCTTGTGTAAAACCCAAAAACTCATAAACGACACAAATACAAGTTCGAATCAAACACGACAACTAGCCCCGAGAAAAATACGACCTGTGGCCCCTATATTACATTTTCATGCTTTTGAGTTGTAAAAGGGTTTCCAGCTTTCATTTCATTCAAATTTTAAATCTGATGAGCCCATACTTTCGTGACAACTTTAATCTAGTATATTTGGGCTCGTCATCAACCAGCGACACCGCCCAGGCACTACATTACCATTTCAAGGGATCACCTATGGGTGGGCCTGCGCTTCCCCGTTCATCCCTTCATCGCCTTGGTATGCCGCTACCTTCACATCAATCTGTCTCAACTGACCCCCAACTCCATCCGCCTTCTCTGTGGGCCCGCCATCATCTTTCTGTTGTATCGCCTTTCCTTGCCCACCGAACTTTTCCACCACTTCTTCTATCTGAAGAAGTAGGAATGGAGCGAGTTTGTTTTCCAAGCTCGCTCTGGGGCTTCATTTCTTTCTCCTCTTCCTTCCACCAGCAGGGGTTGGAAGGAAAAGTTCTTTTTCATTCGTCCCGTGGCCGTCCCGACCTGGCCGCTTAACTTCTGGCGGAATTTTCCTCGAATGCCCCCTCATCACACAAATCCCCGGCAGTTTCCCACTTTCGAGCACGCCCTTTCCTTGTTCAGGGATAAACACTTCCCCGTCGGGCCGCTCTTGGTCGAGAACATCTCGTCCGCGTTTGGCCTTAGTCCGGCGCCGTTCATCCGACCTGCTTCCTTAGGTAAGTGATCTTTCCCTTCTCCTTGCTCCTTGCTGCTTTTTGACTTCTGCTTACTGGCCAGCTAAGATGATGCACCCGGCTGCTCTTGAGGGGGGTTACGGGTTAGGGACCGCTGAGGAACTGGAGGCACGTATTTGGGCGGTGATAATGGAGCAACGGGAGCAGGTTGCGGAGCAACGGATCGTGCAAGGATTGCGCTCAGCATTGCTGGCCGATCAGGAAGCTTCTCCATCTGGTTCTCCTTCTTTTGCCTCCTCTTCCGAAGAGGGGAAGACTCCTCAGTCGGGCTTAGAGGATACTCGGCCTCTGAGCCACTCCTTGCGGCGTCCTGGGGGTGCCGGCTCTATGTCCGCCTCGGCCTGAAGGATCGTCTAGGCGTGCTAGAGGGGGGGTGAATAGCACTTTTTCAGATTGGATCTCTACAAATTCGTTAGCGCAGAGAAAAAAATATGCAAATGAAATTAAATACAATGCTAACACTTATCGTTTACTTGGTATCCACCCAGATGGGTGACTAGTCCAAGGATCCACGCCGCGAGCACCACTTTTCACTATCGAAAACTCTCCTTAAGGTGGAGAAACCTTTACAATCGATCTTCCTCGTTACAGAATGAAGAAATATACGAGAGGAAGTATGAAACACTCTTCAGACGAGCAGCACTTCAATACTGTACGGAACCGTACCATGCACGTGCAAAAAGGTGCTCCTTTTATAGGTGAACAGGACAGACTCGCAGTCTGTTCAGCCCCGCACCAGTCGACTGCCCCAGGGGAAGTCGACTGGTCTAGCATTAATTGCTAGCCAACGGCTAGTTTTTGGGGTATACCAATCGACTGCCAAAATGCCAGTCGACTGGTCCGAGGCTGCAAACTTTCTGTGGGTTTTGGCAGTTGACTGCCACAAGGCCAGTCGACTGTCCTGCCTCACAGCTCAGCTCCAGCCACTTTGGACCTTCTCCTTCGCGTGTGCCTTCAGGTCTGCTCCCCTTGGCTCGCCCCTTGAAGTTCTCTTCTTTTGGCTATCGTCCCTCGGATGCGCACGCAAGCCTTCCCTTGGCATGCCTCCATGCCAACCTTCATGTGTGCCCTTGAAGTCCACTTCCCGGCTTGCCCATGGAGCTCTCCTCCCTCGGCTCTCGTCCCTCGGATACGTCCACCATGTGTGATTCTCCAAGTCCTGCAAACTCAATCACACATATCAAATATAACATAACACTTTAACCTTAAACATATCCAGCCACACTCATCAAAACCATGATCTTCTAATCATTTAAGGGCCGATTGCCTCAATAATCTCCCCCTTTTTGATCTGTGGCAATATGTTTAAATTAGAGATAAATAACAGCCACAATAGCAATAGCAAGAGATAGCAATTGAAAAAGCATAAGACATAGTAACTCTAAGAGGTACCCTCCCCCTTAACCTATGTCTTCTCTCCATTTTCAATTCAAATCATAATCCAGGTTAAGTTCCACTTAACACTCAACAAACTTAAAAATGTAAGACATATCAGAACCTAAGAGGTAACCTCCCCCCTTAATCCATGTCTTCTCCCCTTTTTTAATCATTCAAGGTTTAAGTGAGAAGGAAAACCTTAAACCATCCATTTCAAGTTAAAAGTCTAACTTAACCCACCAATTCTCCCCCTTTGACACCATCAAAATGATTGCCTCAAGCAACCAGAACCCATGACATCAAATAGGAGAATTTTCGATTTCTGAAAATTCTCATAGTAGCTGAAATCAGCCGTGCCAGTCGACTGCTATCAGTCTGAATTTTCAATCTTTTCGTCGAATTTCAGAAACTTTCAGAAAATTCCAAAAATTGTAAAATTTTGCATACATGGTTGAAATGTTATACTCTATCAGGAAAAAATATTAGTTCATATAAAATTTCAAACAAGCATGACTTTTGAAAAAAATCCAAAAGTTTTAAAAACCACTACATTTTGTATTAAACTTTGAATCCAATTTTGCAATCCTATGACTTTTAAAAGCATGACAAAGTATATAAGCCATAAAATGGTTTTCAAAGGTTTAAAATGTCCAACTATGATCTTTAAGCAATGTGTCCATTGATTAAACACTTGTCTTCCCCATAGTTGGTCTAGTTTTGATATTTTGATACTTTTATTGGCTTGTCTTCCCTTCATTTGTTTGCTTAACTTGAAGGCCTAAAAAGAAGGTTAACTCTCCTACAAGACTCATCTCAAATTCATCTTCCATACACTTGATGAATTCTTGTAGGAAGTCATTGTTTGTTGACCCAAAAATGATATCGTCTACATAGAATTGGGCAACAAATATGCCCTTATCCTTAGATTTTAGGAACAGAGTCACCGGTGTGGCCTAGTGATGGTTGAGTCACCGGTGTAGGCCAAGAGTCACCGGTGGAACACCGATGTGGCCTAGTGATGGTTGAGTCACCTAGGGAGGTGGCTAGGGCTAAGAGCTCAAGGGGGAGCTCTAGGAGCCTTTAGGATATATGATGAATGGACCGTGCGAGGGGGTGCTCCTAGAGGTCTGGATGGACCATAGAGTGTGCCAAAAGAATTGGAGACGGACTTGAGTTTCAATTCTTGGGTTTTGGCACGGTGTTTTTGAGTTTCATGCATGGAAATATGGCATTGGGGTCATATTGCATGAAAATTAGTTTTTGGTGTGTAATTGACATATAAATCAATGCTAGGGACTCATTGTGGGTTAGCATGGGCAGATACATCAAGGGGAAACCAAAACTAGGACTTTTGGTTAAGGGTTGAGTGAACCTTTTTGCTAGTTTTTGGGTTTTATGTCAAACTTGGGAATGATGATAGATACATTTTGGAAAGTATTTTTTCCAAGTAGATATGGGTACCACAAACCTCTCCACAAAATTTGAGAATTTTTGAAGATTTGTGGAATTTTTGACGCATTTCTGAATTTCGTCAGAAATGCTGAAATTTTAGACTTTCAAAGTATCAGTCGACTGCCATTTTGGCAATCGACTTGTCAGAGCTGATTTTTGTATCAGCAACTGGTTTGGGGTCCAAATGATGCAAAACAAGTGTATGGGGGGTTAGTACACATTGTTTATGGTCATTGGGGATTAAAAGAACCGATAATTGAGATATTGTTGGATTCTTTTTGATGTTAGGCAAAGGGGGAGAAGTGTTAGGTTTAAGTTGAGAAACCAAACACACCTTTTCTAGAAACCCTAGGTTTAGGGGAGCTTAAGGGGAGCATGTTTGCTCCATTCTTGGCGTAAGGGGAACCTTGGAGAGGTTCTTAAAAAGTCTTTGTAAATCCAATGTAAGGGAGCTTTGGAGAAGCTTTAAAAAGCCCATTTTGGAGAAAATTCCTAACTTGGGATGTTAGGTGTGAAAAAGTCCTAACTTGGAGGGTTAGGTGTGGGATGCCTTGGGATATGATCAATTTTTGCATTGCATATGCATTATTTTGCTATTTGAATACTATCTTGTTTCCCTAACTTAAACGTATTGCCAAACATCAAAAAGGGGGAGATTGTTGAGGCAATCTGTGGTCCAGAGTGACCATGTGTTTTGATGTTTGGGCAAAGGGTTTAAGTTAGGTTTACCCTTGTATTCTTATATGTGTATGTTGAGTGTGCAGGTTGTACAGGTTACACATATGGACTTGACTGGACGACCTCGGTACGGTGAAGGGTGACATGGAGATAAGCTGGAGGCTTGTGTTCACACCTGAGGGACCTTGGTGAGCAGGGACAATGAGCTGATGGACGCAGACTTCGAGGCATGCGTGAAGGATGGCATGGAGGCAAGCTGGAGGCTTGCGTGCATCCGAGGGACGGGAGCCGAAGATGAAGAGGGCGCGAAGGCAACAGTCGAGGCTGCGGAAGAGGAGTCAGTCGAGTCGTGAGGGTACGAGTGCAGTGTGATTGTACTCAGAAAATCCTATGGTTTGAGTGCGGAGTGAAATGTACTCAGGAAGGGTAACCTTAGGTGGGTGAGTAGACCAGTCGACTGGCCTAGGGGCAGTCGACTGATGGAACTCACAGAAAGGTCTCAGCCCTGGGACTAGTCGACTGCCCTTGGGGCAGTCGACTGGTAGGTGGCTGGTGAGTTGGCTAAAATTCGAACGTTGGGGGTGTAACGGTCGAATTTGGCTGGCACCAGTCGACTGCCCCGGGGACAGTCGACTGGTAGCAAGAAATCAACCCCGAGTCCTATTTAAAGAGGACGCCGTGGTGGCTGAGTTTCTTGACGAATCTTGTCTTGGTTAAAGGCAAGATAGTAGTCTTTGTGCTCAGAGGTTTACTTGGAGTTGTGGCGAGGTTTCTCCACCCACAAGGAGCGACGAGAGCTAGCCGGAGGTTATCCGGGGAGTGATCCACCGACGGATTGTTGGATTAGTCACCCGACCGGGGTGGATACCAACTAAATACGGTTTGTTAGCATTGTATTTATTGTTGTATTTGTATTTCCGCTGCGCTAACAATCTTGTAGGAAGAAGGGGTTCAAAATACGCTATTCACCCCCCTCTAGCACGTCTTAATCGATCCTTCAGGGGACATCTCACACAAACTATAAGGTTCAACAAAACATTTTTGTTTGCTAGAAATGAGGTGAGATGCTAGGATCAACTTAATTTCTCAAAATGTCATTCCATCCCTTGAGAAATTCAGTTGACGAGATAAAAATCACTTCGGTGACCAAGTATGGAGAAAACCAATGCATAACACATGTGTACTTGGCTCCATGATCATACTTGGACATTCCAATCAAGGAAACTTGACTGGAGACTTGAATTTGGTAGAAACTTGCTTGAAATTGCTTGAATGATTGTTGTTTGAGTTTGACTCCACTTGGGAAAGTGATTTGTCAAAACCATAAGGACCTTTGATCTTCCTTCAGGGATCAATTATAGTCATGGGATCACTTCCAAGATCGATAACGTTCATCAGATCTTATCAAAAATCATTTGGAAGTCTGAAACTGAAAATTTCAGATCATATCAGGAAATTTCAGGGATCCTGATCGGTCACCGGACCGATCAGGGGTATGTCTGATCGGTCCCCGGACCAATCTGGACCTCCCCTTGGTGATCGGTCCACAAACTGATCAAAGAGGTCACAGAGCACTTCGCGGAAAATTGTCCAAACCATCTGTGTTGGCCTGGGTCGGTCCTCAGACCGATCTGGCACCCTGTGGTGATTGGTCCACAGACCGATCAGGGGGCTTACAGAATGATATCTGAACATACTGATCGCTTCCTAATCGATCAACCGATCGATCAGGGGTCTGCCTGATCGGTCACCCGACCGATCAGGACCAAGCCAGTCCGATCAGGCCGGAGCCTGATCGGTCTGGGCACTATCAGATCGAACGGTGATCCATTCAATCACATTAAATTGTGGTTGGTGGACCGACCCACCAGCCGATTAACTTCGTGTAAATCCTTTCTTCCCAAGCCCTAGCACCGAAATCCTCTCTTGCACGTGCGATCTACTTGTTGTGCGAGAGCTCCTCCTGCATTTCCTCCTCCCTGCGCGTGGCTTCTTGCGTCCGTCTCCCTGCTGCTCGTGCGACTGGGTTTTCTTCTGCGCTGCTAGGAGTTTCTCGTCTGCTGCTGTGTTCTCTTTCGCAAAGCACCATTTGAGTGTGCTGTTCTCTGCGCAACTCAGCCGTGTGATTCTTCTCATTCAATCAAATCAACATGGCACCTAAGTAAGAGTTTTGTTAGTTTTCATTTCAGATCAATTCATAGATTATGAGCTCATGCTAATCATAACTTTTCTTTTGTGCTGTGTGTGCCATTACCGTGACCTACCTTGTCTTGACCTAAAATCTCACTGATCAAATCTCATTTCATTGATTAAACCTATGTTCTCTTGATCTTTTTCTGGTATGGTTAATTTGATCAATGTCTGACTCTTATGATTATTCCATACCATAACAAACCCTTTTATTGATCTTGTGATTCTTTAAATTGTGCCATGATTATGTTCACTTGATTCACCTCATTTGATTTAATTTGCTGTTATGATCATTTCTTTAAATCCTTTAGAAAGTCATCTAAGGGCAAGGAACCCGCTGAAGGGTCCTCCAAGGGCAAAGGCCCTTCATCATCTACACTCCCTTCAAGACCTCCACCTCCCCCTCATACTCGATTTCAAAATATTCATTACGCTCTAGCTTTTCAATGGCATACTTTCAAACTCATGCCATGTCGGACTGTGGACCAAACTTTCATTTACGAACACTGTCCGACGGTACGACAAATCATTGAACACTATGAACTTCAATCCATTCTTTTCCTTGAGAGGCCGATCAACTTTGATTTGGTCTCTGAATTTTATAATAACATGGCCAGTGGAGAGGGTTCGGGGTGGAGGACCCGTGTCGCCAGTATCGACCTTGATTTTGATCTATCGACTTTCACTTCTTTTCTTGATTATCGCCGATCAGATAATGACTTTTCTCTCTACCCCTATCTTCCAGATCCTCTACGGGTTCCCTTTGATGGAGTCGCCCCTGACTCCATCCATGAGTACCTTTTCGATCATCCCAGGTCGAGGGATCTCGGTGAGGTTACCAGTGCCTTCCTTACATTCGCTGCTCTCCGCCTTTCCCCCATAGACTATGTCTTGTTTAAGATTATTACTAACTGTCTCATCCCTACTACTTCAAAGCACTTAGATGAAATTCACTCATTCCACTGCTTGATGCTCTACGGGATGCATCGACGGTTAGACTTTGATATAGTGAAGAACATCTACTTCTCCATCATCGTCCACAGTCAGATGTACGGTCAGACAATTTACATGTCATTTGGCCATATCATCACTGCTTGGCTGCAGTCGGTTGGTATCGACGTTTCACAGGGCAGCATTGTACCCATGGTTCGACAGGACTGCCGACTTGATCGTCGCATGTTGGCCCAGTCTGGCATTGTTGTCGGACCGCAGGGGCTGAGGTGGAAGGATCGGCGACGTGTGCGGGAGTTACCGGGAACAACCCCTGATCAGGAGCCGCCCGCTGTTGCTGAGGATTACGATGAGTGGGATCCTAATCTCCGCTGGCAGGTTGCGGAGCTAGAGCGGACGATGCAATGCGAGTTACATATTTTCGAGCTCTGGCAATAGGAGGTCAGCTCAGAGTTTCGGTCCTTTGATCGCCGACTAGTCGCTCTAGCATCCGATGTTTCTGGGATCAGCTCACTGCAGGAGACGTGGTATGAGGAGTGGTACCATCATACATTCCCTGGTGCTGCGACCTCCAGCAGCACTCCACCAGGGGATGTCATATATATTGATGATTCCTCAGACGATGACCTCGCGGCGGATTGATGATGTTGACTGTTGTGAGTTGTGTCACATTTGATTGTTATGCCTTGTACTATGTTTTGACTGTGCTGTATTTGCCTTGACTTTGATGCGCTATGATGCATGCCTCATTATGAGTTGCTATGATCATGCTTATGACTACCATGCCCATATGATACATATGATTGCTTTGCCATGCTTTATATTTATCATATGTTCTCATATGTTTTACAAAATAAATCAAATCTTATGTTATTTTTGGGATACCCCTAGGGTTGAGGGGGAGTATGTTTAAACTTAACAACCCATCTACACCCTTTTCGGTGTTTGACAAAGGGGGAGAGTGCGGTTGGTTAAGTTTAGGACGATTATGAGTTTAATGGTTGTAGGGGGTTATGAGTTTAATGGTTGTATGGGGGGATCCTGATTCTCCTACAATTCTGAGTAGGATTCAAATTCCTAAACTTAAAATCGAGTTGTCAAACAACAAAAAGGGGGTGATTGTTGATGCAGTCTGACCCTGATTGTTGTTTTGGTGTTGACATCGATTTTAGTTTAGGTTGATAAGATGATTGGGATTAAGTCCTGGTCGTGGACTAGGCATACCTAGTGGGACTAGGTTGGATGATTGGGATTAAATCCTAGCTTGGAGGGCTAGGTGTTGGAAAATCCTAACCTGGAGGGTTAGGTATGGAGAAATCCTAGCTTGGAGAGCTAGGTTGATGAAATCCCGGCTTAGAGGGTCAGGTCCTAGCTTAGAGGGCTAGGTTGATGAAATCCTGGCATGGAGGGCCAGGTCCTACCTTGGAGGGCTAGGTTGATGAAATATTGGCTTGGAGGGTCAGGTCCTAGCTTGGAGGGCTAGGTTGGATGAAATCCTAGCTTGGAGGGCTAGGTTGGAGTCCCTGGATCGGTCTGGTGACCGATCAGGGAAGTTGGCACGATGCTCCTTCGTGGATCGGCCTGGTGACCGATCCAGCGATGACTGATCGGTCTGGTGACCGATCAGGGAGCATACAGTGAGGCTGGAACCTACTGCTCGGCTCCTGATCGGTCTAGTGACCGATCAGGGAGTGTGCAGCTCACTCACTGCTCGGCTCCTGATCGGTCTGGTGACCGATTAAGGAGCACACAGTGAGTTGAGTTCCCCTGCTGCTCTGCTCCTGATCGGTCCGGTGACCGATCAGGGAGCATCCTGTAGGTTTTGGAAACCTTACTGATCTGCTCCTGATCGGTCTGGTGACCGATCTGGAACACTGTTCAGACCGTTCTGGTGAACGATCAAGTGTCGCGGGCTCCGTCTTATAACCGATCAGGCTGAAGCCTGATCGGTCAGGAAGCTTTCTGATCGGTCAGGAAGCTTTCTGATCGGTCTGGTGACCGATCAGGTCACAGCCTGATCGGTCGGGTGACCGATCAGGCTCGTGTGGCCGCGAAAGCTGGGAGTCCCAGCAAAGTGGTGGATCGGTCTGGTGACCGATCCACGAGCCCTGGATCGGTCTGATGACCGATCACTTTAATTCAAAATGCCCTGTTAGAGTTTTGATCGCGCTCTGAACACCTCTGATCACCACTGATACTCCACTAATATGTTCTGATGCTTTGATCTTCTGTTGATTTGCTACCCTAATGTGCTACTAAGTGTGCAGGTGACTCAGGGATTATTCAAGGGAAGTCAAAAGAAGGTTTTCGATACAACAGTTTTGGCTGTTTGCTTCAGCAAGTTGCAACGTTCTCTGGCGTGAACTGCAACGGCTGAGGAGCTGATGACCTGGGGCTCGACTGGAAGGGATTCAGTGAGTTCAGAGGAGGTCAGGGATAGCTGGCTGTTGCAGGAGAGTAGCTAGGAGCTGCTGCAGAGGAAGGTTGACCTGGCGATGGAAGTTAATTAAGCTGCGTAGCGGAGAAGAGCTGAGTAGTTTTGCTGGACAGACTTCTTGCTTGAGTTCTTACTGATCTATCAGTTCTCCATCATCAAAATCTTTGCTCTACACTTGCGATTACACTATTATGATTCTTGAGCAACCGTCTGTTACTTGGGCACTTGGAAGAAGAAACAATGAGCTTGAGTTCATCAGCGAGAAGACACGAAGAAGAGGTTTCTTGCGTGAGATCTGCGCTGGGTGGAGCTCGGGAGAAGTTTGCTTGTGTTCTTGTGGTTCTAAGTGCTAAGTAAGATCCTTCTTGTGTTTCCTATACTTTATACTTCATCATCTTGAAACACTGTGGAGAGGTTACTCCACCGAGAAGGAGATTGCATTTTATCCGAGTTTTCCGGGGCTTGATCTGCCGACAATCAATGGGTCGCTCACCTTACGGGCACGCCAAGGAGTAGGGGCAAGTTATCCCCGAACCTTGTAAATTCTCTTGTTAGCGTTCTTGTATTTGTTCTTAGCTTAGGGTTTAGTTTTCTGCAACTCTGTTTTTGTTTACTTCCGCTGTGCTACTAATCGTTTAAGTGCAGAAAACTTGAAAAGTGCTAAAAGTTAAGTGTCTGACTACATTCACCCCCCCTCTCTAGCCATCCAAGTTCTAACACTCCTTACCCATGGAAGAGGTGGCTTGGTCGAGGGAGCTGGAGGGGGGCACAGGGATGGCTGCCTCTAGAGCGGAGACCGGCGGGGCATTTGCAGGAGTGACTCCCTCGGAGGATGGCGTCATCTCCTTGGGCACCGAGGAAAGAGGAGGGAAACGTACAAGACGCTACTTTTTTCATGAAGGGCCCAAGCCCTTGGGGAGCCGCCGCTTCTGCCGACCGAAGGACTGGGCGGCTGAAGGAGTAACCGAAGGGGAGGATTCCTCGTTCGCCCTTTCCGGGCAGGCTGACCTCGGAGGAGAGCCACCCCCTGAAGGAGGATCCGCCACTTGATTAGCCCGTTGAGTTGTAGGCCCGTGGCCCCCAACTGGCAGGGATGCAATAGTAACCTCGACCCTCTCAGGTGAAGCAATCACATGGGGCGAGATAGCAGGTCCCTCAAGGGACTCGGCGGGAGCAGGTGGAGCGTTAGAAGCGATCGAAGGAGGGTTCAGGGCCTCCTTGTTGGCCTCCTCCCACTTGATGAGCCGGCTCATCACCTTGGCGAATATGACTTCTTTTGCAGAAGCCAGACAGAGAGAGCATCAGTCAGAACTAATGTGCATGGAAGGAAAAGACGAACATTCCTAGGGTGGGACTGATTCGCGTTACTTTAGGGCTAAGGCCCGCCTGATACATAAGCTCTTCGCTCTGCACCAACCCCGGGCCACTGAACTCCATATCGGAAAGTACCTCCCTAGCATGTTGATACACCAGGCTACGAATAAAGCTCTCTGGGAGAGGAGGAGTCGGCAAGTCCGCTATCCAGCACAGAGGACTGAAAGGTAATGATGGCAGACGGATGAAGAAGAATTTTTTCTTCCACCCCTTATGCAAGGAAGGAAATCCTCCTAAAAACCTATGGCCCGGACGGGTTGTGAAACTAAAGACCCCTCTCGATCCTAATGGGACGAAGAAGAAATGGAAGAGATGCGGGGTCAAAGGAAGATCGAAAATCTTGAAGATGATATATGCTCCTCCCATCTAGGCGAAGGCACTGGGAGCCATCTGGTGAAGGGGGATATCAAAATAAGAAGCTATGTTCGTGAAAAAAGAAGGAATAGGGAAACGGTGCCCTAACTCCATCTGCCCTAGGAAGAAGGTCAGCATGCCTGCAGGGGGTTCCACGGGTGTCTGACCCACTTTTGGGATGACCAATGCCATCTCGGCCAGGACGTCATGGGCCTCGGTGGCCGCCTGTAAGGCTTCAGGTCTCACTCTCGAGGAAAGCGACTCATACCACTCCGCGTGGTAGCTTTCCATAATCCTTAAGGAAGAAGACAAGAGAACAGACAAGAAGGAGACAAGCTACTCACGCACAGTAGAAGAGCTTTACAAGGGAGGAAGATGAAGTATGCCCAGTCGCCGAATTGGAAGTAGAGGCTCACGTTTGCCATTTTCCTCTCTTATACCCCGGTAGCCACCTGCCTAGGTACAATGGGGAAGTAACACGTGGAAAGCAAGAAATCGCCTCGCCTAGGCAGTCGATTATTGCGAGCCAACCATACCGGCACACAACCATAAGGACTTGTTGAGATGGCCGTTATAACACGTGGCAGTAAGGCATTCGTGCGAGCACGCTGTTATTCTCAAAAAAGGGACCATGCGCCTTTATAATGTAGAGATAGACGTCTTTATAAGCCTTCGAGAATCGGAGCGCCCTTTTTGGAAAAAGAAGAAGGCATAAAAGGGGATCTTTAGGAACACAGGTCGAAGATGAGGCGACCCAAAAGCCCCCTCATAACCACTGAGGGATAGAAGACGAAGGCTGGTGAGAACTCAGCTTCTTCATCCTTGCACTAGTCCGATCAGTCAGCCACACTTCCTTCGATCAGACATGAAGGGGAGGACTTGTGATAGGGTTGAACAAGCCCCGATCAGGACGAAGGATGAAGAAGCTGCCCGACACAACAACGGTAGGTTGAGACAACCCTCCGTCCGGGGTCCCGGGAATCCCCGAGGGTGATGCGCCCGGAAAAGGCAACTGGAGATCCCTCTCGGGAGCACCCCGGGAGGGTAGGCCCCAAGAACACCTCGGGAGTTGTGGAAATGTGAAAACCCCGAGCTCTTCTCGGGGGGTGGAGCCCCTGCAGTAACCGACCTCAAACACTGACCTCCCTCGAGGTATGGATAAGCACCCCCATCATAAAAGGTCTTCGCGACCCCTGAATCTCGCAACGGGTCGAAGCCGATAACGGAGCAGACCTTTTCAAAGGATATCCCATGACCACCGAACAAGGAGGGACACGTGGCTTAAAGTGCGGGAGATGCGGCACCAATCAGGGGCATGTCTATCCCGTCGTCATCAGTATAAAAGGTAGTCCAACCCCTCCAGTAAAGGGGTTACACTCTCTCATTCTACATACTGCCTTTCTTTCTCACTGCCACTACTCTTCGGACGACCTACTAACTTGAGCGTTGGAGTGGACTCCGTCGGACCCCTGCCGACGTGTCCCCTAACGCTTGTGTTAACTTCGTAGGACCCCAAGTTCCTCCCTGGTGTAGCAACTTCCACGCGAGCAGAACCTCGGTGACTGGACATCGTCGACGACTCCTTCCGGAACAAGAAAATTCTAGGATAGACTTGTTTTCCAAATTTTTCGTGTTTCTGTGAAGAATACGAAAACAACAGAAGAACCGTCGTATTTAACCTAATTTTAAGTTAAATTATGATGGTTTAATCGATTGGCTTGATCAATCAATCAATTATCAAGTCTAAAACTATAAACAGAATGAATTTGATTTAATCAATTATGACCTTAAATTTGTGATAAGATTAATTATGAATCATATCAATCATTTTTTTTGTTATCTATGAAAATTTCTTCCACCAATCATACATTTTGAATCTCAGAGATATATATTGTGTTGTGGTACAATGACAGTTGTATCTTCCTCAAACAACAGAAAAACTTTTCATCAACACCAACATTGCTCAAAATTAACAGAAAATAAAAAAGACAAAAAGGGAGAAGAAACAAATCTATGACTACAACAAGGATGGGGTAATACATTATACATCCGACATACCTGAATGATGCGGTGACTAGAATGGTTATCCAAGCGGCAATAGAAGCAGAAGAGGAAGCGACACCATCACATTCAAGATAGAACATGTTGCATTGGCTGTGGGGTGCCTCCGGGTGTAGAGTGCAAGAGCGAAGAAATTCGTGGAGAGCAGGGCTCCAGCCATGGCAACACCAGCACGTTGCCACCTGCCTCATCATCATCACCGCTCCAACAACCCGATGCCCTAGACACCCTTCGTCCCCATCACCCTAGACGCCCATGTCCACTCCTTCCTCTGTGAGAAGAACGAGCCGCAAGGATAATTTTGGGAACTTTTTTCTCTTATCCTCGGAATTGTCAAAATCACCTATTTTGATTGTAATCCCATTTTGATTTTTGATGACGTTTGCTGATAAAGCGGGAGTGATTGGTTACTTGGGAATCGTTTATTACCTAAATCAAATAGGGTTAAACAATATAACTTTGGTTCGTTAACCAAAGTTATCAATGATTACTCCCAACCAAACGTACCCTTAGAGTATTAGTCCATGAATTCTTATCTTGTTATTTATTTCTTTGTTTAACTTTGATGATTATATTGATTGTTATTTATTGTTAAAATTTATTTAGAATTTCTTGTTTTTGAATTGGGAATTTTTAATGGATTGCCTAAAAGATTTTAAGCAAAGTTTATAACAAGATTAATGAAAAAGATTTAATCTTATCATTCTAATCCTAAACATTCAATATGGTGTGGAACCAACTTTTGACCATAAACACTATTCTGACCAAATATCATGGATGGTTAAGCCACCAATTAATGAACGGTTGATGTGCATACTCTCATAGATCATTGGTGCAAGAGGATGAGGAGGACCTAAAATACACTTTAACAGAGGGTTAGAATGATGATGGAGAGTGATCCAACAGGTCACTCTGACACTCAATTTGAAGTTTGCTTGAGATATGAAAAGTAGAGCAGAAGGAAGAAGCAAGCGAGAGCATGATGGAGCTAGAAAAGAGAGAGCCTAGCATTCAAAATTTAGAATTGAGGATCTTTTGCACTTAACTTCTTTAGGGTTTATATAGCTGTCAAAATAGCATATCCACATTGGACACTGTATTATCCTCCTAAGAGTCTGTGGGGGATCAAATCTGACAGCCGTTAGTTGCCCCTCCTTTCACCAACCGTCACATGTTTGAAGGAGAGCATGTATGATACCAAATCTGACAACCACATAACTACTTATCCATTCATTTAGTGCCATGTGGTCTGAAATATTCACATCATTGTCCGCATCTCCCGAGAGAAATGGTGTCATTATTGAGGTGATTCTGTTGCTTCCACGTGCGTAATACACGTTTTCAGTGGGCCAAAGTAGGGTGTGGGCCTGATCTAAGGATGAGAAGATGAGATCGATATTGAGTGGTCTTGAAGATAGATGAAGTCTAGGTCGAAGCAATGATGAGGTCGAGATTCAAGGCCGAGCCCTAGACGAAGTCGATGGTTGGGACCAAGTTTGGGATGGTGTCAGCAGTTGAGACCGAGGCACGAAGGATATTAGCAACTTAGACTGAACCAAATGTGATGCTGGGATCTAATATTTAGGCTTGAAGGATGTCAGCGTCTGAAGCCGAATGATAGATGTCAGGATTTGATACTGAGACATGGGTTGGGTGGCTGAGACTAAGGGAGGATTTCAAGATCTGAGACTGAGGCGTGGAGGATGTCGATGATCTATGTGGAGGGAAGATGTTAGGATCTGAGACATAAACATGGAGGATGTTGACGACTGAAACCGAGGGAGGATGTCAAGATCTGAGATTGAGATGTAAAGGATGTCGACGACTGAGGCCGAGGGGTGGATGACAAGATTAAGACTGAGTTGGTGGATTTAAGATTGAGTTGGGGGTGATTTCGAGATCTAAGGTTGAGAGGATGTTAGTGACTGAGATTGAGGCATGAAGGATGATGTTGGGATCCTGTCCTGAAACATATAGGATGTTGAGTTTTGAGACTGAGGTAGGGGTAAAATTGGCTACTAAAGTCAAGTCTTAGTAGTTATCTTGTCTCCAGACAAATCCTTGGGATGAATGCGTTGAGTAAGTTCATTTCTCATCTAGGTTGGGGTGATTCCTTTTAGGTCACATTTAACCCACTTTAACTGACTGATAGCTCATCACGACTTTTGAACATATGAGACATGTGAAGGTTGCAAGATTCCACCACATTTGACACAAAAAAAAAAGAAAAAAAGAGGAAAGAGTAAAATAGAAGAAGAGGGACGATAACAACAACCATATCTTATCCTAGTAGATGAGGTTGGCTAGAGGAGGGAAGGCCAAGGAACTTTACATTGTTATTTACTTAGAGATGAAAAGAGAATGAAAGTAAACAACCATGATGTTCTCCAATGTGTTTTGTTTACAATTTTTTTTTCTAACTTTTGTGATTTATTGTAGAGTGGCAAGGCGACGTAACAACAAGGATAATTTTGCCCTTGAACGAAGATCAACAAAACCTTACATGAAGGTTGCACGAGATCGAGTAGATGTGAGATCAATTGGTAGAAGATTCTTGAATGTAGATCGTCAACTAGAATAATTTCATCTTTTTGAGATTTATCCCTTAATTATGTAGGCAATGATTTTATTTGCCCTAAATATCTTCCTAAAATAAGCCCATGTTCCCTCTCCTCCACATTAATGTACAATTTGAGAGAACAATTGATATAGACAGGAAATTACAGGGTTTATCACGGTATTTGTCCTCTCAAAGTAGACAAACACTATTAAGCCTAGATGATGGATGGATTAGATAAATTTTTTGGTTTGGAAGAAAACAAGTTGTATTTATTAATTGGAGAATTTGATAGTGCCATTGTGGTGGCTTTAAAAAAGTGACCCATGTGCATACCATTTGTAACATTCCCTTCCATTCCATGTGTTGTTGGAAGATCTTATTATTGATAGGATTGATTTAATATAGAGTGGGTCCAATTAGTCAACTTGATCATGTTTCTTTCAAATTCTTAGCACACCCTTTGATGGTAGATGCATCCCTTCTAGTAGTATCGTCGCGGATTTACTTTGCCGAAACACCTTTTCAACCCTCTCACAAAAATTATAAACTTGTTAATTTTCTTATTGAGCTTGTTTAAACTCATAATGACAACAATATCGTTATCATTAGAGTATAGGTTTCCGGATGGGGAGAAGAAAACAACAGAATGGAGCCGTCCCGCAATTGCTTAGCTGGCGATTTCTTGTTGCCACAGTGGCCCAGCTGGCGTCGCACCAACCCCGTGGTCCGATGCCCTGCTGTAGAGCCAATGTGATTTTACAAAATTGTCCCTTTCCACTGTAAAATTAACTCAAAATTGAAGAATTTGTATTTTTTATTTTCTCTGAGAAAAAGACAGAGAGAGAGAAGCGAGGAGGAGAGTAGACACGGTTTCTGGGGAAGCTGCAACAGTAGCAGGTGGCAATGGGGTAGGAGCAGGGAGGAAGAAAGAGGATGAATTCATTAAGTAGGAAGAAATTTACAAAAGGGAAGGGAAAAAAATAGTTCTTTTTGTTCTCTCCCCTCTCTCTCTCTCATCTACTATTCTCTTCCTAGATCTCCAAATCTACTCTCACTCATTCCTTGCTTCCTCCTCTGTTGTCACGAGATCCCCATCAAAAAATATATAAGAAAAGATCCCAACTTTTGCTCTTCTACTCATGTCTTCTGCTCCTCTCCCACCTCGCGAGATCCAATCTTTCCCACCTCCGTCGGCTCCGTCCTCCTTCTAGCACTCGATTTTCGGACAAAGATCGAGTCTTTGGAGCTGTTGGACGGCGCCGGAATCATAAATGTCGTTCCTTTCCGCCGGCGAACCCGGAAGCCGACTGTTTCGCCGCTCCCGGCGAGGGCCGCCTCCAGCTCCTCCGACACGGCCTCCGCCAAGGCAAACGTCCCCGGAAGATCCGATCTTGACCTCGCCGGGAGGCGATCCCGTTCCGGGGAGATTTTGCTG
Organism: Boesenbergia rotunda; assembly: GCA_024364735.1. NCBI lineage: Eukaryota > Viridiplantae > Streptophyta > Magnoliopsida > Zingiberales > Zingiberaceae > Boesenbergia > Boesenbergia rotunda. The sequence continues at coordinate 79,471 of JAGFNQ010004574.1, read as the reverse complement.
GGTCCCAACGAGCCCATCCCCGGTGCTATGGAAGCCAAGAGTTCGAAGCCGAGTCACCGCCGCTCGGGCTCTGTCCCCGTCGTATATTCCGGCGGAAGCTTCTCCTCCGGCTCCACGGGCGGCTCGGTCGGTTCCAGCAGCAGCACCTCCAGCTCTCCAGCGAGCAATGTGATGCCTGCCGGGAACATATGCCCTTCCGGAAGGATGGTTAAGACTGGCATGATGATCCGAAGCAACGCAAGGGCCGACGTGCTGGGCTCCGGCACCGGCAATTATGGTCACGGAAGCATAGTGAGAGGTGGCGCTATTGCTTCTAGCCGAGGCGGCAAACCTCCGGAGACTATGTCGAGCAATGGAGTGAGCTCGGCAGTGGCAAAGGCATTATCCATCATGGATCCGGAGGAGGTGAAGAGGGTAGGGAATGAGCATTACAGGAGAGGGCAATTTGCCGAGGCGTTGATGCTCTACGACAGGGTGATAAGCATGTGCCCTGACAATGCCATCTGCCGGAGCAACCGGGCCGCCGCCCTGACAGGTCTGCAGAGGTTTGGGGAGGCGGTGACAGAGTGCGAAGAAGCCCTGCGGTTGGATCCGGCATTTGGCCGAGCTCACCAGAGGCTGGCTTCCCTCCTCCTAAGGTTGGCATCCATGTCTTTGTTAGCCTCGATTTTTGAGATCCGAGCTTGTATCATGAGCAATTTGAGATCGATTATCTTTGACATCCTTGTTGAATAATCTGTAGTTTTGTTGGCGCTTATTGTTTTGGATCACAGGTTAGGACAAGTTGAGAATGCTCGAAAACATCTCTTTTTGGCTGGTCCAAAACCAGATCCACTTGAGTTGCAGAAGCTGCAAGAAGTCGAGAAGCATTTGGAACGATCCGCAGATGCACGAAATGTTGGAGATTGGAAGAGCATGTTATCAGAAACTAATGCTGCCATTGCTCATGGGGCAGATTCTTCTTCTCTGGTAAAAATTTTCTCTCATCTGATAGTGTTGGTAGTGTCAAAGCTCACCTGGTCATGACTTGCAGCTCATGGCTTCGAAAGCTGAGGCATATCTACGGCTCCATCAACTCGAAGAAGCGGAATTGGCATTATCCAATGCGTCAAAACTTGACAGTTCGTCTTCGCCTCACTCGAGTGCCAAGTTCTTCGGTATGGTATGGAATTCCTACATGTATGTTGTGCGTGCGCAAGTTGAACTAGCTCGAGGAAGGTAAGCCGAAGTGAAATCCAAACCAAGTTAGATAATCTCAAGTTTTCGATCATTACATATGTTTTATGAACAATTTCAGGTTTGAAGATTCAGTTGCAGCGGCTGAGAAAGCCAGGCAGATTGATCCAGGTAACATAGAGGTGTCGACGTTGCTGAATGACATTAGGATCGTATCGCGATCGCGAGCATCAGGAAACGAATTCTTCAATTCAGGGAGATTCGTTGAAGCGTGCTTAGCATACGAGGAAGGGCTTAATCATGTGCCTATTTCAAATGCTATCCTTTACAGCAACAGAGCTGCTTGTATGTCAAAGCTTGGACAGTGGGAGAAGTCTATTGAGGATTGCAATGAAGCCCTCAGGATCCAACCTAACTACACGAAAGCTCTTCTTCGTCGCGCAGCATCATTTGCCGAGGTGAATTAAGCTCAACTTTCAGAATTGTGTTCATGAACTACTAATCTGATACGAGCTTGGTGGTTTTGGTCCATTAGCTTGAACAGTGGAATGAAGCTGAGAGGGATTATGAGGTTCTAAGAAAGGAAATGCCTGGTGATACCGAGGTGGTTGAAGCACTCTCTCGCGTGCAAATTGCTCTCAGAGCCTTGCGAGTTAAGGATGTTTCAGATCTTAAGTTCTCAATGGAGATCAAGGAAATTAGAGGACCTGAACATTTTCAAGCAGCCATAACTTCACCAGGTGAGATCATACTTACAATGCTATTGATGAAAAGTTTCTCAGCTGCTTCAACTACTTCATTTACTTTGTTGAATTGTTCTAAGAACAAGCGAAACCGAAAATTGTTCAGGAGTTTCTGTTATCCATTTTACGACGGCAATGAACCCTAACTGCGACAAGATCACTCCGTTCATCAATACAATGTGTGCCAGATACCCTTCTGTGAAGTTTCTGAAGGTAACTTCCCTTCTCATTCAAGTTCGGTAACAATTTTGCACAATATCAGCCTATCAGGCTCATGAACACATACATTCACAACTAGGTCGACATGAACACGATCCCAACACTCGCGAAGAGGGAGAATGTGAGAGCAGTCCCTACTTTGAAGATATACAAAGATGGAGCAAAAGTGAAGGAGATCATTAACCCTAACCAGCAAGTTTTAGAGTATACATTAAAGCACTACACTTAGTATCAGCAAGAAGCACAGGCACACTAGGAATCTCAAGAATGGCAGCACCAGATACGTGAGAAAAATCTAAAACAAAAATATTATTTTCTTTATATATCTATTCTACTTTCTTTGGCATATTTACCTATCATTCATAATATTCTTTCCAAGGTTTCAATTAGACCATTTAGTTCAATCCATGGTGAAGCACAGCATCTACTTCAGTAACATTAAATTTGTGTTCATGTTGCTACTTTGAATTAAATTGTTGCAAACATAATTATGAAGTCAAATTTTGTATATTTCGTTGCATTTTGTTTGTAAAGTTTAACATGCACACGATCTTCACACAATTCAAGTAAGCAGAGACCTCTTCTTGCTCCAAAGCAAAAGGTTTTATTGTTAATGTTCAGGAGAGACATGTAAGTATAAACATTCTCACGAAATTAAAGAAAAGGTAAAGATGAAAAAGGAGATGGAAAGAAGAAAAAGAAAAAGAAAAAGAAGAAAATGTTGGAAAAGTGAATGAGAAAATTAATGCAATGAGATCCAACGTGATGATTTAGATTTGGACTGATCTGGCTACGGTTTGGAATTATCAGTTTGATTGTTTCAAGAACATTAACCTTTAATCTTAATCATATCATACCGTTACGGTTCACAATTTGAAATTATCGAATCATGATTTAATTTATGATTTAAGCTTATTTTTTTTTAAAAAATATATATTTAAAAATTATAAATTTATAAAAAAAACAACTGTCGAACCGGTCGATTGATAACATTAATAATATTAATAAATTAAAGATATAATAGTTCCACATCATAAATTCAAGATAAATAAATTATAAAATTAGTTTTAATAGAAAGTAAAATAGTCCCACATCAAAAACTTAAGTTAAATAAATTAAAAAATAATTTAAATAGGAAGGTAGAATAGTCTCGCATCAAAAGTTAAAGTCAATTAGGTTAAAAAAAATTAGTTTAAATAGAAAGGTAGAAAAATTAATATTGAACCACATCATTAATATTATGGGAATTTACCAAAGACACATTGATGAGTTATTGAGCTCCACACACCCACCCACGTGGTCAACTTTTTTTTTTTTAAAATTGATTTTGCTATTTATATATATATATAAATGAACGAGTGGATGTCGGGTCCACAAATAATATGTGAGAGAATAAATATGTTAATATAATGTATATGTGGTATGTGGACCCTATAAATAATGTGTTAATGTTAAAATGAATATGAGAAAATAATGGTGTTAATATAATATATATATATATATATATATGACATATGGGCCCTATACTTTTTGATGAAGTGGTGAGTGTTATAATGCTAACGAATGTGGATACCCTAAAGGGCACATTGTTTTTGTCTTACCTTCTTGTTCAACTCTCTCGTTAAAGTTGACTTTTCAATCTCTTTCCTCTCTTATTTGATACAACTTTCCCCCCTCTTTCTTCTCTTTTATCTATGTGTAACTTTCTCTTCTCTCTAATTAAACTTTTCTTGGGAGCTTGAAATAAATAATCGAGGATATATTTGGACTTCTTACAATCTTAGAAACCCACACGACCTAAATGAGTACAATCTAAGCTCTTTAGGTTGATCAGTGCAACTTTTCCCTCTCTTTTCTCTAATTAAAATTTTCTTGGAAGTACGAAATAAATAATGAGGATATATTTAGACTCTTTGGAACCTCAGAAATTCATGGGACTTGAAATGGATCCAATCTGAGCTCTCTAGATCGATGAGTGTGACTGAAACCCATTGATGGACCTAAGCTATTTAAATTTCTACAAACTTGCACCCACTGATATGATTGAGTGAGAGGAAAGTGGATATAATATCAAACTTTGGTTCTGATCAAAGAAATACTGTGAAGATGATGTTGGAAGACTAAGACCATATTGGGTCTGATATGAGAGAAGATCAAGCCTAACGTGATCCTGGAGACCAAGTTGGGTCTTGTTTCCCCACACCAAGCCCACCTGCATCAGGCCCATGTTGGGCTTGATCTTCTATCAGATCACACCCAATGTGGTCTTAGTCTTCCTACATTATGCTTATCGTATTCCTTTGATCAAAATCAAAGTTTGACATGATATCTATCTTCCTCTCACTAACCCTACTAGATGGGTATAAATTTATAAAAATTTAAATAGCGTAGGTCCATCAGTGAGTTTCGGTCAAAATCCACTGATCGATCTAAAGAGTTCACTCAAATTGTACCCATTATAAGTCTTGTATATTTTTGATATTGCAAGAAGTTTAAATGTGTCCTCTATTACTTATTTCGGGCACCCCAGAGATGCTCAAGTTCATACTAACTTTCAACTAAATTCTTGCATTTGATCTCCTAGAGACCATGACCATATTCGTGGTCTTGGTCTTCCCACACTAAGCTCCCAGTGTTTTAATCAAGTTTTGATACTATATCAATCTTTCTCTCAATCAACCTATCGAATGAGTGTAAATTTGTAGAAATCTATAAGCTTAGGTTCATCAATGGATTTCAGTCAAAATTTACTAATCGATCTAGAGAGCTGATTGCATTCATTGCAGGTCCTGTGACTTTCTGAGGTTGCAAAGAGTTCATAAATACCCCCCATTACTAATTTCGGACTCCTCAGAGGTACTCCAAGAGTAAATTTTTTTGTAGGATATGTAAAGGAGAAAAAAATTAATAAGAGAAAAAAGAGAGAGAAAAGTTACATGCAGGAAGAGGAAAGAGAAAAAAATCAATGTACCTTTTGTTAATTATCATTTGTTAATTATCAAAATATGACGTGTCTTTTAATAATTTTCCAACCTATGTACGTCTTTTGATAAATTTTCATTAATATTATTAAAATATTATCAACATATTAAATAAAAAATTATAATTAGAAAATTTAAATAAAATATAACAAAATAAAAAATATAATGAATCATCGGTTAACTACCGGTTCAAACGTGTCGATGAGTTGTAGTTGAACTGTCGATTTGCCAGATAATCAGGCACATTTCTAGATAAATCAATTACGGTTTGGGCCTGTTCAACTGGGTCAAGGGATAACCAATCTGTTGACTCGATTACGAATCCGAGTTGGATTCGGTTAGGACCCGACCCTTAATTTTGTGGTAACATGATCTGTTTATATTGTATTATCACAATTACAAATGTTGTAGATCTGTATATAGAGACTCTTTTGCGTCGCAAGGGTATAAATTCACGGTTTGAATTGCATTAAATTTAGTTAGACTTGTTAACGAATACGATTTGTACATGGTGAATGCCAAACCAATCAGAACATAAATTGCCCAAGCCTTGCAAAGGTATAAATTCAGAATTTGAATTGTACTAAATTTAATAGACTCACGCTGAATATCAGACCAGTCAAGACAAAAATTACCCTAGCAACTCGATTATAACAAAAAATTTCAGATCAAATTCAAGTTGAATTTGGATAGATCCGAATTGAATTGTTTAGAGATACTTTAGAGAGATAGGTGATTTATCTTTTTATTTTATTTTAAAATTATTTATATTACTAATATTTTTTAATTAAAATATTATTATTATATGTTTTGTTTTATTTAATTATTTTATTAAAAAATAAAAGAATAATATTGGGTGGGTCAGATTGGTAAGTTATTTCCGGATTGAGATTATAGTTTTCAAATTTAGTTTCCTTTGAGTTGAATTTGGAATGAAATTTTTTAAGTACCCTTAGACTATGTTTAGTGAGAAATAATAAGTTTTATAATATAATCAAGATTATATTATAAGATTATTATTTTATTTGATAAGGGATAATCAATTTTGTAATATAATCAAGATTATGTTATAAGATTGATGATTTTGTTTTGTAACTGTAATGTAATTTAATTTGAATTATAAAAACTAATTAAAATTTTATAATCTAGGTTACAAAGCCAATATCATATAATTTGAATTATATTCTAAATTGAATTATATTACATACTTGATTATATTACCTCTAACTAAATAATCAATCTGAATTGATACCCTTAATGAGCTTCGGTGCTAAGTAGTTTTTTTAAAAACATGTGCCTTGTTTAAAAACTGTGAAAAAAATCACTTAGTGTCATTTTTATTTTTAAAAAAAAATCAAAAAGATCAACTTAACCTTTTTTTAATCTGAAATTTTATTATTCTAATACTATTATAACAATTACAAAATCCTAAAAAACGATTCCAACTTAATTTAAATTAATACCTAGCATGTTATAGTAAAATGTTTTTTTATTAATTTAATAAAAAATATATAAATATAATCAAAATTATTTTAAAAATATTATAGCAATTATACCCTATCACAATTTTAAATTGATTTTAATAAAATTAAAATGATTTTGATCATATTAAAAGTATTTTTTAAGTATATTAATAAAAATTAATTTAATATAATAATATTTTATATTTAATCATTTAATTAAATTAAATCCATTCATTTTTATCGTCAAGTTGTTATAATAATACTGAATAAAAATATTTTAGAAATAAAAAATATATTAGATATTATATTATTTTTTTAAAAAAGAAACACCTTGCTTACTTAATTGCGTCGGGTCGGATTTTATTATAAAATCCGACTCGACCCGTGCCAACAGCTGGACTTGTTGTGACCTTCTATTGATTTGATCGGTCGACAGCGGAGGAAACTCAGATCGAGGCTTCGAGGAATCCTCCTTGTTCTCGACTCCGCCGACCTCCGAATCCATGGCCTCCCGGCGGCGTATGCTTCTCAAAGTCATCATCCTCGGGGACAGCGGGTAGATTTCCATCCTATTCACGAGCAAAAAAAGTACTCTTTTGGGGATTTGATATATTTTGAAGGCTTCCTTATGTGTAATTGTCTTCTTTGTTAGGGTTGGGAAGACATCTCTGATGAACCAGTACGCTCAAAGCGCTTTACGCCTTTTTTTAATCTTACTTTTGCAAAAAAAAAAAAAAGTTCGTTCTTTTGGTGGAATTTTCCATCTATAACGCGCAGTTTTGGATTGTATTGTATTTGGTAGATATGTGAATAAAAAGTTCAGTAACCAGTACAAAGCGACCATTGGAGCAGATTTTTTGTCCAAGGAAGTCCAGATCGATGACAGATTGTTCACCTTACAGGTTAAAACTTTACACCGCGGATTCCTGTTATCCTCCTTTCTACATCCTTTTTGTGATTATTTTCCCATTGGTTATATAGACTGTATGAGAGTGGAAGTCCATTTAATTCCTTAAAGTGTTTGTAATTGAGCCATTGAGGAGTTGTGAGTGTTAACAGGTTGTTGATCTAGTATAATCTTGGTCTATGCTATTTGGTTATTCTCTCAACTTTTGCATGCATGATCTTATAATGTTTAGTGTTTTTAATGTCCAAACATGAAGATGGGGTTTTCTGATTGTGTTTTTCTCATTCTTAACTTCAAGTTATGGGAACTGGGGCACATCAGACTGGTATTCACCATTTTAACATAGTTCATAATGCCATAAATTCCAGCACCTGTGAGTTGTCTGACTGTGCTACTTGGTTTATGAAATTAGGAAGCTTCTTATGGAGGTTACTGATCAACTTAACTATCTAATCAGATACCCTGACCAACTATGTTGTTTGATTTCTATGCAATAGTCTCACGTCCAACTTTTCAGTAGTTTGGACGAATTGTATACAATCTACTATTTCCTGATTTTCTAAATTTATATAAGGACATTTGATTTTCATAGATTTTTGGGCAATAGGATCGGCCCCTGTTAATAACATTCCATTGATCGATGCAATGTTAAAGACAATTAAAAGCTTCAGAAACATGCCTAGCATGCCACTTACCTTGGTTATATAAGAAATTAAATCAAATTTGGCGGAAATGTGTTCGACACCTTATAACACCTTTTTTTTTTAAAAAAAAATCCACATAAACCTATTGCAGCTTCTGACTTATTGTAAAGAGCAATGATAGGGAGAGTGAAAATGGGAGAGTGAAAATCATAGTGAATGATGTGGCATGACATGGCATGACGTGGCACTTTACATGTACACGTCCGATTATCGCTTGGACACCATCGGCGGCCTTCGGTCGCTGCCCCGAATCAAACTATACCCTGGGGGGCACGATGAACCGTCGGAGATCGTGCATGTAAGGTGCCACATCATTCACTATGTTTTCACTCTCCCATTTTCACTCTCCCAATCATTATTCTATTGTAAAATATAATTTCAGAATTTACAGAGGTGATCGCCACTTATCTAGCTATAGCTATCATATACAGGCTAACTAGATTGGATAACCTTCAGAAGTTTGTAGGTTTTCCTATCATTTTCCAGGAAAATGTCCTTGTTCGTTGTGTAATCTTTATGGTTCAAGAGAACATTTTGCATTCTAAGAACAATCTGGTGAAAGTACACTAGTAATATTATAATTTGATTAAGCTTCTATAATTTTTGCTCTAGAGGTCAGCCTCTAAGTGTGCAGAAGTTGTGCTCTGGATTTATCATGTAGGCGAACCACCGGGGAAGGCCGTCTATCTCTAGGATTAGCTAGACGAAGCTTGGACACCTGAATTATTAAAAAAAAAAAAGAAAGAAAGATAGCAGGCCAAAATCGGTTCACGTCTTCTTCTTCTTATTTTTTACATTTTGGTTTCTGTTGTGGGTGTAGTGTGTTTTCAGCACAATTTGAACCCTTTCGTCCTAATGTGCTTTAGGTTCTGCTAAATTTGAACTTGTGAAGAACTTTTTCTTAAAATTTTTTATTATTGACCTTTAATAGTTCCTGTAAGCTCACTACCTATTATTTTCTTTAGATATGGGATACAGCAGGGCAGGAAAGGTTTCAGAGCCTTGGTGTGGCTTTCTACCGTGGGGCTGATTGCTGTGTCCTCGTCTATGATGTTAATGTTACAAAATCATTTGATAACTTGAACAATTGGCGCGAGGAATTTCTGATTCAGGTAGATGAAGTTCGACCCTCTTCACTGATTCACAGAAAGATAAAAGAAGAAACCACACGTGGATTATGTTACATCTATGTGGTTACTGTATTTTCAGGCTAGTCCATCAGATCCCGAGAACTTCCCTTTCATAGTGTTGGGTAACAAGATTGATATCGATGGTGGCAACAGCCGAGTGGTGAGATTTTCTGTTATTTGAGAAAATCAAATTTGAGTACAGTAGGCGTATCTCACACAAACAAACAAAATTGATAGACACATTAAACCCTTTCAACTGAAATGCTCAATGCGAAAACTTGATTCTATAGATCCATGTAAAAAATCCTTCTAAGCGGTAGTATAGGTTTGACATACTTCTTTCGATAACTATACTTTCAGGTATCAGAGAAGAAAGCTAAGGCCTGGTGTGCATCAAAGGGGAACATTCCCTATTTTGAGACATCAGCTAAAGAAGGATTTAATGTGGAAACGGCTTTTCAGTGTATCGCCAGGAATGCCCTAAAGAATGAACCAGAGGAAGATATGTAAGTATCACTTCCTATCAACCATTTCCTTCCCTTTCATAACGCTATTAACATTATTCACCCAACAAATTGTATTAACATAACTCCTCTATTTGTTCCTTCTAAGTTAATTCTCTGAACACCATTGTTCTCTAAATAGATATCTTCCTGATACGATCGATGTGGCGGGACGTGCAACGCAGCAGAGGTCATCCGGTTGCGAGTGCTAGATATAATTCATGTCTTCTCCCACTGAGTTTGTAATCTTCACCTATTGTCTCTCTATCATGTTCGCAACTTCGCCTGTATTTTATGTCAATTCCATGGTGATTGGTACTAATTCTTGGTGGGATCTTCCTAGTCCTGTGCGGTACTTGCAACTCTTGTTCTTTTGCCTCTATTAAATGTGCAGTGATTCTTTTCCTAAAGGATTTGCTACTGTTCGGACCAATTGTATGTGTATGTGCTTGCGGGTTGAGTGTGGTATGTGAGAAGTGCAGAAGATCATTCAATCTTGACTAGCATAGACATTGAAGAACAGAGTAAGTTGTGATATCTAATGGAAAGAAGGGCTAGACCAGGTTATTCAATTGGATCCTCGAAGAGTAATGGATTTATAATTCTTATTATAGTTCTTTGGTTCCCTTTAAATCGCAACCTTCTTTGATGTTCTATAAAGAAAAGAAGAAAAATCTATGCAAAGATGGTTTTTCTTGGATGAGGAACCATTCCCCATTCCATAATGAGCTAGAAGAAACAACACTAATTTCGAACACATCGTCCCAATCTCATATCCAGGAATAGTTTTCATTCAAATCATTTACCCGGAGATGTATGATTAAGATAAATTATCTCCTGGAAAAAATTTGTTTAGTATTGTTTTTAATAAACTATTAGAGTGGCATCTAATTTATACGATGGCATACCTCTCTTGTAAGAATCAAAATTTGTTTAGAATTGTCTTTCATTAACTATTAGAGTGACATCATTTAGTTAGCTATCTAATAGTGATATCAATACCTTAGTCAGATTTGGTGCTAACTAATAAAATAAATAAAATGTTGTTCTTGCATATATATAAGGATCGAGTTTCAACTTCAACGAATTAACGGATGAATTTTTTTTAATGGACAGTAGACTTAAAAATGTTGGGCTAATAAGAGACAGGATGTTTCTACCAAGCAATTAGGGTTCCAATTCTCCCAAGCAATTAGGGTTTGAACTCACGCAACGCATGCATGCGGTGTTCGAATAACCATTGATGTTGGGGCGCTACGTCAAAAGTCATCTCATTTCTTAGATTTATTTAATGTGCACACTGTGGAGTCGAACTTTATATTCCAAGATTAGTTGGCCAGTAAGATCTAGACAATTGATATATTATATGTAAAAATAACCCGTGTAACATCCAAGAATTAATTCTTAACTGTGGTACACTGCCGATTGATTTCCTATAGTGGTAAGATAATCCTAGGAGTTGGGATGCTGGCTGTAGAGCCATGCATCATTCACGTTCAAATTTATCTGGATGACTATTGAGAAATTTTTATAGGATGAAATTGATTGTCTAAGGATTTCTTAGGAGTTGAATATCTCGATTAATAAATATATAAAATAAAATGATTTGAATGATTTTACTCATAAATTTGCACGGCATAAGTCAAAGTTGAATGATCTGTGATTAGGCACTGTCGTGAGTTGAAAGAAATTTGACCGTACAGTCGGAAGAGAAGAAATTACGTTATATCCTATTTAGGCAAATAAAAAAACAGGATAAAAATGCTCCGTGGACAGCCATTAGGTAAACAAAAAAGGAGAGTAATTCTTTTTTATTTTATTTTTTGTTATGAAGTAACTAGAAGAAATTTTCCATCATGAATTTCTTTTTCATAATTTTTATTTTCATCCTTCCAAATAAATAAATAGGGCATTAGGAACCACGATATGACAGTGATCAGGTCAATAGTCGTGTGATGTAGTTAGCCACAATGTAGATAGGTTACTATGAGATCCACAACGATGTTAACTGCGTTTGATTTGTCAGTTTTTTATTTTTATTTTTTAAAAACTATGTTTTTCTGAAAAATAATATTTGATTCATATTTTTTTATTTTTTAAAAAATTAAAGAATATTTAAAAATTATTTATCAAAAAATAAAAAATATATAATTTTTTAAAAAATAAAAAGTCAAATGACTTGAATCTCTAAAGATTTTCGCTAGTTCTGCCAAGGTTGCAGCGAGATCCAGATTCAGCATCCACGCAACATATGTGATGTTCCTTCGCCTTCGGGATTATGGTATAGTGGAAAGACGATTAATTGTAATCTCCGGAGGCGTTTGGTAGGCGAGTTTAAGAGATTGGAATGAGAATGAAATCTGTTTTATTCCCATACCTGATGCTTGGTAGATGGGAATCAGAATTAATGTATGGATTTGATACCCTTAATTTGATAACCCACCAACCCCTAGGTTATCGCTAAACCCGTTCCTCCCCGTTCACCTTTTTTTTTTATCACAGACATTATAGCCCCCACCACCCGCTTCTCCCACCTCCCCACCTCACATCGTCTCCCCCCCTCCCCATTTGCGTCACCTCCTTCTCCCGATGCCGCCTCTCTTCTCCCGGCTTCACTTCCCTTCCCAGCGAGCTGCCTTGTGCGCCTCCCTTCTTCCTGCGCCACCTCCCTTCTCCTTGTGCGCCACCCCTCTTCTCCTAGCTCACCTCCCTTCTCCCTATGCGCCACCCCTCTTCTCCTAGCCCGCCTCCCTTCTCCCTATGCGCCACCCCTCTTCTCCCAGTCCGCCGCCTTGTCCTTGCGCGCCACTGCCTTCTCCCTACGCATTGCCTTCTCCCTGTGCGCGCCCCATTTCTCCTTCGCTTCGCCCCCTTCTCCCTGTGCACAGGAGGATACTGTGAGTAATTGCTTATTCTCCTCCATTACTTTTGCCAATTGCTCGTGCCTGTGATTTTATCTGTTTGAGTTATTCTGCCAAGTACTGATTTATCTTTTTAGTATGGATTGATTTATCTCATTTGTATGGATTCCTATCATATTAATTGGTAATTCTACGCATTCGTTTCTAGTAATATGATGGGCATGAGATTCGTCAAATAAAAAGTAGAGAAGACAAACGGATTACATGTGTGGAATCGATGTTCAACCTTACAAAAGAGAGCAATGAAATAAGTATTAGTGAACTTCGAATGGATAAAAAAATATTCAGGATATTGTGTCACATGGTACAAGACGTTGGAGGTTTAAAAACAACAAAAAATGCCACCATTGATGAAATTGTGGCCTTATTTGTCTACGTGTTGGCGCATCATAAAAAAAATCGAACAATGAGTCTCATTTTTAAAAGAAGCCGGGAGGCAATAAGTCGTCATTTCAATTTATGTCTTTGAGCAATTTTACAACTACACAACATATTGCTCAAGAAACCTAAATCGGTGCACGATGACTGCGAAGATGGTAGATGGAAACCATTTAAGGTAAGAAAATTTTAATCGCCTATAATTCTTTAGTTTAATTATATTTTTTATTTCAATCTATAATTCCAATTATCACCTCAAATTATTATAATTGAAAATTATTATAGGATTGTTTAGGTGCTTTAGACGATACTTTTATCCAAGTGACGCCTCCTAAAGAAGAAAAACAACGTTATTGCACAAGAAAGGGAGGAATTGCAACAAATGTCTTGAGAGTATGTTGCCCACAAATATAATTCATATATGTGTTACCTGGGTGGGAAGGGTCTGCCCATGATGGTCGGGTACTTCGTGATGCTATCAGTAGATCATCTGGTCTTAAAATCCCCCAAGGTAAATAACAAATACTTTTTTACTTTAAAGTTGGAATTACGACGGAGTTTTAAATTTCTAGAATACTTATATTTATTAATTTAACTAGTGTGCTTGGTTTAGGTTGTTCTTATTTGGTCGATGTTGGATATTACAACTCAGATGGATTTTTGGCATCTTATTGCGGGCATAGGTATCACCTCAATCAGTGGGAAGATCATTGTCCCAAGACAGCAGAAGAATATATTAATATGAAGCACTCTAGAGTTAGGATTGTTATTGAGAGATGTTTTGGCTTGTTGAAGGGGCGTTGGAAAATCTTAGCTTCCGTTTCATTTTTTTTTCAATGCAAACCCAAGTTCGTATTATCATTGTTTGTTATTTGCTTCATAACTTGATCTGTAAATTCATGAGCTATGATCCTCAGGAATGTATCTCTGATGAAGATGAACAGAGTATAGATGATAATAATGATCGCGAACAATTTCCCTAACTGATCAATGAACTGCATTTAGGAATAATTTAGCACTCCAAATGTTTAACAATTGACAAAATGAAATGTTTGATATGGAATGACTTTCATTATTGTGACGTTTGCTCTGTTTTCTATGCAACTCGTATTTTGTGATGCTAATGTTTATGATGCTAATGCTTGATTGGTTTTTTGATATTCTTGCCATATGCATGTGTAGTAGATGCATCTTTTTTAATCTAACCTTTTTTATTGATGTTGTGACGTTTATTCTGTTTTTATATTATATGATGCTCTAATGTTTATGACATTTATGTTTTTTTTGTCATTTTGATATGACTCGGATACTATGATGGAGAGTAATCCTACAGAATTTGTGGGAAAGAATATAATACGAGGAAGAGGTAAAAACAAAGTTTTTTGGACAGAGGAGAAGAGCTGAGCATTAATAAGATGTTTGCAGGATATGACAACTGATCCTCTATGAAAAACAAACGGAGGTTTCAATAACAATTACATGATTGAGATAAGAAAGATTATGATCCAAAAGTTGCCAACATTCATCAAATCTGTCAGTTATATTGAATCTAGGATCAAAACCTTAAAGAGGAAATACCACACTATCAATGAAATGTGTAGACAAAGTGGTTACACTGGAAATGATGTCGAAAAGAAGATAGCTTGTGAAGAAACATGGTATCTTGAATGGATTAAGATACATGTGTTAGTCATTATTGGGTTTTTTAAATTATAATATCATTTGTGGATATGTTAAATTGCCTGTTATGTTCTTCTTTTTGATAGAATCACAATGATGTCAAAAGTCTCTACAATATATCATTCACTTATTTTTCGGAGTTAGAAATAGCATATGGCAAAGACAGAGCAACAGGCCTTGTTGCGGATGATCCTACAATGGCTGCACAAAACATCACTGATGTGGATGTTGAGTTGATCATATCAGTTGATAATTCACCTGTTGAAAAAGGAGTTGAAGTTGATTCGATGTCACATCAAGAACCTTCTGTTACATCAAGGGCATCTCATTCTAAGAAAAAAAATAAATCATCTGCTAACAAAGTTCAAAAAGCTTCAAAGAGAGCAAAGATTTCAACTGAGCAAAATGTTAATTCTGACTTCAAGTTACTCAGTAATTGGGTTGAGGGATTTATGCAAACTGTTAGCTCACATTTTGAGTCAATGTCAGCTTGGGTTCAAGGTAAATTCTCAAAAATCCCAGAAGTTCTTGAGATATTGGATAAGTATGGATTCATTGGTAAGAACAAGTACAAGACTGCTCAAATTATTTGTGAAGATCCTGTGAAAGTTGAGTTATTGTTCAGTTTGGATCCCTCTGAAATTGAAGATTTTGTGCTCAATTGCTTGTAATATGCTTGCGATAAATACATTTTTGTTTTTCTCACTTTTATTTATTAATCGAGTTTTTGGAGATAATACTATTTTATTTGACAATGGTTTATTTTGGAGAAATTATTAAGTTCTATTATATCTTTTGTTCGTTGGGATGAAGGCTAAATATTCAATATATTATGTGGCATGGTTTATTAGGTTGTGCCAAAAGTTTTAATTCAAAAATATTTTAAATTCTATTTGAACTCCATACAATACTTCACAGATGCAACTTTACTATCATTAATCAAGAATTATTGTCGAGAAGCTGGTGTTAGGAACCTACAAAAGCATATCAAAAAGATATATTGCAAGGTACATATTTCTTGATTCATGAAATGTAAAAGTTAGAGGTGTTAGCTTGTTTTTTCTCTGGTAAAGCATTGCAAGTTGTATTTATAATTGTATACATATTATGATACTAAAGTGATTGTTCCTTTCTAAATTTCTAATGCCCGATCTAATTTCTATTAGATTCTTATTTTCAGAAGAACTTTGTTCATGATTGGGTTGCAACAGTTATTATCTGACTATGATGCCTTCTATTTGCCAGATAGCTTTGCAACTTGTTCATGATATTTCATTTTACATTCATGCGTGCCGCTTATAGTCTTATGAATAGTTCATTACATTTGTCTGGCAGACTTATTCTTCACCATGGAAGTTTATGCTTCAAATTTGAACAGGTTCAAGAGAAAGTAATTGCTGCAAGGAGAAGCAACGTCAAGACATTAATATATCCATCAGCTAACAGAAAAGATTTTGATGAGCTCGCTGATAATGTGAAAAAAGGTCTTGAGGTTCATTTTGTAGACAACTACAATCAAATTTACGAGCTTGCTTTTACATGGTGATGCCAAATAATCTGTGTTCCCCTCAGTTATTCGGAGCTTACAATTGAGCTTTTTTTTTATTGCGGTTTCATGAAAGCTCCACACAAAATCAAGAACAAGATATCTGGCAGGAAGAAAAATACTTTGTGCGATGGCTAAATATCGACTTTGTTAAGTCTATTGTTGAGATGCTTGTGAGACTATGCTAGTATTCATTAGGATAGATGGGACTCAGAAAAAAAAAAAAAAAAGAAAAATAACTGTTTAGAAAGCTTGCTTAAGGCCTCCGCAATCCATCGAGGCCAACAGTAATGTTATCGATTAGTAAAGATCCATCTTGTTCTTTGATTTCACAAGTACAGTGTAGATCCTCCATACACATTCATATAATGCTTCACGAGAATAAATCTAGACTTCAATCTAACAAAATATTTAATTCAAAAATATTTTATCCAAAATATCCAAAAATATAAAAATTATTCAAAATATCCATAAAAATTATTCAATAGATTTTTTTTATATTTAATTATAAGGATAAATTTATAATTTTTTCCTGATTCTATTACTTTCTTATTTATACCAAATAGCATCAATGTAATTATACACATTCTAGTATCTATACCAAGCATCATAAATTCAACAATCGTTCTTATTGTCATTAATCCCTCAATGAAAATTCATTATCATTTCTATTACCGAATATATACCAAAGTACCCCTCAGATATTTACAGTTTGATCTCAACTATGACGTATTTTATAAGATTTTTTTTAAATTGGATGCGAATCTTGATACGTTAAATTTCTAAATCGTCTGTCATAAATATTTTTCAATTTATTTTAACGACGACGAAAAATACGATCTTATCTAACTGTTAATCATGTTTTTATTTGACGTTCGTCGACGGTGGGTGCCACGCGATTGAACTCCGACAGGCACACGTGGTTGTATCAAGTCAAACACGATCCAGTCTAAGTTTGACTATTTGAGCGACTTGGCTGGACCCTATCGACGCTTCTCTTTTATTTTTAAGCCAACCTCAAACTTCCTCCTTCCTCGTCGCTAGCCCCCAACCATGTCGACAGATGCATCGTTCTCGCGTGCCGTCTCCCAAAAAAAGACGCCATTTCCTTCTCCATTTTCTTATTTTAGTTCCAACTTCCAAATCCACCACCGCTCCTTCCAGCCGTCGCCTTCGATGTGCACCTCACGTTCCTTCCCTTCGCAGAATTCGGCAACCCTTAAAATCCCCCCGTCTCTTTCTCCCTGTCTTCCTCAATCCGAAGCTAATTCATCTTCCAAGCAGTTATCCAGGTCGATGCCGGCGATAAAGTTCCAAACTTTAGGTTTTCAGTTTGAGAGGTGGGATTGCCATCTTCCACCCTCCTGGGCGCTGCAAAGATTGGATCTTTTCCGGCATTGATCGAGTTTCGAGATCAAAGTTTTCGCCTTCCATGTTTTGAGCCGGAAAGTTGCCAGATTTATAGGGTTCGGTATTGGTTCCTGGAGATTGATTTGGGGGTTTATTAGCAATCCGGCAAAATTCCGCACCGGAGGCAAACGACGACATCCGCCCAACTCCTCGTCTCCCCGAGCCATCGGGAAGATGGCCGGGTGCAGCCCCGCACGCTGTGGACCAAGGTCCGGGCACTGAGCCTGCTGATGGTGCGGTTGCTCAAGCGAGGGCAGAGGGATGAGGAGGGCGACGAGGCGTACTACTCTACGTTGAGGAGTCAAATACGGCAGGACGTGAATTGCCCAGTCCACGATGAAGACGCCCTCTTCAACGGCCAGCAGGACGCCGGCCCTAGTTCTCCTCGCCGGGCGGTACAGATCAATCGATCCGTGGGCGTCGGACCGAGGTCACATCAGGATGATGGTGGAGGCGCCTCTGGTCCACCGCCCTCTGGTAAGCTCACGAGCTTAGATAAAACTGGATGACCAAGAATGTAAGTTAATGCATTGTCTGTTCTTTGGCCATATCTTCCTCTTCAGACATGGACCTGATGAAAGATAGATTTTCAAAGCTACTACTTGGTGAAGATATGTCAGGTGGTGGAAAAGGAGTTTCGTCAGCTGTTGCTCTGTCCAATGCCTTCACCAACCTTGCTGGTAATTAGACTCACTTTGTGAAGAATTTAGTGCTAAAAGCTTTGGTTTGCGATTAAAAAAAATGTCACATGCCATTTGCAATTCGATATCTTCTTTTATTCTGATTAGTGATAAGTCTAACTGATGATACAAACAGCATTAGATATCCACATGTTTATTTGATCTTTTCTAAACCATTAAAAAGGGAATTCACCTCTGATTTTGCTAATAGTTTTGGATGTTTGGATTCAATCAGCATCTGTTTTTGGCGAGCAATCACGATTAGAGCCAATGTCTGCTGAACGAAAAGCGCGGTGGAGGAGGGAAACGAACTGGCTTTTGTCAGTTGCTGATTACATTGTAGAATTTGTTCCTTCGAAGCAGACATCAAAGGATGGAGTAACCATGGAGGTCTTAGAAGAACTCTCTTTACTAGTTTTTTTTTAATCCATCTTTTAGGCTGCTTCGGCAGTATTGAGTTACATTAAAGTTTTGCCTGCAGATAATGACAACTCAACAACGCAAAGATCTTCAATTGAGCATCCCTGCCCTGTGCGAGCTTGATACGATGCTCATCGTAAGCAAATCATTCCCCCCCAAAAAAAAACTTACTTTATAGTTCTGGTTATTGCATCAAAAATATATCAACAAGAACTTTTTCCCTAGCAATTCTAGTTTTAAAGATGGATAAGCTTTTTCAATGTCTTTGAGTGTGTGATATTTCATAAAAGCTTGAACCTTTGATTGTGCAGGCTTAAATAACTGTTCTCATAAAAGATGTTCAAATTATTGTTCATCGTTAGGTCATGACGAATTCTAATTTAGCGACACTTTTAGGTTTTAGGATAAGAGTAACAGATTGCTCTCGTCGGCAACTCTAAAACTGTCCGTCCTTGTTCTTGATCACTCAGGGCCTCCTAGATGACTTTGAGAACCAGAAAATGTTCTGGTATGTTTCGAGAGATGCCGATGAATCTGAGAGGGGAAATGCGCGGAGAAAGGATGACAAATGGTGGCTTCCTACTGTGAAAGTCCCTCCGAATGGACTCTCGGAGGACTCCAGCAGATGGTTGCAGTTCCAGAAAGATTCAGCTACACAAGTGCTCAAGACAGCCATGGCAATCAATTCTCAGGTTCTCATGGAAATGGAGGTCCCTGAAGCCTACATCGATTCTCTTCCGAAGGTAACAACACTAAACAGTGGTCTAAATTTATCATCTTCAAGTGGAATGTGATTTCTATGATAGATTTAAGTTGATGTTTGATCAATTTGGTTTTGAATTATAATACTGTCTTAGAATGGGAGGTCAAGCCTAGGAGATGCGATCTACAAAAGCATCACCACAGACGATGTGTTCGACCCCGAAGAATTCCTAGAAACTCTAGACCTGTCAACCGAGCACAAGATCGTGGATCTCAAGGACCGAATCGAGGCCTCCGTTGTGATCTGGAGGAAGAAAATGCAGGACAAGGAAGCCAAGTCCTCCTGGAGTTCCACCATCAGCTTGGAGAAGAGGGAGCAGTTTGAAGAACGAGCCGAGACAATCTTGATCCTTATCAAGCAAAGATTTCCCGGGATCTCTCAATCGGCTCTCGACATAAGCAAGATCCAATACAACAATGTAAGAAACACAATTCAAAGCATTGTCTTGACACAACCATAATTTAACTATTTCTTTCTACAGGATGTTGGTTTGGCGATCCTCGAGAGCTACTCGAGGATCTTGGAAAGCTTAGCTCACATGATTGTTTCACGAATTGATGATGTTTTTTACGCGGATTCTCTTGCTAAAGCTCCAACGACCAAGAAGCTAGACAATAGAGAAGAATTGGTAACTCTATCGGATGTCATGAGCTGGCAGAGCGAGCCGGAAGCGGCTGAGGACACGAGGAGGAGCACAGGGGACATGGTGAAGAAGCCTCCTGAGGTTAAGACCAGGAAGTTCTTATACATAGATAAGGTGAGGCACTTAGGAGGCTTGAGAAGTCCCACAGCTCGTCACTAGTTGTGCGATGACTTTGATAGAAAATGTAAGAGAGAACGGTCACAAAAAAAAGAAATTGTATATACGAGTTTGATATCTCACTCCTTACGTGCGCGTCTGAGAGGGAGCGCTCACAGGGCAATTCCATGTCCACAGCTCCTTAGAGCGCAAGGTATCATTACCCATTGTATATAAATGGATTTATGTGATTTTTTCAAGGTTTTCTTTTGCTTTTCATGTAAGTAAATTGATCCACAAAATCAAAAGAGTGGTATTTTTTTGCTATTATAATTGTAAAAAAAAAGGGTGCTTTTTTAATTAATCATTAAAATAGTTGTCCATCTCTATCGTATTTCTTTTGATTTTATCGTAATATCTTTAAGTTTGACGAGTGTAAGTTGAGTTGATGATTAATAAATATCTTCATTTATTTTTTAACAGTTATGAACTTATAAATATATAATAGTTATGATTCTGATATAATATAGTATTGATTAATATTAACTTAACATGGATATAATTTTATACGTACGCATGTTGGAGTAATTATTTATTAAAAAATATTATTGATCCGTACTTATTATTATTATTATTATTATTGTGAATCATAGTTGCTATTGTAATAATTTTTAATAATTAATAAAAATGCCCTTTTATTTTTTAAATATTTTATCTAAAATTATTAAATACAATTTTATTATATTTCTCATCTTTAAAATATTTTTATTTCATGATAATATGTTAAAGTAAAATATTCGGCATTTTACCAAAAGACGTACGCGAGAATTCATATTTACCAAAAAGCGTCCTATAGTTTGTTCATTACCAAAGAGCGCATGTAAAATCAGTTCATTCTTTTATACCCCTCCCGACAATAACTCCTTTTCGTAGTCACTTTTTGAGATATCTGAACCACCTTTTCATAATTTAATTTTAAAATAATAAATTATTATTCGAATGTAAATATTCTCATCTTCTCTTACCCTAATATATCTCCTCCTGCCTTTAACTCGATCGATCCGAAACTTTTACTATATTTTACTGTGATTGTAAAAAGATTGCACTCTTTAACCTGAAATAAATTTATTTCAAGCATTCTTTGGCCTGAAATAAGAATATAAATAGAAAATATAAAATATCAAAAAATAAATAAAATAAGGAAACATATATAAAATATAAAAAGAATAGAGTTTGTAAAATTAAATATATTATAAATATAAAATAGAAATTAAATTAAAATTTATATGTGTAAATTAAGATAGATTAGATATTATCTAAAAATTATTAAAAATAATTGGATTTCATTTCAGGTCCAAAGAGTACTTGAAATAAATTTATTTCAGTCCCTCATTGGGCCTAAAATATTTTTGAAATATTTTTATTTCGAGCCCAAAGAGGGCCTGAAATTTTTTATTTCAGGCCCAAAGAGGCCTAAAATATTTCATTTGATGCCCTCTTTAGGACTGAAATATTTTTATTTTAGGGACCCACTTTAGGAGTTAAAATGTAAAATATAAAATAATATAAACAAAATATAAATAAGAAAAGATATATAAAATATAATAATTTTGATATATCAGACCCTCTGTTAGTTTTTTCAAGATTTGAAGCTAGGTTAGACACTAGCTTCAGATATAATTTTTTTTAAAAAAAGATAAACTAAAATAAATACTAGTAAAATATAAAAAAATAGAGATCTAAATACAAATATAATATGAATAAAGAATAAAGTAAAATAAATAATAAGTAAAAAATTTATAATATGATTAAAGTATAAAATAATAAATATAAAAGAGAGAAAGATAAAATAAATATATAAACAGATAAAAAATAAAGATATAAATATAAAATATAGAATAAAAAATAAAAAATAAAGCATGTATAAAATATAAATCAATAAAAGAATTTATAGATTAAAAATATAAGAAATAAATATAATAAAAATTAAAATAAAATATTAATGTGAAAAAATAATATAATTCAATTTACCTTTAAATAAGCTTAGACGTATCATACTATTAAAAATATCTATAAAGCCCCTAAGTACACATTGGATAGCACAATACGAGTCTTTGCAATACCATAAACTCATAATATTTGAAATTGTTGCAATCAGACTTTTCTAGGTCCATAAATGAGTTTTTGCTAAAACTCACTAATAGACCTAGGATATTTGGATTTCTCAATACTTGACATCACTAACTAAGGTTGAGCTAGGAGAAGATAATTATGATGTCAAAACTTAGTCCTAACCACTAGTAATGATCTTCTCGTGTCGTGCCACTTGGCACGAAATAATACATCATGTAGAGGTTGTAGCATATTTCGACTGTCTTTTTTATATCTCTTTTTGTATCTTTATTTTTTAATCTTTATATCTTATTATCTATCTTAATTTTTTCACATTTATATTTTATTTTAATTTCTATTATATTTATTTCTTATATTTTTAATCTATAAACTCTATTTATTTATTTATATTTTGTACTTTCATTATTTTTTATTCTTTATGTATCTCTATATTATATATATATATCTTTATTTTTTTATTTCTTAGTTATTTACTTTATCTTTCTCTTTTATATTTATTATTTTATACTTTATTCATATTATATTTTTTTCCTTATATTATTTATTTTACTTTATTCTTTATTCATATTATATCTTTATTTAAATCTCTATTTTTTTATATTTTACTGTATTTATTTTACTTTATTTTTTTTAATTTTATATCTGAAGCTAGTGTCCAACCTAGTTTCAGATCTTGAAAAAATTAAATAGGATCTAATATATCAAAACTATTATATTTTATATATCTTTTCTTATTTTCATTTTGTTTATATTATTTTATATTTTACATTTTTACGCCAAAGAGAGCCCCTGAAATCAAAATATTTTAGTCCCAAAGAGGGTCTGAAATGAAAATTTTCAGACCCTCTTTCAGTCTGAAATGAGGAAAGATATATAAAATATAAATAAAGAAATAGAGTTGTAGAATTGTATATATTATAAATATATAAAATAGAAATTAAAATAAAATTTATATGTGTAAATTAAGATAGATTAGATATCATCGAAAAAATTATTAAAAATGAATTAGATTTCATTTCAGGTCCAAAGACCCTCTTTGGGCTTGAAATATTTCATTTCATGTTCTCTTTGGGCTTGAGATATTTTTATTTCAGGCACAAAGAGGGCCTGAAATTTTTTATTTCAGATCCTCTTTGGGATTGAAATTTTTTTTAGGTTCCCTCTTCAGGAGTGAAAATCATACGTAAAAGAAAGTTAAAATATCTAATCACATTTAGTGTGAGAAAGAAAGTTAAAATGAAGACTAGATTTTATAAGACAGGAGTATTAGATTTCTTACAGGTTCAATTTTTGAATATCTAATCATGTCACATGTCCACAAATTATGATGAATTAACATTTTTTGAGAGTCAGTAGGAACACATTTGTGCTTGGATGTGCATACATAGAAATCCAATGACAATAATTCCTAGATGTGCATACACGGAAATGATGTCTAAGACAAATATATCGTTTTAGTAGTTTCTTAATGTCATATGGAAATTCCTTGATGCATCACATTTGTCTTTTGTCAGTCCAGATTTCTAATAAAATCCAATGGCAACTTGAAGTGGTAGCTTTGTTGAATAGCCAAGATAACATCTATTGTTGGGGCAATCTATGGTCCGGGGTGACCATGTGTTTTGATGTTTTGGCGAACGGTTTAAGTTAGGTTCACCTATGTATTTGATATGTGTATGTGAGTGTGCTGGTCTTGCAGGTTACACATAGACTTAGCTGGACGACTTCAGGATCGGTGAAGGATGGCATGGGAGATAAGCCGTGGGCTTCCATGCATCCGCGGGACCGTGGACAAAGCAGGGACGATGAGCCAAGGGAAGCGAACTTTGAGGCATATGTGAAAGTTGGCATGGAGGCAAGCCGAGGGCTTGTGTGCGCATCTGAGGGACGAGAGCCAAAGTCGAAGAGGGCTTGATGGCAACAATTCGAGGCTGCTGGAGCAGGAACGATGGGTCGAAGGAAGCGGACTTCAAGGCATACGCGAAGGATGGCATGGAGGCAAGTCGTGGGCTTGTCTGAGCATATGAGGGACGAGAGCCAAAGACGAAGATGTTGGATCGGAGAAAATCGATAGAGGGGGGTGAATATCGATAATGAATTTTTCGGAAAAATAGAGCAGTTAGCAGCGGAAAATAACAAAACAATCGCGAACACGAGTTGGTTTTACTTGGTTCAGAGTCGCGGTCGGCTCCTACTCCAAGGCCCACGGTCCTTGACCGTTTACGTTGGACAATTCTATAGTCGTCAAAAGCCTTTTACAAATTGAGTACAGATATAGAACTGAAAATTGAATTTGCAACAATTTTCGTAAATTAAATTTACCGACGCCCGAGGTGGATCGAAGTTCGGAGCAGAGGGTCATCGGCGGCGCTAGAATCTCGAAGTCAAAGCTTGATGGAGCGTAGCGCTTGAACGAAAGTGCTTGGAGAGTTGTAAGCGAAGTTGTTCAAAGCCTTGGGGGTGAACCCCCTTTTATAGCACCCATAGGGGCACCTGTGTCGATGGGGGTGCCTACACGTGACCTCTCTTGCGCGAACTCCTATCCGCAGGCTCGGTTAACACTTATCCACTTCACAGGGGCGCCTGGGCTGATGGCGGCGCTTGTGTTGATGGGCATACCTGAGCTGACTTGGTCCAAAGGCTTCGTGGCAGCTTGCTTTGTTGGTTTTGGTTTTTGCCTTGACCTGGGGCGCCCGTATCCATACGGGCGCCTAGCCCCAGTGAGGCGCCTCACTCCATTGAGGTGCCTCAGCTGCAGAAACACATTCCTTCGTTCCCAGCAACATAAGTTAGCCATTATTTACAGCCTTAGCTGTCTTGGTTCTGACTTTGGGTTTCCCAAATGGAACCCTAGGTCGAACCGACGCCTACTGTTCCCTCGCACGGGGAACGCGTCCTCACCTACTCCTCTCGGGAGATTTACCTTTTGTCAACCGACTCCTCCGGTTGGACTTTTGCCCAGCTTTACTCACCAGGTATTCGTGCCCAACTTCTGGTCAGGTCTTCTTGCCCAACTTTCGGTCAGGTCTTCGGTGCCTAGCCCTTTGCCAGGACTTCTTGCCCAGTCCTCGACCAGGACTTCTTTGCCCAACTTTCGGTCAGGTCTTCTTGCCCAGTCCTTGACCAGGACTTCTTGCCCAGCCCTTTGTCAGGACTTCTTGCCTAGTGTACTTAGGACTTTCCTGCACACTTAGTACGCTTGTTAGATCACATTAACACCTTAACTTCTGAACTCTTTTCTATTATCAAAACACAGGTTTGACTTAGGTGCTTCCTGCACCAACAATCTCCCCTTTTTTGATTTATGGCTACACGGTTCAAAAAGTTAAGTTAAACAAGATAACATGCAAAGGATAAAAAAAACATTCAGTTTTCTTCCCCTGAAACTCGATCCCCCTGGGTTTTCAAAGAAATGTGGGGTTTTGTAAACCTTCTAAGTGCTTTATATTTTGTCTATCCAAAAAAGATTTTAACACTTGAAAAAAAAAATCCCAAACGATTTCTCAAGTGTTTCATACTTAGAAAAATTTTCCAAAGGATTTTCAAGTTTTTCATACTTAGAAAAATTTTCCAAGGGATTTTTCAAGTTTTTCATACTTAGAAAAATTTTCCAAAGGATTTTTCAAGTTTTTCATACTTAGAAAAATTTTCCAAAGGATTTTTCAAGTTTTGAGATGTTTGAAAAACATTTTAAGGCACTGCACTTAGTTATTTACTTTACTTTTTGAAAAAGTGATTAAAGTTTAAAAAAAATTTATCCTTTCCTTTCTCTCCCCTTTGCCATATATCAAAAACAATGATACTAATTACAGCAAAATGATTTTAAGCATAAAAGAAATTGATACTTAAATTAGAGTAAAAAAATGCAGTCCTGTATTGAACCAACTCTAATAATTTTAAGCATAAACTGGACCAAACCAAATTAAACCGTTCTCGTTCGGGTCCTGTCTAACCCAGTTAGCTACTTACTAACTGTTATAAGCAGTAGCTTTCGCTAGGGTTAGTCAAGTTAAGTGATCTAATCAAGTTAGATTTTCTAAGCTTGACACTTAACCTGATTGTTGTTCAATTTGTATTTATTGCCCCAATTACTGCAGATGCACTGACTTAAAGCATCTTGAATCAAGGCATAGACCTAAGCATCTCAACCCAGTCTAGGTTATCAATCAAAAGTACCCTAAGGTGCTTGTGAGATGCTGGCTTCTAGATCTATAGGTGCATGCAGTTCTAGGGTTAGAACCTAAGCTAAGTCCATTTGCGAAAAAACTCTAGTTTTGAAGATGATAAGTTTTTGAAAAAAATTAAGTCGGAAAACCATTTTAAATTTCAAGACTTTGATAAAAGAAATGATTTTAAAAAAAATATTAATCAACAAGAAATAAAACAAAATTTTTAAAAAATATATATATAGTAGTCCTATTCTACTAAGCATAACTCTAACTGTCTTCTTAGTGAGCTAAACTCAGACTCAAGTAAGGGTTTGGTAAAGATATCAGTTAAGTTTGACTTTGAGTCCACATGCTTAAAGACTATTTCACCCCTGGCTACATGATCCCTTACAAAATGATGTTTAACTTCTATATGTTTTGTTCTTGAGTGTTGAATTTGGTTTTTAGTCAGGTTGATTGAGTTTATGTTATCAATGTAGACTTGGGTTTGGGTGTAGTCAAGCTGGAAGTCCTTAAGAGTGTGCATCATCCATAAGAGTTGTGTCACACACTCTCCTAAGGCAACATATTCTGCTTCAGTTGTAGATAGGGCTATGCAGTGTTGCTTTCTACTGCACCAGTTGACTAGACTATGTCCTAAAAGTTGGCAGCTTCCACTTGTACTTTTTCTATCTAATTTACACCCAGCATAGTCAGAGTCAGAATATCCTGACAGTTCAAAGGTGGAAGTCCTAGGATACCAAATCCCTACATTTAGGGTGCCCTTAATGTACCTAAGTACTCTTTTTAGGGCTACTAAGTGGGATTCCTTAGCACAAGTTTGGTACCTAGCACACATTCCTACAGAGAATAGGATATCAGGTCTGCTAGCTGTAAGGTAAAGTAGACTTCCAATTATACTTCGGTATAGCTTAAGATCTACAGGTTTATCTTCAGGGTCACTATCAATTTTGACATTTGTGGTCATAGAGGTGCTTATGCTTTTGGAGTTATCCATTTTAAATTTCTTTATTAACTCTTTAGCATACTTGGATTGGTGAACATAATTATCATCTCTTGTTTGCTTAATTTGCAATCCTAAGAAGAAATTGAGTTCACCAACTAAGCTCATTTCGAATTCATTTTCCATTATTTTTACAAATTCCTTTAAAAAGTTTGAGTTGGTGAATCCAAAAATTATGTCATCAACATAGATTTGAGCAATGAAAATGTCTTTTTCTAAGGTTTTGACAAAAAATGTGGAGTCAATTTGTCCTTGGTTAAATTCCTTAGAAATAAGGTAAGTTGATAGACATTCATACCATGCCCTAGGTGCTTGCTTTAACCCATAAAGAGCCTTTTTAAGTTTGAAAATGTAGTCTGGTTTTTCTAGGTCCTCAAATCCTGGGGGTTGTCCTACATAAACTTCTTCTTTGATGAACCCATTTAAAAAGGCAGACTTAACGTTCATTTGGTATAGCTTGAACCCTCTATAGGCTACAAATGCTAACAACATTCGAATCAACTCAAGTCTAGCTACTGGGGCATAGGTTTCATCATAGTCTAATCCTTCGACTTGACTGAACCCTTTAGCTACTAAGCGGGCTTTACTTTTAACTATTTCCCCTTGGTCATTTAGTTTATTCCTAAACACTCACTTAGTATCGATAATAGACTTACCCTTAGGTTTAGGTACCAGTTCCCAGACTTGGTTTCTTTCGAATTGGGCTATCTCCGCTTGCATAGCTATGATCCAATCAGGATCAGGTAGGGCTTCCTCTATAGTCTTGGGTTCAATTTTTGAAATTAGTGTTATCTGACTAAGATTTCTATAGGAAGACCTAGTTCTAACTCCTAAGATTGGATCACCCACAATTTGATCAAAAGGATGACTGAGTCTGAGTTTCTTGGTTCTTCTAGAACTTGGTTCAGCCTCAGGTCCAGCTGGACGGTTTGATTCAGTGTTTTGTTCAACTACTTAGGTTGGTTTAGTTATTGGTTCAGTTGACGTAGTAGTTGGTTCAAGAGTTAGTTCATTTAGAGGTTCCATTAGTGGTTCAATTGATTGTTCAATTGTTTGTTCATTGTTTTCTTGATCAGCATTTGATTGGCTCAATTTTTGGTTATCAGATTTTGGACTAGTTTCCTCATCAAAGATTAAGTTAGTTGTTTCTTCAATTTTATTAGTTTGTTTATTGTAAACCCTATAGGCCCTACTAGTTGTTGAATATCCTAAGAAGACCCCTGGGGTTGACTTGAATTGAAACTTACCTAGGTAGTCCTTGGTATTCAAGATATGAACTTTGCACCCAAAGACCCTTAGGTAGTATAGGTTGGGCAGTCTATGATAATATAATTCATAAGGAGTTTTATTATGTCTTTTGTTAATTAGGATCCTATTTTGGATATAACAAATCGTACTTATTGCTTCTGCCCAAAATTGGTTAGCTAGGTTAAATTCATTGAGCATGGTCCTACCGGCTTTCTGAAGGGTTCTATTTTTTCTTTCTACTATCCCATTTTGTTGGGGGGTTCTAGGACAAGAAAATTCATGAATATATCCATTTATTTTACAGAATTCCTCAAACATTTGATTCTCAAACTCTCCCCCGTGATCACTTCTAAGTCTTTTGATTTTGGTATCGTTTTGATTTTCGATTATCTTGCATAAGTCAATAAATAAGTTTAGGGTTTCATCCTTAGTTTTTAGGAAACTAACCCAGGTAAACCTAGAGTAATCATCGATAATAACTAAGCAATACCGGTTCCCGCTTAGTAACTTGGCTCCATGTGAATCAAATAGGTCAAGATTCAAGAGCTCAAGTATGGTTTGGGTTAAGTCTGATTGAATTAGCTTGTGATTAGACTTGGTTTGTTTGCCTTGGTTACATGAGTTACAGATTGTGTTTTCAAGGTTCTTAATTTGTGGTACCCCTTTAATTAGACCAAGTTGGGTAATTTTAGAAATTAGTCTAACATTAGTGTGACCTAATCTCCTATGCCAAAGGTTGGATTCTTCTAATGGAGTCAGGAGGCATTTTGGTACTAAAGGTAAGTTGATAGTATAAAATATTATTCTTCCTAGTACCCTTAAGCATGACTTTTGAGTCTTGAAGATTTATAATCAGGCAGTCAGAGTTGGTAAATGTAACTACATACCCAGTATCACATAGTTGACTTATACTAAGCAAATTGAACTTGACATTTTCAACTAAGAGTACCTTTTTAATCACAAAATCGGATTTGAGTTCAATGTTACCTGACCCAATGACCTTGAGTGTAGCATTGTTGCCAAATGCTACTGAGCCTAGGTTCTTGAACTTGAGATTGGTGAATTTCAATTTGTCTCCAGTCATGTGTCTGGAGCATCCACTATCCAACATCAATTTGTCCAAATCTTTACGTTCCTACACATATTTATTGATTTGGATCTAATTAGAGTTAAGGATAGCTTAAAAATTGATTTTCACAGCCTAGTCTATCTCATCCAGTATAGTGTTATCAATCACATTAACTTTATGGGTTTTGTGAGACAGGTTTTAACAATAAAGATTTTAATTTAAAAAGCATGGTTAATTTTAATATGTTAAATTAATTTTGAAAAATAAATTTAAGTTTATTTTGAAAGAATTGAATTGAATCTAAGATTAATTGAAATTTCTGTTAGATTCAAATCTAACAATAGTAAAGTGAATTTGATTTTCAATAATTGACTTCCAGGTCTTGGCGAGGCACTAGACCTTCTTTGGCCGTAGCCTTATTGGATCATCAACTCTTTCCTTGACAAAGTCTTTTATTGAAAATTCATCTTCAAGTTACTTCTTGAAAGATTTTGGTCTAACTAGTTTGGGTCTTGGATCGGTAGCTTCGGCTAGTTTCACCAGACTAAACAGACCAAGTATACTTGACCTTATTAGAAGGGTTTCCCTAACGTACTATCATCTCACCTCCACCCAATACTATGTTGTTCATATTTCAATTAAATCATTTTGTCCTTAGTCTAACCAGTCCTAAGTCTAAGCATGATAATTTGCAGAAGGAAATAAACAAGCAAGTATGCAATAAAGAAATTTTCAATTAAAAAAAACTTATCTAATTATGAATATTATTTTTATATTGTCTCCCCCTGGACTATAGCCTCGATAATAGTTAGGCAAGATGTGAATCTTATCCTTGGGGATCCAATACTGATTTGGTCCAGCTTGTTTATTCAAACAGAGCTTGGGGACCCATGCTTTGACTTTGGTTCTAGGTTAGTTCAATACAGCGTAATAAGATCGTTGTCTTGACTTGGTTCGATAACCGAGTCCGGATCGATTAAGAACGGACTTCTGCTTTCCAAGGATCATGTCAAGACCCTTGGAACTTCACTTGAGTTTTCAAGGAAGAATTCTCTTCCTCAAGCTTTTGAACTTGAGTTGAGTTTCCTTCTAGAATTTTCTCGGTCAAGGATCTCGAGTCGGCTTCCTCTTTCCGGCGTTTTACTTCCTGTCAGAGGGACTCGACCCAGATTTTGGCTTTTGCCAAGTTGCGAGATAAATAAGCAATTAATTTGGATAGTTCAACCTCAGAATAACCTCTTACCGTTATTTGGCCGTTTTCCGAGATTGTGAGCCTTCCATCGTCCGGCTCCGATTCCGATCCGGTGTCGACGTCTTCCGTAGCGGTTAAGGCAAGAAGATTTGTGTGCAGGGCCTCTTCTTCTTCTTCGGAGGAAGATTCATCTCACGTGGCTTGAAGAGCCTTCTTCCTTCGCGCCTTCTTTTTTTCCTTCAAATTGGGGCATTCTCACTTGTAATGCCCCTTTTTGTTGCATTCGTAGCAGGTGACATTAGGTTTTCCTTTTAAAATTGAAGGTTCAGCTGGATCTTCCTTCCTTCGGCTTGCTTTCTTTTTGTTTGTTTGGTGCTTCAGCTCCTTGTAGTAGTCCCGGGCTAGCCGAACCAACTTGGGGTGATCCCCTTCACTGTCTTCTGAGTCTGAGTCTGAGTCTGAGTCAGACTCGGGTGCTGGTAGAGACTTCTTCTTGGAGACTTTTCCTTGAGGTTTTCCTGCAATGAAAGTAATACTTTTCTCGACCAAAGCGGAGTTAGTCTGTTCGTGCAATTCTAATTCAGAGAAAAGTTCATCTAATTTAATTTTGGAAAGGTCCCTGGAAACCTTGTAAGCATCTACCATAGATGCCCACAGTGTGTTTCTTGGGAATGCGTTTAGAGTGTACCTGATTAGGTCACGGTTCTCGACATTGTGACCTATATGCAGCCCATTCATCAGTTCCTGGATTCTGGCGTGGATCTGTGCTGCAGATTCTCTTTCGTTCATCTATTCGTGTAGAGTCTGTTCAGCAACATATCTCTTTTGCTGATCCTGGTGTCGGAGGTGCCTTCGTGCAGTTCAATCAGCTTATTCCAAAGCTCTTTGGCGCTATTGAAGGGCCCCACCCGGTTCATCTCCTCCTTTGTCAATCTGCATTGCAAAGTCTGGGTTGCCTTTGCATCAGCCTCGATCTTCTTTTTCAATGAGGTGTCCCATTCAGAATAGTGTTGTGCCACTCCTTCTGCGTTCTTGGGAATCTCCAGGCCAGATTGGATGAAAAGTCTTTTACAAATTGAGTACAGATATAGAACTGAAAATTGAATATGCAACACTTTTCGTAAATTAAATTTACCGACGCCCGAGGTGGATCGAAGTTCGGAGCAGAGGGTCGTCGTCGGCGCTGGAATCTTGAAGTCGAAGCTTGTCGGAGCGTAGCGCTCGAACGAAAGTGCTTATAGCGTTGTGAGCAAAGTTGTTCAAAGCCTTAGGGGTAAACCCCCTTTTATAGCACCCATAGGGGCACCTGTGTCGATGGGGGCGCCTACACGTGGCCTCTCCTGCGCGAACTCCTATCCGCAGGCTCGGTCAGTGCTTATCCACTTCACAAGGGCGCCTGTGTCGATGGGGGCGCCTACACGTGGCCTCTCCTGCGCGAACTCCTATCCGCAGGCTCGGTCAGTGTTTATCCACTTCACAGGGGCGCCTGTGTCGATGGGGGTGCCTACACGTGGCCTCTCCTACGCGAACTCCTATCCGCAGGCTCGGTCAGTGCTTATCCACTTCACAGGGGTGCATGGGCTGATGTGGCGCCTGTGTTGATGGGGGCGCCTGAGCTGACGTAGTCCAGAGGCTTCGTGGCAGCTTGCTTCGTTAGTTTTGGTTTTTGCCTTGACCTGGGGCACCCGTATCCATACGGGCGCCTAGCCCCAGTGAGGCGTCTCAATGGATTGAGGCGTCTCAGGTGCAGAAACACATTCCTTCGCTCCCTACAACCAAGGTTAGTTCCAAAACACAAGAAGCACATAAGTTAGCCATTATTTACAACCTAAGTTGTCTTGGTTCTAACTTTGAGTTTCCCAAATGGAACCCTAGGTCAAACCGACGCCTACTGTTCCCTCACAAGGGGAATGCGTCCTCACCTACTCCTCTCGGGAGAATTTACCTTTTGCCAACCGGCTCCTCCGGTTAGACTTTTGCCCAGCTTTACTCACCAGGTCTTCGTGCCCAACTTCCGGTCAGGTCTTCTTGCCCAACTTCCGGTCAGGTCTTCGGTGCCCAGCCCTTTACCAGGACTTCTTGCCCAGTCCTCGACCAGGACTTCTTTGCCCAACTTCCGGTCAGGTCTTCTTGCCCAGTCCTTGACCAGGACTTCTTGCCAACCCTTTGCCAGGATTTCTTGCCTAGTGTACCTAGGACTTTCCTGCACACTTAGTACGCTTGTTAGATCACATTAACACCTTAACTTCTGAACCCTTTGCCATTATCAAAACACATATTTGAATTAGGTGCTTCCTGCACCAACAGAAGAGGGCTTGAAGGCAACAGATCAAGGGTGCTGGATGAAGAGTCAGCTGAGTTAGGAGGGGTCGAGTGCTAAGGGAAATGTACTAGGGAAATCCTAGGGTTTGAGTGTTGGAGAAATGTACTCAGGAAAGGGAAACTTTAGGTATAGGGGTGGACCAATCGACTGATGCTTGATCAGTCGACTGGTAAGGTCCACAGAAAGATCAAATGGCAACTTAAATTCAAACGTTAGGCTGTAACGTTCGAATTTGAGTGGGACCAGTTGACTGCCCCAGGACCAGTCGACTGGTAACGGTCATTTCAGCCTAGAGCACTATTTAAAGGGGTTCGGTTTGACTGAGAGTTTTTGACGAAATTGACTTTGGTTAAAGGCCAATTAGTAGTATTTGTGCTTAGAAGTATTGTCCGGAATATGGCGAGGTTTCTCCACCCATAAGGAGCTACACGAGCTAGCCAGAGATCTTCCGGGGAGTCATCCACTGACGGATCGGGATCGTCCACCTTACGGGCAGCCGTGGAAAAGGAGCTTCATCTCCGAACCACATAAAGGTGATGTGTTAGCATTGTTTAGATTATTATTTAGTTTTCAACTTGTGCTTGCTAACACGTGTAGGTGAAAAAAAATCGAGAAGTAGCTATTCACCCCTCCCTCTAGCTAAACGGAAAGGTCCTAACATCTATAGCATCTCTTTAACGTAACCCACTATAAATTTTAGCATTTAATGTAAATCGATCTAAGATAAAGATAAAAGGAGAAATCGCTCGCCCCCAGCGACCCTGCCGCACCTGTCCCAAGGCCATCACGAGGGAAGTAAATCACGCTCTCCGAAGTAATTAGTGCACAGTTGGGCCGAGAATTGATACATCAAGCGCCCAGAGTTTTAATCCAGTGCGCCCGGAGTAATCCAGTGCGCCTCGCGCAACTTGAACCCAGGACCTCTTAGATAACACCCTCATGCACTAACCACTCTGGATCCTCGGAGGGACAAAAATAAAATTTCAAAACCCGATCACGGTGGGACTCGAACCCACAATCTCCCGCTCCGGAGGCGAGCGCCTTATCCATTAGGCCACGCGACCACAATATTAATCCACATTGAATGAGTCAAAACTACTTAATCCACATGGGAGGAATTGCAAATATCAGTTAGACTCTCTCTGATACTATAATAATTATTACTGCAACCAACACAGGGCATGTTTCTATAAGCAAAGTTGCATTACCTTTTAATTTCTCAAAAGAACTAAAATATTACACATACTAACTATTCAAGTAAAAAGGCAGTCAAATATTAAAGCTTTTCGCGTGCGAGTTTTGCCACCTCCATCTATTTTGACACTCTAAATTAGACTAAATTATCAAATATCAACTGTACTGACTCCACTATTTTGTCACTCCAATCAAACAATTGACAACCTAGAAAAATAAAAACAAATAAGAAAATTAACTGTGATGACACTCTAAATCGACTATCTCTAAAGGACACTAGTCAAAAATATATACCACAAACTGATAATTTCATCTTGTCCTAAACCAGAAAAACAACGTAAAAAAATGACATAAAAATTAGTATCATATAGTGGAATTGAGAGAGCACTAGAAAAGCATGATAAATTAAACATTTAATCAGATAGCTAATGTTGCAAACAAGATCTAAAATGGCATGAAGGTGAGGCGAGTTAATATCGAAAACTAGATACTAGCAAGAGAATAAAGATACAGATCATGAATGTTTGTCTTCTTTCCAAAATTTCAGAGTATACAAATCATACGAAATGAATTCATTTCAGGTCCAAAGAGGGTCGGAAATAAATTTATTTCAGACCCTCTTTGGGCCTGAAATGAAATATTTCATTTCGGACTTTCTTGTGACTGAAATATTTTTATTTTAGGGGTCTCTTTAAGAGTGAAAATGTAAAATATAAAATAATAAAAATAAAATAAAAATAAAAAAATATATAAAATATAATAGTTTTGATATATCAAACTCTCTGTTAGTTTTTTCAAGATCTGAAGTTAGATTATACACTAGCTTCAGATATAAAATTAAAAAAAATAAATAAAATAGATAAAGTAAAATAAATATAGTAAAATATAAAAAATAGAGATTTAAATAAAGCTATAATATGAATAAAGAATAAATTAAAATAAATAATATAAGTAAAAAATATATAATATGAATAAAATATAAAATAATAAATATAAAAGTGAAAAAGATAAAGTAAATATATAAAGAGATAAAAAATAAATATATAAATATAAAATATAGATATACACAAAAATAAAAAAGAAAAAAAATAAAAATAAAAAATAAATAAATGAATAGAGTTTATAGATTAAAAATATAAAAAATAAATATAATAGAAATTAAAATAAAATATATATGTGAAAAAAATTAAGATATATGATAAGATATAAAGATAAAAAACATAAAGAGATAAAGCTGAGAGAAAAAAAAAGATAGTCAAAATATGCTATAACATCTATATGATGCATTATTTCGTGCAAAGTTGTACTACATGAGAAGATCATTGCTAGTGGTTAGGATTATGTTTTGAAATTATAATTACCTTCTCCTAGCTCAACCCTACCTATAGTGATATCAAGTATTGAGAAATCCAAATATCCTAGGTCCATCAGTAAATTTTGGCGAAAACTCACTGATGGACCTAGAAAAGTCTATTGCAACAATTTCAAATATTATGAGTTTATGATGTTGCAAAGACTCATATTGTGCTATCCAATGCGTATTTAGGGGCTTTATAGATATTCTTCAATAGTACGATACGACTAAACTTGTTTAAAGGTAAATTGAATTATATTATTTTTTTCACATTAATATTTTATTTGAATTTCTATTATATTTATTTCTTATATTTTTAATCTATAAATTTTATTTATTTATTTATATTTATATTTTATATTTCTTTATTTTTTATTCTTTACTCTATATTTTATATTTATATCTTTATTTTTTTATCTGTTTGTATATTTACATTATCTTTATCTTTTTTATATTTATTATTTTATACTTTATTCATATTATATATATTTTACTTATATTATTTATTTTACTTTATTCTTTATCATATTATATTTTTATATAAATCTCTATTTTTTTCTTTATATCATATTAGATTTTTATATAAATCTCTATTTTTTATATTTTACTGTATTTATTTTAATTTATCTTTTTTTAATTTTATATTGATGTTATTATCTAACCTAGCTTCATATCTTAAAAAACTAATAGAGGACTTGATATATCAAAATTATTATATTTTATATATCTTTTTTATTTTTATTTTGTTTATATTATTTTACATTTTCACTTCTAAAGAGGGCTCCTAAAATAAAAATATTTCAATCCCAAAAATTTCAAGGCCTGAAATGAAATATTTCAGACCTAAAGTGAGCCAAAATTTATTTCAGGCCATCTTTGGAGATTTTTAATAATTTTTTCGATGATATGTAATCTATCTTAATTTACACTTATAAATTTTATTTTAATTTCTATTTTATATATTTATAATATATATAATTTTACGAACTCTATTTCTTTTTTATATTTTATATTTATTTTCTTATTTTATTTTGTTAATATTTTTTGATATTTTATATTTTCTATTTATATCCTTATCTTAGACAAAAAGTGCTTAAAATAAAATCATTCAGAGCCAAAGAGGACTTAATAATTATTTATAAGATAATCTTTTAATTATTTTTTAATTTTTCATAATCACAGTAAAATAGAGTAAAAGCTTCGGGATGGGTCGAGTTAAAAGGCAGGAAGAGATATATAGGGTAAGAGGAGATGAGAATATCTGCATCCGAACAACAGTTTATTATTTTAAAATCAAATTATGAAAAAGTGGTTCAGATATCTTGAAAAGTGAACTATGAAAAGGATTATTGGCCAGAGAGGTATAAGAGGATGAGCTGATTTTACATACGCCCTTTGATAAAGAATAAATTATAAATAATTTTTGATAAATATGAATTCTCACATACGTTTTTGGTAAAATGTCATGAAATATTACATATAAAATGATTTTTATATAAAAAATTATGTGACAGAGTTACTTAAATTTACTTGAAATCGATTTAAAATGATGGAAATAATGTTTACAACAAATGATATCCACTGCCTTAACAACCCAATAAAATTTTAAATTTGATATTATAGTACATATTTTATTAGACAAGCATAATAAGGTTTATAAATGTGAAAAATCACTCTTATAGCTATGATACAACGTTAGGGCGACTAGTCGATATCTCAGACATTTATAGTTTGATCCCTAGCTATGATGTATTTTGTAGAAATTTTTTCCAAATGGGGCGCGAATCCTGGGACGCTGGGCTTTTTAGACCGCCCACCGGGAGGCTTTCCGAGTATCCTGGTAATCGGTGAAAAAGTTTTGTGAGGCCAAATTGATCATCCCATATTTATCTACTACTTGATCTAACATTTTATAAAGGTGAAAAATAGCTCATGAGATCTAATGAAAGGATGAATAATTATTACACAGGTATTTATATAGTTCGATTCCAGCTTATAACATATTTTATAATTTTTTTTAAAATAGGACATAATTATGAGAGGTTAGATTTGTAAATCGTCCGGCGCTTTTTGATATATCGATAAAATTTCCATTATATCAATATTTTATGTTTATTAAAAATTAATCGTAAGACATAAATTATCTATGTAATTACTAATTACTTCATTGCGTCAACATGTGGGAGCTACAAAAGCAATTTAACTGTTATTATAATTGCTAAACAAATGTTGCAATAATTTTACAGTTTTTTATTCTGAAAAAAAATACACTTTAAACGGGTTTGAAAAGTTTATTTAAAAAAAAAGTACTTATGCGAATTCGTTTATGCATAAATCAATAAATCGAAGAGATAATGTACAAGGAAAGAAAGATACCACAAGATAAGTATTTTAAAAATAAAAAAATATAATGAGATTATTTTAATATTTTTTTATTTTTATTTAATTGTAACCTTTAAAAAATTACAAAATCCGATCAAGTCCAACATCAGTCACCTATCAAATCTTCTCACGTCAACTCGCGTCGTAGGGTGATTGATGGAGTAGGTCACCTCACCTCAGTCTCTCTGTTCTTCCTCATCCGCTCTAGTACCCAGGGAGACACTTGCACAGTAAACAGATTCAACGGCGACCTCGTAATCCGCGTGTCGACGCAAAACACGGGCGCCCCTGTCTCTCTCCCCCTCTCCTCTCTACTTTCGCCACCACCGTCGACTCCGACGGCCCCGGCCATCCACCGGATTGGCCGCGTAGGCCTGCGTTTAATCAATCATTCATCCAAACAGAGAAATTTCATTTCCCCTCGAAACTTTATGGCATTTTATGTTTCACCCCTGAAAATTGAGAATATTAGATTTACTCTCATTATTTGTAAAATAAAAAGAATATCTCTTCTTCTGTTCCTCCACGAAAGGATGTTAGATTTACTCTTCCAAATCGCTTTGTGTTAAGATGTAACATTTTAAATTTCAAGTGGCATGTGAAAAGATGAAAAGGTACGAGGTGCATGTGAAAAGTGAAAAGTTATGAGGTGCATTATGAAATGTTCTCATCGAATCATGACGACGCGTAACTAGGGGAGCACTGGTAGTCTTCATCCCTCCCCTGTTCTTGTAATGTACTCTACAATACCGTGCCCTGCTTACTGTTCTAAGAAAGGACGGCAGGATTGAAAGGTCAATCGGCATCATCCCTGTGTTCTACTTAATAGAAATTTTTTATCGGATCAAATCGTTCATCTCACATAATATTCAATTTGATTAATAATTTATATCATATTAATCATAATATCTAAATTAATAATTTCATAATTTATTTTTTTATATTAATTTTGAAATAAATTAGAAGCACCTTTTACTAACTATTTAGTAATTTCAACTCTTTTCCCCTCCATTTCCATCGTCATCTCACCTTCCTCTGTTGCTTGCCTTTTCTCTTTCTTTCTTGTTTCTGCGGAAAGTAACCAGAGAGGAGAGAAAGGTGAGAGCTTTCTGCGATCTGACTGTCTCCCAGCGCTTTTCGTGAGAAAGATATGGCGTCGGCGGCGGCGAACCGGTTCGCTGGAGGTGCAGGGGAGGAGCAGGAGGAGGAGCAGAGTGTGTTTCTTCGCGAACACCGCCGGTCGTTCTGTTACGTGCCGCAGCAGAGCCGGAGGGAGAAGCTCAGATTCCATAAGGACAGCTCTCTCTCCCTCGACTCGTCCGCGTCGCGGATCGGCCTGTCGGCGCCG
The DNA here is from genome assembly GCA_024364735.1 of Boesenbergia rotunda. Taxonomy (NCBI): domain Eukaryota; kingdom Viridiplantae; phylum Streptophyta; class Magnoliopsida; order Zingiberales; family Zingiberaceae; genus Boesenbergia; species Boesenbergia rotunda. The sequence goes on along the minus strand of JAGFNQ010004574.1, from coordinate 39,693 downwards.
CACGGGCCGTTTACAGGCTACGCCGCGGTGCTCGGTCGCTCCCGGTTTCTCCAACCGGCGCGGAGGCTTCTCGAGGAGGTGTGCCAGGTGGGGCATCCACGACGGCGAGCAGGAAGCCTCGGGGACGCGCTTTTGGGCGCGGATACGACGGAGATGGGAGTTCTCCCCTGTAGCCGGCGGGGAGCACCGCTGGAGGAAGACACGTCTCAATTGCTTGCTCGATGAGGTGAACCATTAATTTTTTTCAGGCAAATATCATTTCTTTTCCCTACATATTCCTTCCATTTCCTCTAAATTTTTATCTTTTCCGATTGATCGTCATCGTGGTTATTCCGTTTAGGTTCACAGAAGATACAAACAATATTATCATCAGATGCAAGCCGTCATCACTTCGTTCGAGGCTGTCGCAGGATTGAGCAATGCGGCTCCGTACGCCTCAATGGCTCTCGAGGCCATGGCCAAGCACTTCAGTGGCCTGAGGAGCATTATCTCCAGCCAACTCCGTCCGACGACCGACGGTCTCGGAAACGAAGGCGTCAATCGAGAACCAACTGCGAGCTCCTCGCTTCTGAACAGCAGGTGTTATTTCCACGGGCCGGCGGCGGCCGAAGTCGTCGCCGCCTTCACTCAGCCACACTTCTGGCGACCGCAGAGAGGGCTTCCTGAGCGGGCAGTCGCCGTGCTCCGTGCCTGGCTGTTCGAACACTTCCTGCACCCGTGAGTCAACCCCCATGTTCTCCTTCTGCGTCCAAATTATTGCCGATCGCACTTTTTCGTCTGAAACATGTTTCAGGTATCCCACCGATGTCGATAAGCAGAATTTGGCTAAACAGGCAGGATTGACAAGAAACCAGGTGAAATAGAAACACAATCGATGAGATTCGTCCGAAGCAGTTTCTTTTATGCGTGATTAATCTAGTTCTGCTTCCTCTTGATCTATCTGCAGGTGTCTAACTGGTTTATCAATGCGAGAGTGCGACTATGGAAGCCGATGGTCGAGGAAGTGCACGCTCTGGAGATGCGCCAGAAGAGCAAAATGTCTGGAAATATTGGCGATCACATTCAAGAGCCTCCTCCTCTTGAATCTACTGATCATTGCAGGAATGGAGTCTCGCTCACGTTGGGACTCCACCGGAATGCTGGGATTCACTTTTCCGACTCGCTTCACGGCCCAGAGGAGGGCTCGTGTTGCAGCTCGCCACAGGGTTGGCGCATATCGATTGCTGATCATCATCAACCGTAGCTTTGTTTCGTTGTCTTCTTCAATTTTTGTTTTGCTATGTCGGAGTTTGGGATTAGTTTTTAGGTGGCTGATTGGGAAGGACGGTGACCTACAAACTAGGGAGTGTTTGAGAGAAGGCAATTCGTAGCATAGTGATGTGCATTGGAAATGACATGCGCTGTCAAAGCTGTGTTGATTGATCTTGTTGAAGTGACTGGGAGTTTAGGCACTGTGAATGACTCTCGTCTCTGTGTGTGTTTTTTCAATGTAGTTTTGTCTTTTTTTCATATAAATTAATTTTTTAATTTATTAAATGACTTTTTATTAAGGAAAAAAATGAAATGGACTCCACTTTCCTAAAGAAACGTCTCATTTGATTATTATAAATTTTATTTTTGTTTATTATTAAGAGAGCATGATGTCGTCCACTTTTAGGAGGCGTTTGGCATATATTCGACAATGGGAATGATAATGAATTTTGATTGAGGAGTTTATAACTTTAGTGATAACCTAGTGGGAGTTGGGTTATCAATTCAAGAGTATCATATCCAATTTTGATTCCGATTCCCGTATACCAAACATCATAAATAGGAATGAAATAGATTTCATTCTCATTCCCGTCTTCTAAACCCGCTTACCAAACGCCCCTTTAATTTTTACATCATTTTAATCTGTACGGTAATTTATCAAAAATATACATTAATTTTTAAATTAATCAAAAAATATGTCCTATTTATTATTTATAAAAAGCACACTCAATTTTATATTCTTCTTATTTTATCTCTCCCATCTGTCACGCTCCCGAAAGAGCCGCTGGACCGATAAAAAATCGAATAACACCTTTCTGTACAACGAACAATTTGAAATAATTATATATGACCTATACGACCTCACATATTTCAGCCAACACGGCTAAAACATATAGCACATATAATAAAACAAGAAAGTAAAAATAAAATCAGAACTTACCAAAGTATATGCTGACATGACTTACATCACAAAACAATGGCATGGGGAGACGAGCCATGGGCTTGCATGCATCCGAAGGACCGTGGATAAAGTAGGAACGATGAGCCGAGGGAAGCGCACTTCGAGGCATACACGAAGGATGACATGGGAGACGAGCCGTAGGCTTGCATGCATCCGAGGGACGAGAGTCAAAGTCGAAGAAGCCTTGAAGGCAACAGGTCAAGGCTGCTGGAAGCAAGAACGATGAGCCGAGGGAAGCACAATTCGAGGCATACGCGAAGGATGACATGGGGAGACGAGTCGTGGGCTTGCATGCATCCGAGGGACGAGAGCCGAAGTCGAAGAAGGCTTGAAGGCAATAGGTCGAGGTTGCTGGATGAAGAGTTAGCTAAGTCGTGAGAATTCGAGTGCTGAGAGAATTGTACTCGGGAAGAAAATCCTAGGGTTCGAGTGCTGAGAGAATTGTACTCGGGAAGGGAAACCTTAGGTGGCAGTCGACTGATGCTTGGATCAGTCGACTGATGAAGAGCACAGAAGGATCAGTCGACTGATGAAGAGCACAGAAGGATCAGTCGACTGGCGTCGACCAAAACTTGAATCGTCAGGCTGTGACATTCAAATTCGCAAGGACCAGTCGACTGGTAACGGTCAAAACAGTATGGAACACTATTTAAGAGGGCACTTTTTGGCTGAGTTTCTTTGGCGAAACAAGCTTGGGTAAAGCCTATTAGTAGCCTACAAGTGCTCAGAAGTTGTCAAGGGATTATAGCGAGGTTTCTCCACCCACAAGGAGCAACAAGTGCTAGCCGAAGGTCTTCCAGGGACTCATCCACCACGGATCGGATCGTCCACCTTACGAACAGTCATGGAGTAGGAGTATCATCTCTGAACCACATAAACGATTTGTGTTAGCATTGTTTTAGGTTTTTGTTTATGTTTTCCGCTTGCGCTTGCTAACACGTGTAGGAAGAAAATCGAAAAGTAACTATTCACCCCCTCTAGCTAAACGACAAGGTCCCGACACTCTCTTCACTCTCTCATACACTATGAAAGATCTCCTTCTTAAGGTGGAGAAACCTCTTACAAGCTTACAAGAATATACAACAAGAAACTCACGAAAATACAAAAGAAATCTTACAAGATTTACACAACTTAGCTCTCTTTACTTTTCTTGCTATCTTCAAGCTTGAAATCGCCTCTTGATCCTTGGAAATGCAACAACACTAATCTCTAAGGCCTCACTTGAAATGGCGATAAAGGATGATCAACAATCGTCGAACCTACACGAGCGATCCCGCTTCAAACCTGCATGAAAACCCTATATACCTGACGCCTAGGGTTCCCTAATCGATTACCCGATCGATTACCACGCCAGACTTAGCCGTTGAACGACTATTTTTTAAAGCTTAATTGATTAGTCAACCGATTAAGAACACCCTTAATCGATTGCTGAATCGATTCAGCACCTTTCTATTTTCTCGTGCAAAACTGTTGTAATCGATTGCCCAATCGATTACCAGACACCTTAATCGATTACTCAATCGATTCAGACAGCTTCTGTTTTCGCAACTCATTTCTCCCAATCGATTCACTCCTTCCTTAATCGATCACCTAATCAATTAAGAAGGCTTCTGTTCGCGAAAAACCAACCCCAATCGATTACCCAATCGATTGAGTCCAACCCTAACTTGTGTGTACAAGTCTAGGGTTCCCTTGCCTAACCTTGGTCAATCGTGACCTGTTAAGACTTTTCTACCAAGTGTTCGATCAACCCTTTGACCAACTTGGATTTCTCCTGCCTAGCTCTCAGCTAGGACTTAACCTGATTCCCAACTAGGTTTGCCTAACCCTCGAGTTAAGTCTAGTCTCTTGGTAGACTTACACCTTGCCAGCATGCGATCTCCCCGATCCACCTAAACCTCACCTAGTCCCACTAGGTCTTCTCCCATGCCAGCGTGCGATCTCCCCGATCAATCTGGACTTCACCTAGTCCCACTAGGTCTTTTTTCATGCCAACGTGCGATTTCCCCGATCCACCTGGACTTCACCTAGTCTCACTACGTGTGCCTAGTTCCACTAGGTCATTTCCCATACCAGGGTGTGATCTCTCCGATCCACCTGGACTTCACCTAGTCCCATTAGGTATTTTTCTATGCCAGCGTGCGATCTCCCCGATCCACCTGGACTTAACCTAATTCCACTAGGTCTTTTCCAGTCAAGTATCTAGTTAGCCTTGACCCACTTGACTCACACGATATTCAAACATCATATGATATTCAAACACCATTATCAAACATTGAAACATCCAATCTTAAGCTTACCAAGCTTACCAGACATAAGCTCACCCGAGTCTAGTCAAATTAGGTTAACCCTGACCTAACAAGGATTGCACCAACAGTGGCTTGTGTGTTATCCGATGCGTAATATTCGCAAATGGCTACTTGGTGGATAAAAGATGCTCTCGGGCGCCCGTATGCATAGGGGTGCCCGAGAGGCGGGGCGGCCGAGTGACTTTTGCTCAGCAACTTGCTGAACAGTCTCCAGCGGGTCTTGTTGGATGATTTCTGGCCAATCGGAGTTAGGCTCATCCGAGCCCGACTCCGGCCTTTCGCCCCTCAAACGTCCTTCCTCCCGACTTCTCGTCCTTCGGACATCGCACACGTCCTTCTCGCTCCACCGGCGTACTCTTCCGTAGCTTTCACGTCCAACGGATGTACCGAGTCCATCGGCTCACTTCTCTATACAATCCTTCTCATCTACTACGTCTTATGCTCGACTTCCTCCGCTCTTAAGCTCCTGCATACTTAGAGGGATCAAAATCACAATAGGACCTAATATAACTTGGTTGATCACATCAAAATCAATCGGGACACCAACATAAAAGAGAGGAAAGAGAAAGAGAGAAGGAAAAAAGAAAATAAGAGAGAAAAGTGGAGAAAATATTAAATTTGACGAGAAGGATAAAATAAGAAGAATATAAAATTAAGTGCGTCTTTTGATAAATAATAAAGTAGATCAATTCGAAAACTTATACACACCTTTTCATAAATTTCCAAACATGTATGAGATTCTATATAATTATAATAATTACCATTTTATAGGAGTTATAATTGTACAATTATAACAATTATTACGATGTTTTAGTTATTATAACTGTACCATTATAACCGTTATAATTTTTGACTAGTGTTGATTATAAAAAAATTATTAGTTATACTTTATAGTTATTATAATATAATAATAATCATATAATAAAATATCGATTATAATTTATAGTGATTATAATTAATATTAACCCACGCTAATTAGTATTGAACAATATTAATGAGAGATAAAAAAAATCATAGTTTAATAATTATGTACAATGTTATTAGTATTGATAACAAGTTAAAAATGTTACTATAATATAATATTAATTAATATTCATCATAAATGAAAATTTCATATTGTAACAACTATGTATTACAACGGTTAAAATAAAATGTTAATAGTATGGGTTGGAATATCTATATTGTAGCTTAGAGATTTGAACACGTGGTTACAAACCACGGTGTCGGTGCTTGAATCCCTCCTCGCCCACAACCTTCCATTTTGGGAAGGATCTTTCCATGGGGTAGGAAAATCATAATCAAAATAGCAGATCTAAAGTTATTGAATTTGGGTATAATTTTTGTCGAAATGAAATGCACCTTTTTTTAATTTTAAACCTATTATTTATAGATTATATAAGAATATTCCTTTCAGGTAATCTATTTTGTTCATCAATTTCCATTACACTAGACAATTAACAGTGTAAAAAATATATATGTAATGAATAAATTTAACATTACGGCATCGCCTAAACGATTTTAGCTAAAAACTTAGCTCTCGATCTTAATAAATTTTTAGCAAATAAATTCAATAAAAACTTGTTTAAAAAAATAAGTTTGGCAAAACGTGCCTCTCCTTGATAATCATGCCAAACTCGACTTGAGGGCGTGTCATGCCAAGTTGCCAACTCGACTCATGTTCATTCCGAGCTCGACACATGAGCTGATGTGGTGCCACCTAACTCGAGCTTAGCTGCTTAGAGCTGGACATAGTCTGACTCTTTAAGGTCGGATTGCGATGGTCACCCAACTAATTTGAAATTTCTAATTGTAAAAATCAGAGATTTTCCACGAAGGGCCTCATATCGCTAGCAAATAATTTAAATATCTTATTTTTTAAGTCCTCACGTTATCCATTTTCTTCCCAAACTTTTTATATATTTTTTCTTTGTTCCCCTCTGTTGGATATGATTTTGCGAGGCGAAATCAAAGTACCATCGATCGATGAAAGTCATATTTGACTTCAAAATCGAAATCTACGTTTCGCGTAGATAAATCTAGACTATTAATTTGCTCAAAACCAATTACGGGTAAATGAGAAATTAAGTGTTTAAAGTCGTGCTCAAAATAGCGTTAAGGAGAAAGATGAGGATTAGTCTCACATCGCTAATTGGCGAAAGCCAATGTTTCCTTATATGTGTTGTTGTGCTTTTGCAGTCAATACAAAAAGCATAGGTGCTCTCTACCCTTGGGCGAGCAGGTGCTCGCACCTGCGAGCCCGCCACCCGCGCGCAATGGGCGCTTTGTTGGCGCACTTTGCACTTTGCACTTTGCACTTACGCATAGTCGCGAGGAGCTTCATTTATGCTCCACGTGGCAGTGACATGTGACTGTGCGGGGAGAGCGCTGACTGGGCTATTGACTGGGCAGACAAATGACGATCGTTGGATCGAAGATGGCAACAAGATCGCATGGGGCGCGATCTGGATCGTTGATACTGCAGGGTCACGATCAGACCATTAGCGAGGGGACTGATCTGGAGCGTCGGATTAAATGGAGTAATCTGACGGCTCAGATCAAAGATGGGATGAAGAGTTATAACTCTTCGAATCTAGCGGACGAGATTAGATTGAGTTAAAATCTCTTCGGATCTAACGAACCAGATTAAAAGTCATCTGAAGAGTTATAACTCTTCAGATCTAATGGCTGAGATCAGAACCCTTTAAAGGGTTATGTACTGATGGTTCGGATCAGTCCTCGCCAAGGGTCACTTGCCTCTTCACCTACTATATAAAGGATCCCTCCTTTGGAAATATTCATTCATTCAATCATTCGAAGCATCTAAGCATTAGAGAGCTCATCTTCTGCATCGAGAGTCCGAAAATCCTACGGAAAGGTTCGCCGGTCTCGGAATTTGAAGTGCTACTATTCCGAGACGACGTCGTTGTATCTTAGGAACGAATTGCTGCTATCCGTGAGCACCGTAGCGGAGCAATATCGTTTTACGGAGATAGTGTCCAACACTAGCCTCGACGTAAACAAATTCAGTTTGCTATCTCCCGGCAGCAACCTCCCGGAAGTTCCGACGGTCGAGTAAAATCAACTAAGTCAAATACCGCGGAGATTACAAAAAGGTCACAGGACCGCCAACACCCTCTTCTTCCCTCATCCTTCACCGACAGTGGCAAGCACGTGCCTTTTATTCGACGATAATAACAAAACAACAACCTCCTTCGGTTTGTTACTATAGCGCAGTATTAGTCTCTCAAATATTAATTAGTGTTTAATTTTTAATTAGGATGTATTATATGATATTTCGTGAGATTATTAACTTAGGATATTGGGTTGCTAGACTTTCCAATACAAATAGTTTCGAATTTAGGCCGAAGGATTGGATATCTAGTGTGGGTAAAAAACGAAAATCCACTTTACTCAACTGGTTCACCATTGTGATGGAGCATAAGTCGTGCCTCAAGAGAGTTATGGTGCTTCACATGGTGATGCATCGTGCAAGTTGATGAATAGTTAACCAACCATCTCGGTCATTAAATGCAAAAAAACATTGATATCATCGTATTAATCGTCTCTTCGTAATTGTTCTACGCCATTAAAAAGGACTACAACATGAATTTAAATTGATAAATGCGACGAAAATCTACAAAAGTGACAGTCTCATATTGAGTTTCAACTCACCACCACTATAATCAGTATCTCATATACTCACTAATTGAGTCAGCTCTAAAAACGATTGATCACTAAGGCTATGTTTGGTAAAGTATAATCAGATTTGTAATATAATCAGGATTACATTATAAAATTGATTATTTTGTTTGATATAATTTTAAAATTGTAATTTAATATAATCTGTATTACAAAAGTTAGTAAAAATATTATAATCTGAATTATAAGTGATCCTGTTGATAAGCGAAGATCGGTTCTCGCCCAGCTGACTCGATCTAATCAAGATGACCCGGTCTGCTGTAAATCGGGGTCGGACTCGGGCTCAATTAGAGATCCGGCTCAATCCGGCTCAAGTCACTCGGCTCGGACCAAAACGGGGCTCACAAAGTGGTGGTGTGGTTGCAAAATGGCAACATCCTCTCCTTTGGAGCCCGAAGGGGGGTTTATATAGGGGTGGGGTGAGCTCTCTGCTGTGTCAAAACTGTCATGTCTCATTTAAGGAATGATTAGCTGGCAGACTGAACTCGTAGCAGCTTTATTAACCCTGTGAGACTGCCGCAGCCGCCTGACACCCTGTCTAAACTGTCACTTCTGAAGCTCATTAACACTCGTCGACCCTGTCGGGCGACTCTGTCAAGTGATGATTATGGCAGAGGCTTACTACACTATTACTACAGAGGTGGTTTTACAGCTGTTCGATCGGCCTGCCTTAACTCGTAGTCTGAGTCGGTTGGATAAGCTTGGATTCGAGGTCTCCGCACGCGAGGCGAACTAATGGCGCTCGGATGGGGACACCTGACCCAAGCGATTGACCTAGGGCGTCTGACCCCGATTGATCAACCTCGGGTACCCGGCCCCGAGTGGCCGGTCGGCCGAGTGCCGGTCGCCGAGTGGCCGGTCGGCCGAGTGGCCGACCCCAGTACCCGCCCTGAGTGGCTGACCCCGAGCGGTCGACCCGAGCGGCCGACCCGAGCGGCCGACCCCGAGTACCCAGCCCTGAGCGGCTGACCCCGAGCGGCCGACCCCGAGTACCCAACCCCGAGTGGCTGATCCCGAGCGGCCGACCCCGAGCGGCCGACCCCGAGTACCCAGCCCAATGGCCGGCCCCGAGTACCCAGCCCGAGTGGCGGACCCCGAGCGGCGGACCCCGAGTGGCCGACCTCGAGTGGCCGACCCCGAGTACCCAGCCCCAAGTGGGCGACCCCGAGTGGCCGACCCCCGAATGGCCGACCCCGAGTGGCCGACCCCGAGCGGCCGACCTCAGGTGCTCGACTGACCTAGGGTGTATGACCCTGGTTGACTGGCCTCGGGTACCCGGCCCCGACCCGACCCATACGATCGTGGACAACCCGGCTGAACCATCTCTGATCCGGATCATGTTTGATCAAACCCGACCGGGCCTCCGTTCCTCTTCAAAAATCACTCGGCTGGATCAATAAGGCTAACAACATATAATATAATGGATCAATAAGGCTAACAACATATAATATGGATTATATTATAGGCTCAATTACATTACAAATTGAATTATATTATTCCTAATCTAACACCGCCTAAATGCAAAGATAGAAGGGTATGTGAAACGATGACATGCCAATAAGAGTCAAATAAGACGCTCAAGTAGTTTCTCAACAATCCATATGGTTCGAATCCTATCCGCAACGTATTATTATAAGATATTTTTATTGAGTGGGATTAAAAATCTCGAACGCTACTTGTGCTTTTGAATTTGCGTGGTGCCTAATTGTGAGGATTGGGCCGTCCATCTACAAAATTAGTTGAATAAAAAATATGAATACCTAGATTAAAAAAAAAATATCCCCCAAATTATGATGTAGTGATAAATACAAGGGCTTCTCATGCATCAGGGAGCGTGAGAAATCGCCTCTGGTATTTGAATCACCGCCGAGACATGATGTAAATTATTACTTGTGCTTATGTTTTTAAATTTATCTTAGTCAGTAAAAAATTATGAAAAATTTTAAGGCCAGATCAATCTAGATCTGATCACGGTTCGAAACTGACGGTTCGACGGTTCGACGGTTTGTAAGAGATCGACCCTTAACCTTAACCGCCCAAGACGGTTACGGTTCACGGTTCGGAACTGCCGGTTCACGGTCCAGTTCACGGTTCGTCACGGTTCGTCACGGTTCAAGATTATTATATTCAAAAAAATTAAAAATTAAAAATTAAATTAAAAAATGAATTTTATTTAAAAAAAACAAAGGCGCACTGCAAGCCACGCTCGAGATGGATAAACTCCTCCACCTCTACCAATTCTCCTCCACCGCTCTATCTCCCGACCCTCGAGGAGAAGTTCACCGAGGAGTTCGAGGAGATGGAAGAAGAGGTGAGGGTACCGGGCGTGTGCCCCATCCCGACGATCTCGATGCCGTTGTCCTTCATGAGGAAGAAGAGCGGGAGGTACACTTGCTTTGTCCACCATGGCCGGCGCCACTCTGAGCTTAAAGGCATCGTGATCAACACCTTCGCGGAGCTTGAGTCGGCGACGCTGCAGGCGTTGGAAGAGGGTCTCTGCGCGCCCGGCCGTCGGACCCCGCCGGTGTATCCCGTCGGCCCGCTTATCGCTTGCGAGGAGGGCGTGATAAGTCGGCAGCACGAGTGCGTCGCATGGCTCGAGGGGCATCCGACATGCTCGGTAGTGTTCCTTTGCTTCGGGAGCAAAGGCTGCTTCTGCGCGGCGCAGGTGGCGGAGATAGCAGCGGGACTGGAGCGTAGCGGGTGCCGGTTCTTATGGGCGTTGCGAGTCGACCCGACGGTTAACCGTCGGTTCACGGTTAACCGTCGGTTCGCGGGTTCTGGGAGCTGGAACCGGAACCGGAACCGGCCCGGCGAACCGGGTCAACGGGCCACCCGGCCCGTTGAACCGGGCCGGTTCCGGGCCGGGTCCGGGCTGGGCCCGGACCCGGGGTCGGGTCTAGATTAATCACCTCAAACATTAATGGATTGTAATACTAGGATTATTAAAAAATTAAAAAAAAAAGCTTACGGAGGAGAATATTTAAATTATTTTCCGGCATGAAATACTTTGGGACAATTAAAAAAAAACACACATAGGGTGCCTCCTGGAAATAAGTGGAAATCAGAGGGTTCTTTAGGATTTTGCCAAGTTTTTTAGATTACCTAGTAAGCAGCCTAACGAAGCACGTGATCAGCATGTGATCTCTCTCCCTGTAGCTCGTTGCCTTGGATTAAATTAGATTAATTCATTATTTTTTTTATAAATCTTTTCCAGTTAAATTAAGTTGGGCAGAAATGACGAAAATTAAATGAACTATAATTTTTAAAATTATCGTTTTTTAATTTAAATTATTTTTAAAATTTATTCTTAAGAATGATAAAACTATTTTTATAAATTTAAATTAGGTATACTTTTTATATATTATTATTATTCAAACATACTCATGCGATGTTCTTTTCCCACGTGGCATGCTCTTAAAGTAGGGCCCGCCATTGTTTCAGATAAAAACTATGTGAATATAAATTTAAAACAAGCGATAATATATTCTCGGATCCCCCACCACAAAAAGGGGGAATTAATAATATTAATAAATCGAAAGAAATTAAAAATGGCCTCCTCCTCAGATCACATATTCGCAATTTCTGGTTCACAAAGAATACTAATAAATCGTTAAACCTTATGTTGACCGACGAATTCGAGTAGACAACACGTGGAGGGCAACGGAGGCATCGGACTGGGAATTGGATGGTCGTATTATAGTGATCGGCTACGGGATGAGCCGGTGGACATGTTTAATGGATTAACCCAAAATGGGGTGGTTTACAGGGGTTTTTAGCAATCGAAGAGAGAGAATGAATTTGAGCGTTTCTTGGAAGGAATTGAGGGGGTTGATGCAGGGAATTTGCAGTCCAAATCGCAGTTGGACCTCTCGCTAATCCTCCGATCTCGCCTCCGCTTGATTTGGGACGAAATTTAGTGGAATCGCTATATTTTCTCGGCGATCTTATCGGAGTTCGAGATCCTTAAACTGAGAGCCACCCGCATCGTCTTCCGAGAGGTGAATTGGATCCGTTCCTGCGCGATTTTGTGCAGTGTGGTTTTTCTGATGGTTTTATGGAGTGCTGATTCTTCTCTCCGTCTCCTTTGATCCGAGCAAAAATGTTGAGCTGTGCAAGGTTTTACGCCTTCCATCATGAACTGAGTTCGTCCCCTATTGTATTTTATTTTCTTCCCGTTCTGCTCTCTTGGTTCGCTTTGCTGGAGGAACAATCTGGATTTCTGTGTGATTTGGTATTTCGGTAGAATTCGCTGGCTTTCCAATTAATCACGCAGTTTGTACCAAGAGAAGGAAAAGCTTCAACTTTTGTTTTATATTCGTCTGTTTCTTGTGGTTTTGGATCTGGATCCTGAATTCCTTCTTTATCATGGTTCCGTATGTCTGTAATAATCGTTTCGATCTTCCCATCGTTTTGTTGTCACCGAAATTTGGAATCATTAGCTTCTTCTTTCCTTTTAGTTTACGTGCAGTCATTAACCATTTCAACGATAGTGGGCCTTGGATCATTAAATCCCAATCTTATTTTGTTTCCTGAAATATCCTGAGTTGATCTAGACACATTTCTTAAAGCGTGCGTACGTCTTGCCTGAGATTGCTCTGTTTGCTTTCATCTGGTGACAGACTGAGGAAACAATGGTGCTTCTCGTTTGAAATTGCTTCCTCGAATTGTGCTGAATCTTTGGAGTATGGTATTTCAGAGCAGGATGGATTGCAGATCCAGTGGTTATCAGGCCCCAGTGGTCCCACATTGTCCCAGATCAGCTAGGGTGTGTTTGTAGTTCCAACTTCGCTTAATTGTTAGCTTGAATCTGTATGATTGATCTGACTTTTACAAGTTTATCAACAGGGAAAGCGCTCCGCGAGAAAGAAGGCTGGTAATCACCAGATGCGTGCGATTGACTTGCTTGCCAATCTAGCAAGCAAATTGTTGTCAGAAAGGGAAAACTTACCGATACCTTGTTTCAATGATCGCTCATCTTCCCCTGTTGGTGTAGATATGACAGTTGAGCTAGAGAGAATTGGTAGACAAAAGTCCTTAAAATCCGAAGCTTATGATCAGCTAAGTTGTAACGAAGATGAACATTGTCCTGAATATTTTAATAAAAGGAAGAAGACAAATGACTTGAGCAATCACTCAAACGCCCCACAAGCCACACCGCTAGGACCTGCTGCTCTCTTTGCAAAGTCTGAAACATCATGTGAGGATGCTATTAGTGAAGAGCCCAAGTTCCTTGGTCGGAATTGCAAAATTGTGCATGGTTTTGATGCTATACAAAAATGTGGCACAAAGATGCTCGATTCTACTACCGTAGAATCACATGAGCTTAATGCAGCCAGGAGCAGGACACCATTCCAAGCTGAAGAAAAAATGAAAAGAGATTTGCACATGAGTTGTGCAAACGATCCAATTAATTTGAATGGGAACGATGCTGTTTTAGTTAGCTCTGATAACAGTTCTGAAGTTCCCTTTGGCAGGGATAATATTCACCATAAGGTCTTCTTTTCCAAGCAAGAAGATGATATGGGACCCTCTCCAGATAAAGATTCAGAAAATTCATCTGAATTCACTCCATCGGTTATTACAAGTAAGGCTTCTAGGCTTCAGCACATAGGTGACCACCATAGGATAAGGAAGCTATTTGCATCTATATTGAGGAAGTAGTTCCTACAGTATCGTAGGATGTCAATAAAGCTAATTATGTTACTTTAGTGCTGTTCCTCTTTTATACCATGACTTGTCAAGCAAATCTATTAACTAGACATGGATTTATTATCAAGCACACTGTTTCAACAGAATTGCTTCTACAATTGAAATATCATGCAAATCAGCATACATAATTGTTTTTCCTATTGCAGATGTAGGAGGCAAGACTGATTTACCAGGAAAAAGAATGGACTATACACGTCAAAGAACACAGATGTGTTCCTTTGTGAAAAGAAAATTCTTCGAGCATTATTCAGCTTCAACGTCTGATGGAGGGATTTTTTGTGAAGGTGTGTCAAATGATTCAAATAATTGTGCTTTGTCGAATAAGTAGTATAAAGTCTACATATTTTGTGTATTTACAGCAAATGATACCTGGTCCTCAACAAAGGCAATAAAATCATGCAATAGTTCTCCAGACTGCCATGGAGCAAATGATGCGTGGTCTTCAACAAAAGTAATAAAATCGCGTAATAGTTCTCCAGACTACCATGGTAACTTCTTGGATGGATAAACCATGTGTTTGTGACTTCTATTTTATTTTCTGTGTGTATTTTTAATTCTTAAACGAATATGATTAGGTTTTGATTGTGTTACCTTCTTTACCATTACATCAGTTAAACTTAGGATCAAGTCTTTTGAAGTGCCAGAACTTGTTGTGGAGATCCCCGAAACAACTACAGTTGGCTCCTTAAAGGTAATATAGTCTTTGTACTTAATGATGGCGTCCTCTCTTATTTATATTGTGTATTTGTCAGATTAATCGTGTAGTGTACTGTGCTTACATTTTACCTTTAAAGTTTGCTTAAATTCTTTGGTCTTAAATCACCTTTTAAACTAGATGGATTGGTAATTTTATGATGGATAATATTGATTATTAGCATACTCCCATGGCATCAATACTTGGGTAATATTGTTGAGAAACATAGGTGACTAACCATCTAAATTTTTTTGAAACCTGTGTTTTTTTTTTCAATCTAAAACCTGCATAGACACTTGTTTTTTCTTCGATCTCAGACCAAGACACTTGTGCGATTCTGTTGATCTCTTATACAATACACTAAAGATGATGTGTGGTGTCTTTCATTTTGTGTGTTCCTAAGTTCGTCGAGCTACACTTTTAACATGTTTTCTAATCCTATGGCTGTGTTACCGTGCATATGTTATGCAGAGGACAGTTCTTGAGGCTGTAAATACTATTCTAGGAGGTGGGTTGCAACTCGGTGTTCTTCTTCAAGGAAAGAGGGTTACAGATGACAGTAAGACCTTGCATCAGGTCGGGGTTTCCCACAATGAAAAATTGGATGGTTTATGCTTTACATTGGAGCCAAATACTAAACATGTTCCAGAGAAACTGGCATGCCCCAGGGACCCTCATCTACTAAGTCTCGGCTGTGCAACTGGTTCACCAGATGGGTAAGTGGACTAAGCATTTTATTGACTTTGCTCTTGTATTTGGGAATTTGTCGTGTCAGATGTTTGTGCCATCATTGTCATATATCAACTAGGTTTATATTCTCAGCTTAAATTTTGTGATTGGTTGACTGTCTATTATCTCTTTCTTCAAGGACTATCACATTTTGCGTATGCAATGTCAACTAACTAACAGTCATTGTTGTCTAATTGTTTCTGCATTGGATAGATCCCCACCTGCTGCACCCTCTGCTACAGCCCAGTTGGTGTCTGATGCCACTCAAAAATGTGTAAAGAGCTGTCGTGAGAATGACCATGATTCAGTTCTGTCATCAACAAATGCATCATCACCTGAAAAGCAGATTTCCAGTTCTCCAGTTCTTATAACTGCACCACCACCACCTGTAAATGCAGAAGCATTGGCCATGGTTCCTCACCGCAGCAAGCCCAAGAACAAGTCATGTCAAGTTGCTCAACGTCGCGTGCGGAGACCATTCTCTGTTGCCGAAGTAGAAGCCCTGGTTCAGGCAGTGGAAAAGCTTGGGACAGGAAGGTTTGTTTTGCTTGATACACCAACGTTCTGTAGCCAGCTACCACATGCACGATTCCTAATGGCTATTCAGTGTTTGTTTGTTCAGGTGGAGAGATGTCAAACTTTGTTCCTTTGAGAATGAAAAGCACCGGACATACGTCGATCTAAAGGTAATTGTCGCCTCGTCGTTCACCAGTGAAAATATTTGCATCATACTTTACGTTCTTAAGATCCAAGATTTAAGATACATTGACATGTTTTTTTCTACTAGTATATAACAATGACAATAACGGAGCAAACATTATAGCTCTTGAATCTCTGGAAGAAAAGGCTGGTCTCTTGCAAATCTCAGTGAAGTTCTTTGATTGACGCAGGATAAATGGAAAACATTGGTACACACAGCCAGGATTTCTCCTCAGCAAAGAAGAGGAGAACCTGTTCCTCAAGGCCTTTTAGACAGGGTTCTCTTAGCCCACGCCTACTGGTCTCAGCAACAATCCAAGCTCCAGGTGAAATCCCTCCCTGCAACTGAGACTCTATTGCTCCTCCCTTAAGACTCTCAACCCAAGAGAGTAGAAGCCATTTCATTCATGTAGATAAGAAAAAAACGGTCGATAGATGAATCCGTTTAACCTTCACTTGTTACACACTTACACACATCATTCTTTCACCACTATCACATCGGGAGGTTCTTTAGGAGTAAGAAGATAAACAATGGTTTATCTTCTTCCTGGCGTCTGCATCATAATTGAGGGAAAGAAATGAGGTCGCTGTCACTTACTAATTAATCAGTAACCTCTTATTCCTTTAACTCATTCTTGTCCATGGAGTTTAATGTTGTGTTGGGGAAGGAAATGCTAAGTCGTGCACCTCTTCGATTAGTTGTCCAACTTACCATTCTTTCAATGCTGTATTGTTTACTGAATCCTTTTTCTTTCAATTTGTATCATTTATTTCATGTAACAATGATTCATTTATAGCACATTCATTGCATGTATTATGTGACTCTTGGAATTCAATATGAGCTGAAGTTTGTAGCTGCTCTTCTTTTTAGCGTTCTTTCTTTCTCTCTCTCTGCTCCTCTTTTTCAAATAAACAGTACGAAGAATCGTCTTTGTTTTCCTGTTTATCTTTGCTTATCATTTCCTTCTAATAAGTGAACAGAGCCGTAAAGATGAAGCCATGCAACATGTGCAATGATTGGGATCATAGGGCTTATCTTCTACCTTTGCTAACCCATAAAGCTAAAGCTGCCATTTGATTTTATTCCTCCATGAGAAAGTTTTGAAAACAATAAAGTGCCCTCTTATTTTTTTTTTATGACTACTTTGGCTTTTGAGCTATGCTTAAAGGTTCTGAACATTTTTAAATGGATCCATTTTGTCTCTGCTTACTGCACATCTTTTTAATAATAATAATAATAATAATAATAATAATTATTATTATTATTATTATTATTATTATTTATCATTGAGACGATTCGAGCTGGGAAATGGACCGCATAATGGAATCCACACCAGCAATAAAGCCCTGCAAAAAACTAAAGTGCATGGAATCTGTCTCCCTCCATGTCTTTTGGTGAATTAATATTCTTCAAAAGGGTGAATATCTACGGATTTGCATGTGATACTAACCCTCAAATTAAACACCTAATGATCAAGTAACAAAAAAAAAAAAAAGGGACACCCAATCAAAGCATTATTCATTATTATTTTTTCTTTTACGTAAGGTATGTTATTTAAGGGGAGTTTTAATATAAAGGTAAAATTATTATTGTGTGATTTAAACATTACTATTTCAAATTTTAAAATAGTTTCTTATAAAATAAGGTAAGTTGTGTACAATAAATTTTTTTCCAATACCTCATATTCATGGAATTTCATATACCGGACTCTCCTTATAGAGGCATCTTCAATCGTTAGAGCTCTAGATCATTTTTTTTATGACTTTAATATGTCACATCAATATTATAAAAATTTATTAAAATATGCCCAATGGTTAAAGCCCTATGTAAGTTTTTTATGGTACAATTCATAACATATACTTCCACTCTATGCATATTACATCAATTTCTAAACAAAAGAGCATATTTGAGTTTTCAATAATGCTTTTAAATTATAAATCTTAAACCTCGCCTCTATAACAGTTCAAGCTGTTTTATTCAGCTTTTTTAATTTTACAAAACTCTCCAAACCGGAGATGTCTTAAGGTAACTTCTTAGGACTCGATAAATCAGGGCCGTCTCTAGAAAATTGAGGGTTCATTGGAGGCCCTTGTTGAGGGTTCATTGGAGGCCCTTTGTTAATTTTAGTTGAAAGATGATTATATATATATATATATATATATATATATATATAATAACTTTTTGTATTTGGGTCTTAATTTAGGATCAGTTCTAACCATTATATATTTTAAAAAAATTGATTTATTATCAAATTTAATAGGTAATCAAAATAATATGGAGGCCCCTAAAATAGGGAGGCTCTAGGTAACTGCCTATGCTGTCTCCCCCTGAAGACGACCCTGCGATAAACCAAATTTATTTAGACAAAGGAGATAGAACCCTCGTGTATTAATTATAGTTGTAATGATGGCGAGCCTTCTGGGAGCACCCATTGTTATTTTTTTTAAAAATTTTTACTTCTTTTAACCTAAATACTATGCCTTAAATTTTTTAAAAAAATTAACACTAGATGCTCAAGGAGATGTATATAGTATATCATTTTCGTATATACAGAGTGAGGGATTGTTATCTTACTTACTTTGTAAAATAAGTGTAATTTTTTTATTTTATATATTATATATATATATATATATATATATATATATATATATATATATCGATGCTCCGTTGATGCCGTGCACGACTGCAACAGAGACGACCTCAATCGATTGAGGAGAGGTCTCCTCATCATCTCCTCCTCAATCGATTGAGGAGGAGAATTTGATTGAGGCATTTCAATCGATACCTCAATTGATTGAGGCTTCTTGACGTGGCCGATGTGATTAATTACGGTGGATTATGATGGTATTCATGTCGGAATTCAGTCATTTCCCATTTACGATTCACCTTTCCCCTTTGAGTTATAGTATGAGTCGGACCAGGTGGCCGGAGGCATCAACACTGAGCATTGAGCGATTGGGTTGTCTCCCAATTAATTGACAAATCGATTGGAGGTAGTCATATACCAGCACGCGGCATAGCATCCACAGTATAGTCTCTCTCTCTCTCTCTCTCTCTGTGTATAAAATGAGAAAAATGAACGGTTAACGAACAATATATATGAGATTTTCTGCCTAGCCTCAGGCATTTTTCCAGGATGCTAGGGTTTTAAAGGGATACAGTGGAAAGTACTAACACAAATAAAAATCAGCTAAATTTAATGGGATTTGATAGACCCAAATTATTATATACTCGACGATTTATGATCATCGTTTCCGAGAATACCTTTGTACAGTGTGTAGAATTAAACCTCTTCAATTCAACAGTCAAGAATTACAATGAGTGAAAAGAAAGTGTACCATAAGACTTAAAAAAAAAGAATGAGGGTTTTTTTTCACTTGATCGTTTGTTATTCTTTTTTTTGCACCTCACTTCTTTTATAGCTTTGTTTCCTCAAATTCAAACTCTTCTGTTGTTGTTGATTAACTATAAATTAATTCCTCTATAATATTTGATTTGAATATTGTCGTGGCTTCTGAGGTTAAAGATAAATTAAAACTGTAAAATTCTGCTACAATTTTATCTTTAACTTCATTTGAATTGGTTATTGTAGCATGAGTCAACTGAACTTAACATTAGTTAGCCCATCAGTCTTGAGTCGATTACAAAATATTATATTCTTAAATGTCAATTGGTTTAGTCATCTGTGGACTGAATCTTAACATTAATCAGTCAATTGGTTCAAATTAATAACCCAATTACTTAGCGTTTTAGTTTATTAGTCAATTATTTCTTCATCGATCGATCAGTCGATTGAATTCGCATTAGTCGATGGCTTAAATTGCAAGGCCTTAAAATACTTGAGAGTATTGAATTTATCAGTCATCAATTAAAACTACTAGTCACTATACAAATTAGAGGGTGATAATATATAGTTGCCTTGATTTCCCATCGATGCTAGCTAGCTATATGACGAGGATGCCGTACTTCCTCATCATTACAGAAGTCGTAACCTATGGCTCCAAGCAATCATCTTGATGAAAGTGTTTCATTGGACAATTATGAAATAGCACGCGTAAAAAATTAATTTAGCGAAAAGTAATGAGAATGTTGGAAGTATGGCTTATGGCAGCCTCCTGGTACAGAGCAATGTGTGGTCCGATTTCATTCAAATGATCAGTAATCAAATGCAGAATGGTAAGTCATAAGATATAAATGAATAGAACGAAAAGAGGCAATCATCCTGCTTTTCGTTCTATTAGTTCCACTCATCTGTAGACTACGAGTTACATTTATACGAAAACACTGTACGGCCACCTGTCGTGTCAAGATGTTGGCATGGATGACTCATTCGGACAAGAGATGTTGAGTTGATTATGACATAGTATCAATATGTACGATTTATTAAATATAATTAAAGATATATATATATATAATTAATTATCTTATAGTGTTCATCTTGTCAGTACAAGTATTTTCTTAGAGCTCAGAGTTTCGAATTCAGGGTTTAATCTTTTGGACTTAGGGTTTGGATTATATTATTTAAATTACTTTTTTTAAAAAAAATACATTTGGTGCTCACAGGGTGAGCACCATAAGATAATTAGGGTACATAATCCTCTATATATATATATATATAGTCTTGATTAACGATAATATAATTTATTAAGGGTAAAATTCAGCTAATCTAGTTACTAAAGATAATGATTAAGTGGATGCATAAGTTTTCAAAGATCTACCAAATGATATAAACCTTTCATATTCGAGCAATAATACCTAATTAAATTGCAAAAGTAACACATCAAATTAGAAAATTAACAATGAATAGAATTGAAACTATTATGGATATAAACCTATGAATTATAATTTGTTTATTTTATAATTGATTGACCTTTTAGATATATAATAATATAGCACTTTAGATTATATAATTAATCATCCGTTCAACTTTTAATTAGTGCTATCGTATTTTTTTTTTTTTTTTTTTTTTTTTTTTTTTTTTTTAATAGGGCTACGATATAAAAATTCTAGGATTTATAGAGTTCTTAATTAGAAAAACATAGAGTTAGAGAATGAGCTTTAATTTAGAAAAACATATCGAATTAGAAAGTATTATAAAAGTAAATATATAATTTATTTATTTCTAATAGCTTAAGATTTTAGATAACTATAGTTGGATGCCAAAAGTAGAAATTTTAGGATTCATATAGTTCAACTTTTACACATAAAAAAATGCTCATTTCTAACGAACTAATTGAAGATTTTAGTAATATTGAGCTAATTAAAATGAAATTAGAAAAACTTGTTCTTTGATAAATTATCAAATATTTATAACATATATATGATTTTATGCACTCATAAATATATATATACTCATGTAACATTGATATTCCTTACATATTTTTTTTTTGCATAAATTACAAATTATATAACAAACCTACGCACACAAAATATGAACTACTCTTGCTAGACTAGTTTATTAATTAATTAAGCTGGTTTAAGTCGTTGCAAATTAAGATCAAGAAGGTCAATTATCTTGACCTAATTATTATCAGAATGATCTACTACGTACGTACTGCAGCAAATTAATTACTATCTGTCGGTGGAGTGTGGAAGCAGCGCATGGTCGCGAAGTCTCCGCCGGCAGTTTCCGCCGGCCATCCACCGCCGCCGGCGCTGCTATTTCCACTTCCACTCCTGTCAATGAAGCGACTCAAATTACTAACATGCCAAGGAATAATCATACTATTCCCGAGCTGTTGTGCTTCACGTCTCGATCAATCTTCACTGGCTCACCGAAAGGTTGGAGCGCCTCCAGCAGTGGCGGTGGCGGTGGCTGTGGCGGCAGCAGAAGCTCCTCGGCCAAAGTGAAAGGGAATTGTTGACGGAGTTTCAAGTAGTTGTTGATCTCGAACCCTAAGTTATTATTAGGGCTTCCAGTTGCACTCACCTCATAATAGTTTGGATCGATGTTAATAGTACTGTGGTCCGGCAACGGCATGTTGATCGCCAGAGGTGGACCAGAACTCCGGCGATGGATGATAGAACTAGTGAGTGGATAGTTAGGCTCAAAGGTGGTGGTAGCAGCTGTGCCACTCCCAGCTACAGCTGCAGCGGCTGCCCGTGGCTCTGGCTTCTCCGTCCGGCGCTTGTTCTTCCGATGTCCACCGCCGATGGGGACTTCGCGGAGGGCGCCTCCGCGAGTCCAGTACCGACGGCAGGCCTTGCAAAAGTGGCGCGGCTGCGAGAGGGAGTAGTTGTTGAAGTAGCAAAACTTGGTGTTGGTGGAGTCACACCTAGGACACTTAACGACCTCTTGCTCAGGCCTCCGGCTGCGTCCGGCTGTCGAACCAGCTGGTATAGCTAACGGTGCTGGACCAGAGGGCCCTCCGATACCGTCACCGCCGGCGGCTGACTGGTAATTAGGATGTTGCTATATATATCAAATTAATTAATACAACAACAAAAAGAAGAGAATCTAATGATATTATTTCTCATGCATGCATGTTTCATGTTTCTTTTAAGGAGAAAAAATAGAGGAAAAAGGGAATTAAATAAAATAGTTAGGGCTAACCTGGTTGCGATTATGGGGATGTAAATGGATAGTGGGAAAGGAAGGGAAAGCCATGGTGGTGCTTCTTTAAGAGCTTTAAACTTCTTCTCTTTAGCAAAAGAAGGGGAAAAAATCACATCCAAATTAAAGGGTTTTGCAGAGGGATCGAGGAGTTAAAGATGCATGGGGAGGAAGAACTTTAAAGTTATTTTTGATGAGCTATAGCTGCTACTTTGCTAAGGAGATTGAATTGGTGAGGAAGTGGGGAAGGCAACATGAGTGGATGTGGGAGAGGAAGTATACAAAGCCTTGGTTTATAAGCTTCTTGAGATGATAGCTAGAAGGATAAATTGTACATGTAGGGTATCATCTTTTCGATTGTTTGATCCTTGTGGGATTTGATTCTGACCGTCGATAACTAGCTAATGGCGATAACCATCGACATTTCTATGTAGAAACTCTTATGGAAGAATTCTTCATGAGATTTGTATTTCAAATAAATGTCTTTAAGTATACACACACATATACAAGAAGAGATGAATTGATTAATTAAGAATTTTGATGAAATTGCAAGCTTTTTGGTCTTATATTTATCTCGAACCTTTTCTATATGATTAATTTTGTATTCTTTATATGGAGTTATATGGTGAATTAGATTTAAGAGTTGTGTTTTATACCTCATTAGTTATGTAGAATTAGTGCTTAATTATGTGAAAGAAAAGTAAGATATTTGTGTTTGTTTTGTGAAAAATTATTAACAATTTGCATTTTAAATAAAGAAAAGAATTTAATATTTTGCTATTGTTATACAAAAATCTTTATATTAAAAAATATGATAAGCACGAACCCACTAAAATTTTCATCAATCACCTGAGTAAATGGGGGAAGTGCAAAAAAAGATTCCCATTTTTACAAATTATAAAAGGTGTGTTTTTTATTTTATCATAAAAAGAACACTATTTCATATATTTATTCTAATTTATTCTTTTAAACCAACAAAACCTTTAACTCTCACGCAAATAAGAAACTCATTTATCAATTTTAATCAAAGATCGTGCACATGCATTGTATATATAATATAATACATAAATAAATATATAAATTTTATCTCGCCCTAAAATGAGAATTTATTTACTTAAAATTTAAAATTTTTTAAGATATAATTTTAAATTAAAATTTGAAATTATTTTTTTGAATTTAATAAATTATTTTCTAAAATTTTAATTTTGGATTAAGATTTAAATTTTTCTTATTAAGATTTATAATTATAGATTTATCTTTTAAATTTATGGTTTTAAGATATGTTATTTTATTTTCTTAATTTTTAGAATTTGAAAGATAAGAAGTTGAAATTACTAATAAATGGTTGGCATTGAAATTCTTTGACCGGCGGCCACCGTCGGCGGTAAAAACCGGCGGCCGAAAGCTTTACATTAATATAATTTAATCGTTTTTGTTTTTTGATTACAAATCTTGAATTTTTGTTTGATTCCATTACATTACAATTTTAAAATTATTTCTAAATCAACTTGAGAGTTAGTTGATTACCCCTATAAAGGATCTTGATGAAAAAAAGTCATTAATATAATTTAATTTTAATCGCCAAATAAATAGTAGAGGAAGATAACTAAGGACTATACTTTTTTAAAAAATATCAATATATACTTAAAAAGTAACAAAGTGATATCATCAATTCTATCATAAAATTTAAAAAATTAATATATAAATTAAAAATTAAAATATTAAATATAATTTTAAAGAAGATAAATTTAAAATTTTATTAAAAATAATTATGTATTTGATCAAAACTATTATATCGACATTTAATGTTGAAATATACTCTCAAAGTGATTAAAAAGTCAAAAATAAATATTAATTTTGCTTAAAATTATTACATGGTCATTTTTTATTCAAAATATATAAATGTAGTTTATTAGATCATTGAAGTCTAATCATATACTTTTTAAGTGATCAAAGGATTCAAAAAATGATTATATAATAATTTTAATCTTTTACCTAGTAATTTCGATTAGTCAAAACTACTAGATATTTAGTCAAAAGAGCGGCTGTTTTGTGAAAAAGATTTTTTTTAATTCAGATATTTAATTTTTACAATCTAATTAATTTAAAAAATAATTGACTTTAAAAAAAAATTATCGGACACTAGGATAAATCAACATCACAAAATTTTTAAACTATCCATGTGTAATGTGTTCGGAGATTTAGACTCTAATTACTTTGAAAGTCTATCCTATTTCTTACTATCACATTATAATATGAGGGGGCAAAAAATACTCTTTATATTTACCCAAGTTATATTATATATTTATTTTGATTCGAATGAATTATAGGTTGATGTTCTCAATAAATCTTGATATTATATACTTGATCCCGACCGTGCTTACGGATAGCTCGGCCAGCTCAGTCAGCCAGCCTGGCACCATGAAAACCTAGCGGAAGGGAGGACGAAGGCCTCACCAGGGGAGTTCCCGAACCAGGAACCCTCCCGAAGCACTAACCGGCCGACCCCGGGCGGGATCGGGCAGGTCGAGCCCGAGCACCCCCTAACTCGGTCCCCGAGTCCATTTTCTCGACTCAAGTCTGGGTCGGACAATTCAATCTTTAGCACTCCATCGGTCGGGTAACTAACAGGCCCAGAAAGGGCAAGACAGACATAGCTCAACAAACTCCCGACTCAGGGCGTACCTCATGTCTCTCAGATCCCAGTCGGACGCGGCCCACACTCCCTGGGCATGACCTGACCCGGTCCCTAACACTCGGACCCGTTGGTCGATACTCGATCTTCGGACCAGCTCTCCCCTATGTCGCCCAACATTAGTGCATCCTGGATACGACTATGATGTCGGGGTAATACACGTCTTACCCATTTATGACACACCTCGCGGTTATCCAGTTGACTCGGTACGATTGTACCATCCGAGCACCCCGTGCATGCCGCGGTACCTCTAAGTGCTCTCCTACCAGCTGATAGACACCATACCCCTGTCTCGTCGACACGGACAGAGGTTGTCAGCTCCCCGGCTATATAGTCCATCCCCTCCTCATTCCGCAGGTATGCACAATCGCACTGATCTACTTTACTCTCTTACATTTCCTTTGCTCCACTATATTTCCCGCCGATACTGACTTGACCGTCGGAGGGTCTGACCGGGGAAAATCCCTGGCGAGTTTGCTAACGGCCATCTTATCGTAGTTCATAGCTAGGTCAGCAGAGTTCGTGTCACTTGGGAGACCATCTCATCCTTGGGACTTCCACCTCGCTTCGCGACAGGATCAATACTTATGTTAAAACTAGAGGATTTTTCATTCAAATCGAGAGTTTGAATTCATACACTTAGAAGCAAAATTCATCTTATGCTTTTCTTAATTTACTCTGTGATATAGATAAAAATAATATGCCTAGACACGAATTCAAAGAGTTAATAAATGGAGGAGGATTATTAGTCTTCAACAAATGTTGCTTATGTTTATTATACATGATATCGAGAGAGTTTATTGACTTTCAACAAATATGATATCACAAGAGTTTACTATAAAAGAAACCAAGATATTCAAGATATTAATATGCATGAATAATAATATCAAGAAAAACGAAGGTTGACTTTGTCAAATTTCAAAGAAGATTAATGATGGAATTCTAGCTACCACGTATTTCGAAGTATTTTTCAATGATAGGCTGAAAAATCTAAGATATTGGTTGTTTGGCGAGGAGTTACTTATTTTTTATTTTGGTGGGCAAATTGCATAGTGGCAAATTTTTTTAAGTCCACCTAGATATTAAAATAAATAAGGAATATAAAATCAAAATCACATCATCATAAAAATAAAATTCTTTAAAAAAAAATTACACCCATCTTACTCCCCACCCCGACTAAAACCAACGATCAAGTTACATGGTTTTCGAATCTAGGGCTTATGACGTTGGTTTTAAGGTGATGTGACTTTTATTTTATATTCCTTATTTATTTTAATATCCAGATGGACTTAAAAATTTTACGGCATAGACAATTTACCCACCAAAAATAAAAATTTAGAAATTTATTTTGCATTTTAGCATCATCACGCCAACTAGGTAATTAACGATGGTCAATTTGAATTCTTGACAAAAAAAAAGGATTGAAATTAAAAAACAATGTAAGTTATTATATTAAGGATGTGAATTTGTAGATAATAGGATCAAAATTAAAAAAATATATAACTTACTGGATTAAACTGTAATTTTTTTTAATGATATTACTTATAAAACAGAGCTTCCATAACATACACATTAATATTCTCCATTAATGGACTCTCTACTATTAGGACTGTCGAGCTAATGGGGGAGGGGTTAAATAGCTCGCTTCACTATCCAAGATGTCTCAGTTGGATAAAATATTATCTGCACAACCACAGTTCATTAACGAAAAAGTTCATCCGAGATGTCTCAGATCCAACCTGAGGTGCCTCAATTCCGACTTGAGGTACCTTAGGTCTTAACTGAGGTGTTTCAGTTATAAAACTCTACAGATTCAATTCTGCTCATCCAAGTCGTCTCCAAAGGCATCTAAGGCGTCTCGGAACTGGAGTGCTCTAAAGTCAACTCTCGAGTTGATCTTCTTCGGACTCTGATCGCTTGGGTGATTTCGGGCCATTCAGAGTTGAGCTCACCCAAATCCAACTCTGACCTTCTACTCGAACAGACTTCCTTCCTGACTTCTCGTCCCTTGGACGTCACGTGCATCCTTCTCGTGCACCGGTGTACTCTTCCGCTGTTTCTCGCCTCTCAAATAACCCGAGTCCGTACTTGACCCCCTTCTCGTGCCATCCTTTTAATTCGCCACGTCTTCTGCTCGACTTCTTGTACTCCTAAGCTCCTGCACACTTAGACACAAGGTATCCAACACAATATGACCTAATTACTTGACTCGATTGACTACATCAAAATTAACCCGGGATACTTATACAACCAACCCACAACTTTCAGCAAATGAAACAACAACAAACGAGAAGAAATGAAGAGATTACAGGTTTAGCAAAGTTTTTCTTCTCTTGGTTGCTTGAAGATGATGTAAGTGAGAGCTTGCGACTCGAGTTGAGCAAAATGAGTGCAATGGAACAATGTCTTCTTTTCATGCCCTAAGGCCCTTTTTAAACACTTGGAATTGTGTCATTTCTCTGCTTTTTATCGCCACCAATCGATTGACAGAACATACCAATCAATTAGAGACCGTTTGACTATCCATTGAACTATCACTAATTCCATAACTATGGTTGAGATTTTCTCGATTTGAATCTCAATTGATTGGTGGTCATCGCAATTAATTGACAATGCCTAATTGATTAGCCAATCGATTTGATAGACTTCCATTCTAACGAGAAACGTCTGCCAATTGATTACACTAATTGATTGACAGTGCTCAATCTATCGGTCAATCAATTTGGCAGCCTTTTGTGCTCGTGAAGAAAGCCTGCCAATAAATTACACCACTGCCCAATCAATTTAGAAGCATTTTGTGCTCACAAAGAAGGTTTGACAATCAATTGCACCAATCGATTAGCAATGCCTAATAGATTGGCTGATTGATTTGGGAAACTTCTGTGTGCTCCGAATTGATTATCAATTAATTGATACATCATATGCCAAACCTTGAAATTTTGGGTTAACATCAATCGATCAATTGATTGGTGTTCCAAAGGCAAGACCAACTGTACTGCACTGAAGGCCAAAGGCGTGTGCCTAAGGAAGGGACTTGCTTCCACTGTGGTGAGACCAGACATTGGAAGCGGAACTTCAAACTCTATCTGGAGGAAGTAAAGAAGAAAAGAAGTAAAACTTCAGCCTTAGGTATTCTTGTTATAAAAGTTAATCTATCTATTTCTTCTTCTTGGGTATTAGATACCAGTTGTGCATCTCACATTTGTCCTAATATGCAAGACCTTCGAAGAGATAGATCGTTGACAAAAGGCGAAGTGGACCTACGAGTAAGCAATGACACAAGAGTTGTTGCTATAGATGTAGGAACATATTCCTTGCCTTTTTCCACTGAGCTTATTTTAGAACTAGAGGAGTACTTTTATGTACCTGCAATAACTAAGAACATAATTTTTATATATTGTTTAGATAAGAAAGACTTTTCATTTATCATAAAGGACAAATGTTATTCTATAATATTAAATGGCATGTTCTATTGTAGTGCACCACTTATGAATGGACTCTATGTTCTAAATTTAGAGAACCCGATCTATAACATAAATACCAAACGGTTTAAACCAAATGATTTGAACCAAATATATATCTGACATTATCGCTTGGGTTATATAAATGAGAGTCACATATCCCAGCTCTAAAAGGATAGATTACTGGGCTCATTTGATTTTGAATCATATGAGACATCTAAATCTTGTCTTCTAGGCAAGATGACCAAGACTCCATTTAGTGGGTACGACAAAAGAGTGATAGACTTGTTAGGACACATACATATTGATGTATGTGGCCCTTTCAATGTCGCAGCTAGAGGAAGCTATCAGTACTTCATCACTTTCATTGATGATGTCAGTAGATACGACTATGTGTGTCTCATGAAACACAAGTCAGAATCCTTTGAAAAGTTCAAAGAATTCAAGAATGAAGTACAAAACCAACTTGGCAAGAGTATTAAGATGTTTCGATCAAATCGAGGTGGTGAATACCTTAGCCAAGAATTTCGTGACCATCTAGCTGCGTGTGGGATCATATCCCAACTCACTCCACCTGGAACACCACAGTGGAATGGTGTGTCCGAGCAGAGAAATCATACTCTATTATTTTTGTTCTTTATTTAGCAAATTTAGAACTAGAACAAAAGTCATCCTTCTTTTTTTAGAGAATCAGTCAATTTAACACACATGTATTAGTCCACCATCTAACTTCATCTACCCACGATTCTTGTTATCTCATTACAAAGAACCCTATTCCATATGTTAGGACCATAGTGAACAATATTATATCATTGATCCAATCAGAACGATGCTAAACGTGCTTGGGCGAGAACAACACTATGATGGGTGACCCCCTAGGAACTCCTCGTGTTGCATCAACTCTTGTTAGAATCAAAAGAATTCACAAATCTCTACAATGGTATGATAAGTATATCCACTTTAGGTTTAAATCCTCATGATTTTTTTGAGCTCTATCTAAAAAGTCTCATACTAATGCAAATATTTTTCATCTTTTAAACCCGTGATCTTTTTCATGTATTTCCATTGCGATATTTTGATTGCATTCCCAATAATCCTCCCTTTAAACTAAGTGCATCATTATTCTCATGGTTCGGTCCTTCCTTTAAGCATCCAGTCACTCTTGACCTACTCCGGGCCTCTTTTGAGCATTCAGTCACTATTGACATGCTTCGGGGCTCCCCTCAAACATCCGATAACTATTGACTTGCTTTGGGCCTTTAAGACTTTTTACTACCTAGAGTTCACTCTCTTAAGATTTTCACCAAGTATTCGATCATCCATGACTTACATAGACTTTTTACCACCTAGTTCACTCCCTTTGGATTTTCATCAAACATTCAGTCACCCTTAACCTACTTGGACTTTTTGCTTAGAGTTTAGTCTTCTGGGAGACCCTACCTCCTTCGGTCAAGGCTACTATTTCATCCACATGAATCAATCTTGACCATGACTTTGATACCACTTATTTGGACCAAAAGAATTCACATGACTCTACAATAGTATGATTTTGTCCAATTTGGGTTTATGCCCTAATCGATTTATATTTTGACTCTACCTAAAAGACCTCATATCAATAGAGATATCTTCCATCTTTTAGACTATAATCTTTTTTTATGTATTTTCAATGTGAGATTTTAATTATATTCCCAACAATTAGCCACTCCCCTAGGAGCCCTCGTGTTGCGCCTGCTCTTGTTAGGACCAAAAGAATTCATATATCTCCATAATGGTATGATATCATCCACTTTTAGCATAAGCTCTTATAAATTTATTTTTGGGTTATATCATAGATTTATTTTTGGGCAGGGCTAAAAAATAAATTTATAAAGACTTAGGCCCAAAGTAAGCAATATTATACTATTGACTTAGCTGGACAGCTTCGGTATGGTGAAGGGTGGCATGGAGACAAGTTGGAGGTTTGTGTGCACCCGAGGGACCTTGGTATAGCAAGGATGATGAGCCGAGGGGTGCGGACATCGAGGCGTACGTGAAGGATGGCATGGAGACAAGTTGGAGGATTGTGTGCATCTGAGGGACGAGGGACGAAGACGAAGAGGGCGCGAAGGCAACAGTGAAGGCTGCTGGTGAAGAGTCAGCTAAGTCATGATGGGATGAGAGCCGAGGGAGGAGGACTCCAAGGGCAAGCCAGGAAGTGGACTTCAAGGGCGCATGTGAAGGGTGGCATGGAGGTAAGCCAAGGGAAGGCTTGTGTGCGCATCCGAGGGATGATAGCCGGTGGAAGAAGACTTCAAGGGGCAAGCCAAGGGAGTGTACCTGAAGGCAAGCGAGGAGAAGGGTCTTCGGAGTGAGAAGGAGTGTGTTTGTAAGCTGGGCAGTCGACTGGTGATAAAACAATCGACTGCCAGCGAACACAGAAACACACAGAAGATTTCTAACCCGAGACCAGTCGACTGCTTTGGGAGCAGTCGACTGGTAAGTAGCCAGAATTCGAATGTTGGGCTGTCAATGGTCGAATCTGAGTGGGGGTGGTTGACTGCCCTGGGAGCAGTCTGTTGGGACCGGGAGCATGTTGACATGAATGCGGGTTTGTAATTTTAAAATTAATTACGTGCAGCGGAAGGTTTAGCATAAATAATTTCTTAAATTATTTACCCACACATCTAAGCATGCAACTTTATCTTGTGTAGACATGATCATATATTTAAAATTTTGCAGAAACGTAAACTAATTTACTTATTACCTCGCGTAACTCGAAGGAATGACGAGATCCAACCGTAAGCGTCCCTCGGAAGCTCCACCTCTATTCGCGTCCACGCCGAGTATCTTCGGGATGACTTCGCAAAGCCACGAGTTTCGTGTTCTCGAGAACTACTAGATTCTCCGAGAACGCGACAAGAAAAATCAAGAGAGAAGTAATCACATCGAAAAAACTCACTACCAAGGTCGGCTGGAATCACAATTCCGGCGAGAAGGAGGAAGATGACTTGCGCCCAATCCCAAGGTGATGATGGCTGGAGAGGAAGATCGTCCCAACGGAAGAACTTCGTCGCCTCGATGCTTCTCCTTGTGCTCACGGCAAGAAGAAGGGAGGAGAGGGAGAGAGCCCAGGAAAGAATACTTCGATTGATTTTCAAGCCTTGCCTTGGGTCCTTTATATAGTGGTCTCTCAACCACCAAGTCTCTTTTTTCTTATGGAAGAAATTTTCTATGACTTATTCCATCATGCCAAGTTTTATCATTTTTTAGTTCATGATAAAAATCAACCAAGTCTCTTTTTTATTATGGAATAAATTTTCTTATCATGGTAAATCAATCCATGATTGATTTTATAAAATAAAATAAACCAATCCATGGTTCATTTTAATTTTCATGAAAAATAAACCAAACCTTGGTTTATTATATAAAAATTTATATCATCCATAATTTTATAAAACAAACCACACTTGGTTTATTTTATAAATTGAGCCAAAAACTTGGTTCTCTCCCTTTGTTGTGGCCGGCCAAGCAAAGAAGATGGAGACCCTCTTTGGCCGGCCCATCCAAGCCACGCCCCAATGAATTAAACTTATTTAATTCATCTATTAAATCTTCAAAAGACTTAGCCATTTTACGCTTCCGATGCGTCTCTGAAAAATTCAGATTCGACTTATCGTTTGGCTTAACCAAACATAATCTCTCTTGATTGGAAAATCTAATTTTCAACTCATTTTAAATCTCTCGGATTACTCGTAGTGCGTGTGACTAAATAGGCTTTCAATTTATGTTAGCCGTCTATAATTAATCAATTATAGAACGATCATGAGTGACACCTAGTAGTACATCATGATCCCCAATTAATTGAAAGATCAACGGTTGACCTCAGAAACAATTCTGAAACCCTTCAGCAGCTATAATGAATCGTGCCCCATTCCCTTCACCATCTTATACCCACTTGGTTCAGGACATGGTCTATGTGTGTCAGTCCCCACTAGGCTGACTACGTCACACCTAGCCCAAGTAACGTTTTCTCGCCTTACGGATTCTAATTACTCTCATGTATTTAAGAGATTCATACTCTGAACATGTCAAGCTCTGGCCAGAGGCTTCGAGTAACAATCCGACGATAGGCCTTGGGTATACATCTCCTCGCAAGGAGTGGTGAATCCTTTGTAGGCTGTTCAAACATCTTCGGACACTTCGGCTTATACCCAATCTGTTGGTGCAAGTTGCATCAATGATATTCCTCTTTAAGTATTTTAATGTTTGACAATACACTTAAGTCAGTGATACAATGAATAGACAAAGGGGAGCAAAAGTGAAGTAACCTTAGTTGAAGAAAAGTCCTAGTTAATCTAGGTATCGAAACCCTAAGTCCTAGCGAAGGGCTGCTAGGCACCTAGCGAAGGGCTGCTAGGTATCGAAACCCCAAGACCTAGCGAAGGGCTGCTAGGCACCTAGCGAAGGGCTGCTAGGTATCGTAACCCTAAGACCTAGCGAAGGGCTGCTAGGCACCTAGTGAAGGACTACTAGGCATAGAAGACCTAGCGAAGGGTTGCTAGGCACCTAGCGAAGGGTTGCTAGGCATAGAAGACCTAGCGAAGGATTGCTAGGCACCAGGCGAAGGACCGCTTGGTAACAAAGACCTAGCGAAGGGCTGCTAGGCACCTGGCGAAGGACTGCTAGGGAATGAAGACTTGGTCCAAGGGACTAAGCAACTTAGCGGAGCGATGACTAAGGACAGGAGTAGAGACGGGTCAGGGTTTGGGCGTCTCGAGGTCCGGAGGTATCGGAAGCTAAGCAAAAGTCCACCCGAAGGGCTGGGTGGCAACCGTCTCCTGAAAGGAGTAGGTGAAGGGCGAGTTCTCAGGGATAGGAACTCGTGCCGGTTCGACCTAGGGTTTCGTGCAAATCCGAAGTCCGAACCAAGTCCGTAAGATCAATATTATATGTATCTATGCTTTGTGTTTGTGGATATTGCAGGTACCAAGAACCAAAGACAAAGCAAGTGTGCTGAAAGCCCTAACCAGGGCGCCCCCAGTGTTGGGGGCGCCCCCAGTGCTGGGGGCGCCCCCAGGCAGTACAAAAATACTGTTTCGCGATTTCGAAGCCAGAAGCAAAGGATAAGCGCTCAGGAGGGCGCCCGGGATGTCCGGGGCGCCCTGGTCAAAAGTCTTATCACCTGCAACGAAGTAGGCGCGAGGATAAGAGTTGACCGAGTCAACCGGGGCGCCCCCAGCGTCCGGGGCGCCCCCAGGAGGCCTATATAAGGGGCTTCGACCCCTCTGCTTCAGATACCACTTCCAAGTACTGTTCTGATCATTCCGACCTACGATAATGCGCTAGAAACGAGGCTCTACGACCGGGAGGCTCCAGGAGGAGGTGCGCGGCACTTCGGAGGTCCAGATCGGCCGAGCTTCTGACTTTGTCTCGTTGGTTTGCTTTTTAATTACTGTACTTAAATTTCTATATTATTGCTTGTAATATTGCACTGTAAGTCGGGTTTCTCCGCCTCCGGAAAGTCCGGGAAGGAGACCAATAGTGGACGGGCGTTCCCGTGCATAGGCCTTGGATGTACTGACCCTGGGGGGTCGAGAACCAAGTAAAATCCGCTGTGTACCTGTGTTCGTTTTGTTTTTATTTTCCACTGCACTAACGATCTGAATAGTTTTACGAACAAAGATTTCCGAAAGATTTCGAACGGTCGATATTCACCCCCCCCTCTATCGATGGCACCGGTCCTACAATTGGTATCAGAGCCAAGCCGCTCTTCACCGGACTAACCGCCGACGGAGCAAAGACGCCAGGAGTTGAGGGGGAGCCCAGGGGTGAATCAGGTACATTTTTTTTAATGTCTAATTTTAAATTGCATATTATTTGTTTCACGTGCAGGGAGAGAGGGCACTACAAAAATCAGTGCCCTACTCGTAAGAATCGTTCGTCACCGGCGGCAAAGGAGGTACCAGCGCCAAGGAAACCGGAGGGACAAAAGTCACGTACAATGCTTCAAATGCAAGAAATACGGACATTACAAAAACAAGTGTCCGGCGAAGGTACGTAAGATTTACGTTCCAAAAGTTTTACAATTTCCTGCACTATCTTTAGATAATTCAGTTAATTTTTCTGATAAATTAAATTTACTGGATAGTAGATTAAATATTTTGCATGAAAGATTAGAAAATACGGATATGATTAAAATATCCAAAATTAACTACTTAATTATTAATATCAATTCAATAATTGCTAAAATTAATTCTAATAATTTATCTGATAAAATTAATTCTGATAATTTATCTGATAAAATTAATTCTGATAATTTATCTGATAAAATTAATCCTGATAATTTTTCTGATAAAATTAGTTCTGATAATTTTAATTCAGACAAAATTAATCCTAAGGATAATTCGGAATTCAAATTTGAAAATTCTAAGGATAATTCCGAATTCAAATTTGAAAATCCTAAGGATAAATCCGAATTCAAATTTGAATATCATAAGGATAATTCAGAAATTAATTATGAAAATCTTAAAGATAATCTAGAGATAAATATTGAAAATATTGAAAATATATCTGAGGATAATTTTGAAAATAAAATTCTCCTAGATAATAATTTAATTATAGATGATATTAAAGATTATTACAAAACATTAATTAGTGGCCCAAATTACTCCACCTACTGTGAGAATATTGAAAAATCTAATCTTGAGGAGGAGATAAAATTTTCTAAGATAAAGGCCATAATCAATAAAAATTATAAAAATTCAAATAAATCAAAATTATTAGAAAAACTTGAAAAGAAAGATAAAGATGAAGAAGAAATTTTCGAAATAATGAAAATGATGAATTTAAACCCACAATTATTAATTAATCATTATAACCTTAATCAAATTAAATCTCAAATTAATCTAATTAAATCTTAAATTAATTCAAATTAAATCTCAAATTAATTCCTAATTAAATTTAACTAAGTCTTAATTAAATTCGAATTAATTAATTATTAATAATTCAAATTTGAATTAATTAATTCTTAATAATTCAAATTCAAATTATTTAATTCTTAATAATTCAAATTCAAATTAATTAATTCTTAATAATTCAAATTCAAATTAATTAATTCTTAATAATTCAAATTAAATAATTAAAACTTAAATAATTCAAATCTATTCAAATTCGCATTAATTCAAATAATTCAATTAAATTCGAATTAATTAAATTAAATCCTATTTTAATTCAAATTAATTCAATTAAATTCGAATTAATTCAAATAATTCAATTAAATTCAATTAAATTCAAATTAATTCATATTAAATCCAAATTAAATTCAAATTAAATTAAATTTAAAATAAATAAAATTCAAATTATATTTAAATTAAAATTCAATTCAAATTAAATATTAATTAGTTAAATCGTACCTAATTGAAATTAATTCAATTAATTGATAATTTAATCTAATTAATTCAAATTCAATTATTCAACATCAATTAATTCTCAATTAATTAATCCTTAATCAATATAATCTCTAACAATCGTTAAACAAGTTAAACTTGAACTAAAATAAAATTTTACCCAAAACTATAACAAATAAAATTAATAACATTAAATATGTCAAAGTGGGTTGACATATTCGCGGGTTCACTCGACATGTATCAAATCGGGAATTTGATACATTTTAGAAACTTAAATAAAATTATTTGACTTGTTTGACTCATGCATAACTGCCATGACATGCATTTGCTATTCTTTTAAAATATATGACATGTCATTCATATTTAAATTTTATGCATATATTAGAACGGCTATAGGAAAAAGAATAACTGAAACTTGACAACATAGTATTGGGTGGAGGTGAGATGATAGTACGTTAGGAAAGCCAATTTGACGGAACTAGCCGAAGCTACCGATCCAAGACCTAAACTAGTTAGACCAGAAATTTTTCAAAGAATAATTTTGAAAATAAAATTTCATTAAAAGGCTTTGTCAAAGAAAGGGTGGATGATCCCATAAGGCTACGGCCAAAGAAGGCCTAGTGCCTCGCCAAGACCTGGAAGCTAATTTTTAAAATTCAAATTCAAATTAATTCTTGTCAAATTCAAATCTAACACAAGCTTCAATTAATTCTTAGAGTTAATAAATTAAGAAAAATAAATTAAGCATCTCACAATACACCTATAAGGCAACTATGTTTGTTGTATTGATACATCTAAAATGGGTGAGATGTTAAGGACTAATGAATTGAAAAATATTTTCAAAATGTTTTTCAAAATAGTTAGAATATTTTTCCTAGAAATATATTTTCAAAATAGTGCTTCAAGATAATAATGTTTTTATGGAATTCATGCTTGTTTGATTGAATATACATATTATATGTTTTTCAAAAATTATATCTTTTCAAAAAATTGGTTGACTCACGCAATTAGACACAAGCCTCTTAGGACAACAGTAAAGTTCCTTAAGGCACTTAGATAGGGTCAAACGGGATCAGATACAGGGGGAGTGATTTTTTTTTGGCTTTCGAAAACTACACTATAAAAATTATTATTATTTGAAAATACCTTTCGAAAACTGAGCTTTAAAACGTTATCACTTGTGTTTTTTCGAAAAAGGTTAATGTTGTAAAATTTATCTGTCTTGTTTGAGTTTGATAAACCCTAAAGAAACAGAGGAAGGTCCACTTCATAATCTACAAGGACTCCTAGGATGTTTCAACTTTAGGGGGAGTATAAATCAAACTTCTGAAACAATTTTGTTTAATTAATTGTTTTGAAATTATTAAATAATTTTCTTAATTTGAATCAACCCTTAAGACTTAGAGGAACAGTACTTGTGGTCAACAAGCTTCCCAGGACTAGGTCAAGTTTAGGGGGAGATCAAATTAAAAGAATTATTGAATATATCAAATGTTTTCATGCGCGGTATTTTCAAATCCTGTTGAAAACATAAGTATTCTTTCAAAATAGTATCAATTTTCAAAAAAAAAACTATTATTTTTCAAAAATTCATCTGGTTTTTTTTTATCAATTTCAAAAATTCATCTTGAGTTTGGAAAATCTTCCAGGACACTTAGGAAAATGTCCTTGTAGTCAACAAGGTTTCCTATGATTGTGTCAGACTGGAAGATAAACCAAATCAAGTATTATCACTTTAAAATCTTTACATTTTTCAAAATTAACTTACATCCTATTATTCTGTGACTTAGGAAATTTTTTATAATATTTACTTGGGTTGGAAAACTTCCAGGACACTTAGGAAGATGCCCTTGTAGTCAACAAGGGTTCCCAGGATAGTGTCAGACTGGAAAATTAACCAAATAAGGTCAAATATTATGTTTTCAAAAGTACTTATGTCTTTCAAAGCCAAATATTCTTTCAAAAGTACTATCGTTTTCAAAATTCTACTAATATTTACTTGACCTTGAAAAATATTATGTTTCATAAAACACTTATTTTCGAAAAATAGTTAGTACTTGCAAATTAGGCATAACATTTATATTTTCCAAAATAATATTCTTTCAAAAGTTATGCATTTTCCAAAAGTACTTAATTATTCAAAAATTCAATATATTTTCAAAGGTACTTATATTGTTCAAAAATTACATAATTTTTACAATATATTATTCAAAATACAATGGTTTCAAAAATTTTGCACAAAGTATTTTTCAAAAAGAACCAAAAGGTTTTAATGTTGGTGCAAGTATTTTATTTTTGATGTATGACAAAGGGGGAGAGATGTGTGCTTAAGTTAGAAAAATTATTTCCCGAAGATCAAAATTGTAGTTTCAAAACCTATATCGTTTTTTTTTCATTTTTACCCCAAGGACAGTAAGTTAGCCCCTTAAACCAATCTAACTTAAGTTATTGTCAAACATCAAAAAGGGGGAGATTGTTGGTGCAAGTTGCATCAATGATATTCTTCTTTAAGTGTTTTAATGTTTGACAATACACTTAAGTCAGTGATACAATGAATAGACAAAGGGGAGCAAAAGTGAAGTAACCTTAGTTGAAGAAAAGTTCTAGTTAATCTAGGTATCAAGCGAAGGGCTGCTAGGCACCTAGCGAAGGGCTGCTAGGTATCGAAACCCCAAGACCTAGCGAAGGGCTGCTAGGCACCTAGCGAAGGGCTGCTAGGTATCGTAACCCTAAGACCTAGCGAAGGGCTGCTAGGTATCGAAACTCCAAGACCTAGCGAAGGGCTGCTAGGCACCTAGTGAAGGACTACTAGGCATAGAAGACCTAGCGAAGGGTTGCTAGGCACCTAGCGAAGGGATGCTGGCGAAGGACTGCTAGGGAATGAAGACTTGGCCCGAGGGACTAAGCAACTTAGCGGAGCGATGACTAAGGACAGGAGTAGAGACGGGTCAGGGTTTGGGCGTCTCGAGGTCCGGAGGTATCGGAAGCTAAGCAAAAGTCCACCCGAAGGGCTGGGTGGCAACCGTCTCCTGAAAGGAGTAGGTGAAGGGCGAGTTCTCGGTGATAAGAACTCGTGCCGGTTCGACCTAGGGTATCGTGCAAATCCGAAGTTCGAACCAAGTCTGTAAGATCAATATTATATGTATCTATGCTTTGTGTTTGTGGATATTGCAGGTACCAAGAACCGAAGACAAAGCAAGTGTGCTGGAAGCCCTAACCAGGGCGCCCCCAGTGTTGGGGGCGCCCCCATGCACCAGGGCGCCCCCAGTGCTGGGGGCGCCCCCAGGCAGTACTAAAATATTGTTTCGCGATTTCGAAGCCAGAAGCAAAGGATAAGCGCTCAGGAGGGCGCCCTGGATGTCCGGGGTGCCCTGGTCAAAAGTCTTATCACCTGCAAGGAAGTAGGCGCGAGGATAAGAGTTGACCGAGTCAACCGGGGCGCCCCCAGCGTCCGGGGTGCCCCCAGGAGGCCTATATAAGGGGCTTCGACCCCCTCTGCTTCAGATACAACTTCCAAGTACTGTTCTGATCATTCCGACCTACG